>OX401404.1:43699336-44196836 GCA_947846245.1 Cerastoderma edule | reverse complement strand
AGCAGCCAATCTGTCTTAAACAGCCAATATACTCTATCCAATAGGCTGGCCTCTTAACACAAGTTTGACTGTAGTACATTTTAAATAATATGTTCATGGTCTTTTTTACATATGTTCTTTGCGTATTAACTGTAAATTAACTTTAAATGAACCTCGGCCCTATATAGTTCACATTTACACAGCTTCGCCACATATTGTCATAGAAAGGCTCTTTTGATTCTAGGAGAGAATTGATTATAAAGAGCAAACTTTTCCTTTTTTTGTCATTTGTTCCCCATATGATTCGTCAATGGATCTGTGCAACATAGTGAAGAAACCCATAATATAGCGGAAGATTTATTGACACATTAAATTCCATATAATATTCAACAAATGGACATGGATTTAATTGCAGTCAGGTTATATAGTTCTGGAAGACACGCCTTTCGGGTACAGTTTTACGAATCAATTAACCAAATATGTAACAAAATGGGCTTCCGGTATTTGTTTAGATCGATATTTTAGCAATCTTTCAAGGTACGTTAACGTACAGAGTATGAGAACGGCCTTTGTGATATTGCTCTCGCAAACATCTCTCTCTCGCTATCGCTGTAGTACCGTTTCACTAGAAGACTTTAGGAAATTATTTGCGTAAGTTGAAACTGATAAACATAGGTAGTATCTTAAATGAAAACACAATGTTGTCATGTGACACGTGATGACACGTTATTGGAAGCGTCTCGGAGAGACAATGATGTGTTACTTTGCGATATTGCTCAGGCCAAGATCTGAACAAGAGGAAACGTTGTTTTGAACTTGGGGAAAAGTTTAGTAAAAAATATTTATTAAAATGGTACTCGAGTCTTTTGGAAACAAAAAAGGGCAACTGTTCTTTCATAAAGTTATCTTTTTCTTTTTTAAAGATAAAACCTGCTTAGTTAAGTTAACAAAATTTAAAGCAGTTAAAAGCCAATGCAAAGAAAGTTTTTGCCGGATACGGTTATCTAAATGTTGTCAAGTGTTCTTTTAGACGATGAGGAAGCCTCACTGACGGGAACAGTCGGCTGTATCACTTCTATCCCTACATATTCTTTTCTTGGAACTTTTCTTGTTGAAATCGTATCCATGGTACATAAACTGGCTCACAGGGAAAACTAATAAAGCTTTCTGATATTTGCCATGATCCAATGTAATGAGGTTGGAATCTTCCTCATACAAGGCAGGAAATATACTTCTACGCCATCACTCAAGGCATCTGGCTAAAGCTGCCACCTTAACATTGATTGTTTGAATTACTTCTGTAAAAGCATGGTAAATGGTCTTTAATACATGCATCATACACACTCGTTAAAATGTACATATTTCAGTAGTAAACACATCATCAAACGATAACGGCTGTTAACATTTGCCTGTCATACTAATTTTGTTCCATTAAAGTTAACAAAAATGTGACTGATCACATGCTGTAGTTGTAGCTTCCAGATAGTTTTAACAAAGAAACGTCTTGACATATCAGGAATGCGTTTTAAAAGCTTTGAACAAAAGCCTTTTTCAAAAGAGAAAAAACCCAAAACGACGGGTTCACAGAATTGCCTAAATTGGTTTCAGCGACTGAGAATAAAGAAAATGTTATTTGGATAAATGAAAGTCTGGGCACATCAGACATTCGTTTAAAAGGGTTTAAAACAGAGTAAACGACCCAAAACAATGTGTTTTTACAAAATTTCCTAAATGAATATAATCGAATAAAAATGTCTTTTATCTTATTACAAAGCTTCGCAGCATTACCAGTCCCAAACAATAAAAAAAAGACATTTATCTCATCCCATAGCCTTGATCAGTATTGGTCCCCAAAGCACCATTCTATATCCATTCAACTGGTTAATATTTGCCGTTTATTTCGATAATTTCATAAAAAAACAGAATCTTGTTTTCTTCTTCAGCGATCGATATAGTTTATCCCTAGGGAATCGTCAGCGAAGATCGCGCAGACCATAAAGAGTCTTATTTGTAATTCCTTTCAAATTTCAATGTATTTTCGAATTTTTTTTTTTTTAATATGTTGGGGAAAAAATCACATCAACAACCGTTCAGTTATATTGTTAGCATTGGATTAGCTCACTGTCGACGCTCCTTTTTTGTTTTTCTACAAAAATTTTGTGTCGTTTGCTTTTCCAAACATTGAATAGCCGCTTAATTTATTTTAGAAAAATAAACTAAGAGTAGCAAACAGGTTATATCACAGGCCAGCCGCCAATTCATGCACATTTCTTAAACACTTAAATACCAGAGCATGACCATTTTGCTTGTTTTCTATGGGCCCATTCCCTTTACCACCCTTATCTTTACTTACCGAAACGCAGAGGTCAGTGCAGCTAATCGTCATCTTTTGTTTGTTCTCTAGAGCAAGAAGTTTGGAAAAAAAAACATCAATGTTAACACTCAACTCATGGCTAACTCCCTCAAATTTTTTTTTCAATAAGGCATCCCCATGATCAGGTATGAAGGTTATTGCTTAGCATACAATGTTGTATTTGAAATTTTCAAGAACTTTTTATGGAACAACGACCACCGGAAGTAATTATCTCTGTACGAAACGCCAAATATCCGACTGTCCCGTATTAAAAGAGATTGCAGACAACATTTGAAAATGTGATGTAATTAGAAAATAATCTTGTGATAGGGCAGAAAGCAGAAAATATATTGGGAAAAAGAAAAATTGCACGTTAAGAGCAATTTCTCCTTTTCCCACAATGTTTTATAGAGTCGTCTGCAATAAAGTAGTTAGGTGTCGCTTTTGTTTGGTAATGGCATAAAACTGTGGTGTCAATCCTTTAATGACTTTCTCGGTATTTCGAATACCTTTTAAAACTTCGTGAGCGAATAAATGACCATAAATACGGAGGTGTCATTTCGCGGATACTATCCTAAGGCATCTCTTCGGAAACGTTTATGTGATATGAACTAAATATGGAACTTTGTCCTTTATATGTTCCCTTTGTATAATTTAGTCGACGAAACTAGAAACCATTTACGAAGAATTGAACAATTTAAGCATATGCCACCAACCCCCTAGGAAAAAATCATTTTAACATTAACATAAACCTAGAGCTATGGTTAAGTGTGATTTGTTGAAATATGTTCACTGTGATTTGTTCACATAAGATGAGATGTATGTTGATCCTAATAGTTTGATACAAGCGGGCCTGTTTTGTTATAAAACTATATGTTTAAATGTTACATGTACCCTTGTACTGTTTATTTTTGGTCTAGGTTTCTGACAAGACGGGCTAGTCTTCCGTCGCATTAGGGAAACTGTCTTTGCAGGACAACGATTCTGTGATATCGTCTCCCATTAGAGTATGTCGTTTAGCAAATATATCAAAGTCCTCTGAATAAGACAAAAACACATTTTCAACACGAACGAAAATAGATGTTAAACAAATACCCGGGGCTATGTTTAGTTTAACGAAGTGCCGCTCATTACAAAAAAGCCAAATTAACGAATCTATATTTGGTGCGGTGTTTCTCTGATTTCATTCCCGATATTGATGCAGCCATTATCGCAGCAAACCACCCCTTGGTTATGTAATTGCCTCTATTATAGGACTTCCCGCCTACATGCTATGTTAAATAAACATTGTTAACCCTTTTCCAAACGTTACATTTACAATGAATGTCTTAGGCTTGGTAGAAACCAGTGTGACAGAGCTATAAGTTGCTCATTTAAGCCATGTATCACTGTGCTTTCTTAAAACTTCCGTAACAGATTAACCCTTTACCAAAACGCAAAAATTTAAACTGTCCCCAATTGAAAGAGTTTGCAGACGACATTTCAAAATGTGATGAAATTGGTAAATCATTTTCTGATAGGGCAGAAAACATTGTGGGAAAAGGAGAAATTGCTCGTTAAGAGCAATTTCTTCTTTTTCCGCATTGTTTACCAAAGTCGTGTGCAACAAACTGGTTGAATGTCGTTATTGTTTGGTAACGGGTTAAACAAACATTATTAGGTAAAAAGAGCTCCGTCTTTGTACAGGGACATTGCTATCTTTAGCAGCTATTGGAACATGGTATATAGCCAGGGTTAAACCACATGATATAAAAGCTTTTTTTTTAAAAAAATTGTTTTTCTCAAGTAAAACCATAACATATTTCAATTAGAGGAAATGGGCTATTCGGGATTGTTGTGAAGGAATGGTAAATTGGTTTTAAATTGGCAAATGTCGGCGGGCACATTAAAAAATCGTCCACTGCATAATGAAAAATGTTGTCTGCAGCTTGTAAAGCGACTTATTGTAGTAATGAGGAAATCTGTTTTACATTAAAAATCTGGTTGTATGACAAATGTATACAGTGTTCATTCTTTAAAGTGTATATACAGCGAATTAACATGTATCTTGATCCAAAAGCATGACATCGTTTTTTTAGATATCCTGCATATAAACTGTACATATTGAGATAAATTGCCGCATCCTGAATTAATTAAGCTTTCAATAGAAACTTTCTAGTGAATATCAAACGACATTACTAAAACTGTATCGTTTCAACGACATTTTATTTTGACTTTCAAATTTTCCTTTTTTTTGAACAAGTTCCTATGATAAAGGACATACAATCGCTGTAAAACAAAAAGGTCGAATCTCTTTCTTTGAAATAAAGGATATCCGACCATTTTGTTTTACAGCGAAGATTAATGTCCGTTATTTTTCCAATAGCACAATTGACAATTTGAATTCGCGATAAAGGTGCTCCGAATAAATATTTAAATATAGATATACTAATTGTTGGCCAGGAATATTGAACGAGAGGTCGTAAATGAAGATTTATATCTCTGCCTGTTTATAAATGAGACATGTATTGAACGGTTGATTGTTAATGAAAACAGTTTTTATAACTTCAATGCACCATTGGCGATTCAAATGGATTTGGTGTGTGGGAGAGGCCATTAATAGACATCGGTGAAAAAACATATCCTTTGTAAGTAAACTAAATTCGCCAAAAATTATAAAAAGAAATAAAAGAAAAACAGATACCCTCCTTTTCAACAAGAAAATTGCAAAGATTGTCGGCAATCGACTCGGTAATCTCCGGCATTGTTCGCTTAACCCTTAATGTGCTCGAGTCGGGCGTTCATTGGTCAAAGCAGAAACGAGGCACGGAACCGGAAATGTTCTAACGTACACGGTAATGAACTGGATGGCCACTGGACTTCCGGGTGATTTGTAGGCACTTTACAAAAAGCTTTAACGATAAATGGCTGTGTCAGACCTTTCTCAAATGGTTTCCATGAAATAGTAGTGATATCACAAAACTGGAAATCACATTGTCCGGATAACCTGCCCCTTAACATACTAATTTATTGTGGTATGACAGGAACCAGAGTAGACATTACAACATTCTCTCGTATAATATACTATGTTATAATTGAGAAATAAATATGTTTAAGTTAAATCACAAGGCTTTTCTACCTTTGTGTACTCGTCTCGTCAACGTTTGAAAATTGGATTGCCATGAACGATTGTCTTTCTGATAAGTGTAGCCCTTTGTACACAGCCCTACACAGTCATTTATATCAGCAAATCTCGACCCATTACCCGTTAAGGACCTACACGACTTCGAAATAAAGAGTGATTTCTAGCATTATTTGTGTTTATAGTTCTTAGGGAAGTGGCTGTTATGTATTGGGACAATACACAGAAATATTTCATCATTAGTCTTATTAAGGAGATAAAGCTTTGCGGCTTGCTTGACCAACAAACCTTTTCGAAGTTACACGAATAAAACAACAGCATGAAAACGAACGGTTGACCTAAAGGTAGAAAACCCATAATCCGCCATTTTAAAACTTAAATTCAATTATCGTCGGATTACTTCGGACGTTCCCGGTATACATCGGTCGGGGACGGAACAAATCTCAATAAACCGGTTAGTTCCGGTCCCGACCATTGTTTACCATGAACACCGAATAATTCCGACGAAAGAATAAATTTCAAAATGGCAAATTGTGGATATAACTAATATTCTTTACTTAAATATTGCAATACATTAACGTCCTCCTGAAGGCAACTTGTTCAATTCGAACAATGAGTGAAATACCCTGCTAACGGTATAAATATTCTGGTTAAAATGGACAAATACCTGCATTCCCAATTACTTGTCATGTTTATTTTTTGTATTTTTCATTTGATGATTGTAATAATGATGGATGTCCCAGGCATCAAAAACTTGCGTATTTGATTGTTAATTTCGCGTCATGTCCAATACAACACAGACATGTGTTATTGTAGAATACCCATAATCCGCCATTTGAATGTCTTTCCTTCCTTGGATAACTTCGGTCGTTCTCGGTATACATCGGTCCGGATGTAAAGCGAATAGCTCCGGCCCCGACAGATGTAAACCGAGAACGAACGAAGTAATCAGACGAAAAAATGAATTTGAAAATGGAGGATTATGGATATTTTACTTTAGAAACAAATGAGTTAACATGTAAGACTAAATAATGGAGCATGGGATTGGTTTAGTGAGGTTAATTAGAACGATGTTTTGTTCACGATGAAAAGTCTGATCTAAGTCGACTGCACATCGTGGTTCTTTTGTCTACAAAGAGAGCCGGTGCATCAAAGCACTTTAGGTGGAAACAGTATCACCACATTATATGTCTATCCCTCAACTATGTAAAATAGCTGTTGTGTAGGAAAAATTGGAATGTTAATTGAGTTGATTACGTGCATTAATTACGTGTATTATACTAGAAAGGAGATTTAAGTAACATTGTTTGTCGTACTAAGCTCTGTAATATTAACTGAATGTTAAAAAAAACTGCGGTAGATTCCAATCAGCTCACTCTAAAAGCTTATTCCGAAGTCTGAATAATTTGAGCGATAACGCTTAAGAACCCAGAAAAATAAACAGTCATTTGCAGATATCAGACAATGGGAGACTCTGTCACTCGATATAGTACCATTGGGACCCCGTAACCCTAGTTATTCACCCTTTTGTTCATACATGTACGTGATAATTCTATGAGTTTGAATTGTAAGCAAAGGCTGACGACATATCATTAGGAAATAGACAATGACATACACTCTCTGATTCGTATGTAAAGACCACCGTTCATAACGACTAAAACTTTCTTTAATGTTTGGACTAAGGGTGCGTCAGCACCTTAGTACATTGAATTCACATACCACGTTTTGAGGGACGGTACTTTATCGATACACAAACAGCGGTCTGACCCCAATTACTCATTTAACATCCGCCTTATCTGTGCGGTATAATACCTACTTGGAACTAGTTTATCTCAGTGATTCCTTAACCGAAGCTGGTGCTTATAGTCGAGTTAATGAGGTAAGGGCCTGCCTGTATAAAATATTACTGCTGTAAAAGTGCTTATGAAATTATTGGCTTGGAAGCATTTCCCCTGATTGAAAATACGTATTAGCGCGTATTGTCTGTGTGATATGGACGCACCGTTAAAGCCCGCTGCTTGACTGATTGACTCCATAATAAACCGATAAATTGTTATCCTGGTTGATTAGAGTTGGTACAAGCAAACCATTGCCCTTTACGAACTGTTATTGAACATACGCGTTTTTTTCTATGACAGACAGCAGATTACTGTATGTTTGAATTTAATAGAGAAAATATTGCGTGACCAAATGAGAGAATTGCTTGTTATGTCGGGTTTCATTCGGGAATATCATGGTCAAGTTGAATACTACAGTCTCCTGCTCACCAAGGTCCTCAAGCGTACAAATAATCCGGATGATCCAGATATGAATAATTCATTCCATATGACACAGGTAAAGCTTGGATCACCCAAGTAAATGTACAAAGACCTTGATGATGTACCCCCATTACGCCAATTACGCAAGTGACCATTATAACCATGTGCAATCATGCAGTATACTTTTTTTCTGTCTGAGACATGATCAGGAAGTGTGAGGCACGTCAAAAACACGATGCAGTTTTGATGTTTAAACTAAAGGTCCAACATAAAGTTGATACAAGCATATGGATTGTATATCGGATTTGTTATGTGTGCCACTATTTCCCAAATTTCGTCTATATAAGGGATCAGAAATTAGCCAGAATTTGTAAGTATCAGAGGAAAAAAACGAAGTTATACAAACCAAACATGTACAAACGTAACCGAGAACATTCTATCACTCAACCAATTATTCCTCCCTGGCCCAAATCAGTGACAATTTTGTAAATATTTTAGTAGCATGTGGTATTTGAATCAACACGCCCACACCTTGTTAACTTGGTACAATCAAACACAGCATATCTTATCGTGGCGTATGAGAATGTTCGCCTTTAAGGCACAAACTACTGCATGGTGCCAATCAATCGTTAGTACTCGGGTATTTCCGTAACCTGAGAAAAATACCTTGCATATAAGTGAAGTGTTACAAATTGTGTGTTAAATGTCCCGGCTATACACATTTCCTGAGAGCATCCACGTTGTGTAGTTCAATGTATATGGACGTGCCAAAAATCATTTAAAACTATTATGTTTGGTCGGTAACTCATACGTAGTAATGGAATTATAAGTTGTGTTATATTTGTTTTTCCTTATCGAATTGGATGACTATTTAAATGTTACATTGAGTATTTTCATGAGAAAACGAAGGTACAATGAACGAAGTCTTGCAAGAGGCAGTATGGTGGCTTCCATAATACGTCAATGATTTCATTGGATAAACTCGATGAGTTTGAGATTGGGTGCCAGTGTATAGCAATCCAGTAGAGCAGTTTAATTTGAGATATGTCTCGTATTAAGTTAACCCTTTACCAAACGCCAAATTTTCGACTGTTCCAAATTGAAAGAGTTTGCAGACGACATTTCAAAATGTGTTGAAATTGAAAAATAATCTTCTTAGGGCAGAGACCATTGTGGGGAAAGGAGAAATTGCTTGTTAAGAGTTATTATCCACAATGTCTTTAGGAGTCGTCTGCAACAGAGTGATTAAATGTCGTTATTGTTTGGAAATGGGTTAATGCCATTGTCTTGAATACTTAACACATATCCCCATTCAGAAAATCAGACATTGCTGAAAACTGTTTCAACAATTTATCCACAAGAAAATAAAATAAGCAAGCACCAGTACACTTCATGATCTTTCCCACTCCTCACTTCATTTCAATCATTTGAATTTATGCTGTGTACTCCCTTATTGTTTAACATGTATACTTGGGAACTTGGGAACATTAAACGGTATGTTCTGTTCTGTTTTGTTCTGTAAACACCCCTTCCCCACCAACACACACATACCAAATAACAAACAACGCCGTGCGACACCATTGAGTTGGTTAAAGCATTTCTAATTGAGCCAATTTCGGACTATAATTACGAAGTCGTAGGCAGAGAATCGAATTTAAATATCAATTCGTGAAAGATTGGCCCTATATCTATATTGACACTGTCTCTAATTAGAATTCTTGGGGCGTACTTATATATTCAATTAATCAGAAATGTACCAATATTAGCCACAGGAATAGTGCATGAATGTTTAATAAGAACACGGACATAAATACGAGTGCAATTTGATAACATTTGCCGATGACACCCCTAATGGAAAATTGTCTAAATGATATTAAAAGAATTACTGGTTCATAGTAACTCTTTCGTTTAAATAAACAACTCTTTTTGTAGCTTATCTTATAATACCCACGCAACGCGTCGCCACACCACGCCGTCATAGGACACCATGGCATATCGTACCGTACCGAACCATACCGAACCGTATCGTATCGTACTGTACCATACCATACCATACCGAACCGTACCGTAGCAGACTGTACCGTATCGTGCCACACCACACCACACCACACCACACCACACCACACCACACCACACCACACCACGTCACACCACACCACAACACACCACACCACATCACAACACACCACAACACACCACAACTGCTTCTTAATTTAAAAAAAGAGATATATCTTAATTGCAATGAAAATAAATAATAATGATACATGAAACAACTGCCTATGACAAATATTCTTTTTTCCTTTGATTAAAGAACCTTCTTAATTCGAAACAGTAACTTGCATAGCATATTAATTTGCACGTGGCGTGTTGTAGCGTCAATTCTGTTTTATACGACCATAAGAAAGGTTAAAGAGTAGTTGTGTACAAGACAACAAACGTACGGAAACAAGCCATTCAGAAATCACAGGTAGGTGCTTTCTGAATGCCGTGTGTCCTGTTTTAAGATATACTAAATAATCGTTCAACGGCTGTTTAAGGCTGGTCGTTTAAAACAGGATTTACTGATTTTCCCCAATTGCAGCAGGAGACCAAAGTGAACTAGTGGATAGGCTACATGGTACCGTTTTACTAAAAAAACGTAGGGAAAATATTTGCGTAAGTCAGAACTCATACACATGGATAGTATATTCAATGAAAGTACGATATTGCAAAGTGACACGTCATTGGAAGAGTCTCGGAGAAACGCTACCACTGATGTGTTAATTTACAATATTGCTTATCCCAATATTGAAAGAAGGGGAATTGCTTTTTTAGACGTACGCAAATCTTAAGCTTAAACTGTTTAGTAAAACAGTACCCAGAAAATGAAATCATACGGCTTTTCTCCGTATGGGTAAAAAATTCAAACTTTCATAAGAGTCAGTTTCCAGAGTAATGCGCGGAAAGCCTATCGTTCTTCCAAGCTTGACCAGCCCTTAATGACAACTAAGCTTTAGATCTGCCACAATCGATTATGCGTCGAGCATTGAAATATAGATGAAGTTCAATCGGCGCGATGCAACACCCTTATAAACAAACTGATGTACCCTTGCCGTAACTGAACAAATATATACCTAAATGAAACAAAGCAGACAGTGGTCTGGTACTGGTAATGCTTTTAATTATATTCCTAGCAGTGAAATACAGGGATTAATTATATTCCTAGCAGTGAAATACTTGGATTTTTCAGTGTATTCATTTTCAATTTTGTCACAGTGAATATCTTCACTAGTGATGATATCAAATAGTCATATCATCACTAGTGATGCTATCAGTTTTGAGTCAGTTTTGACGGAACTTATTTTTTACCATTCGTTTGCATTATTAAAACCATGGCTGCACTTTTGCACACGGCACTAAAATTTTTGTATTCTCAAATGTATCCATACGCGTGAATGACGTCATAGGACGCGTAAATGACGTCATGGGCGTTTTGCTCCTCCCATTTTATATTCAATTTGGCGTTTATGGAGATATTTTGGCAAATAGATTTTATGTAGGGGAATAAAATAAATAGAATAATCAACTCCTTTCGATAGATATCAATCGAAAGGAGTTGATTATCCTCTATGACTGGTATCGGGAAGATGGATATCAGCACCGACAGTCGTGATACAAGGGAAATAATGTTGACCGTATCAAAAAAATAAAATCGATTGGAAACATATTCGGTCAAAATATCAAATTAAAAATATCTTAATTACGCAATCAGGTGGCAAACTGTTTTTCAGGTAGAATACATGAATCGTAATCCGCCATTTTGAAACTCATTTTTTCGTCGGATTACTTCGGTCCTTCTCGGTATAAATCGGTCTGTGCTGGAACTATTCGCTTTTCACCGATGTATAAAGAGAACGAACGATTATGGGTATTCTACCCCAAACACTTCAAATTTCGAGAAGGGCACTCACTCGATAGCTCACAATGTGAAATAAAGATTAAATTGAAAGCTGCAGTCATCGATATCTGCAATTTACCCTTACAGTACTGGAACCGACTTTATGCTCATGCAAACAGGTTGGATCCAGGCCATCCGCCAATATTTGTTACTTTTTTACAACTCTGAGAATTTTTCTAGGACTACATCAAAATTAAGTAGATATATTTAGGGTTTTGAAAAGCAAACGATACAAAAATCTATTTTGAGAAAATTACCCAGCATTCTTAGGGTTAGCCAAGAAAGATTGCCTTGAATCGAAAAAAAAAGAAGTAGAAATTCAATCAATAGTTCAAACTGAGACTTGTGGGATAGGAATAATCGCTCGGGGGAGGGGACGTCTACTTTCTAAAATAATCATCTTAAAACTTATTCCCAGACGACCTCGGGTGTTTAATAACTGTTTTTTGGAGAAAGCTCATCGTTATTGATTTTTTTCCAAGGCGGTTCCAAGCGAAAAGTAGATCTAGAGAACAAAGGCAACACATTTTTGGCAAAAGGAACAGTTGTTATCTATGATTTCTTTCTTTATATGTCACAGTGGCTTCGTAATTCATCGGTCCCAATATATATCTATTTTTATTGATTTATTCGTTCATTTATAACCCATTATAAACGTCAAACACTGAGAAAAAAAAAGAAAAAAACACAAATTCAACAAAAAAGATATATAGAAAAGAAGAAATGAAATAGAGTCAGATGAGAAATGCACTTAGATATTTGTATAAACTTATAAATCTGATGTATATATAGATAATAGGCATATTTGCAATAAATCTAAAGTTTGAAATGAAAGTTATAGGAAAGGTTGCGCAAAGCATATGAACAGTTTTTCTAATGGTATGATGGTGAACTAATGGGTAAATGGAATCGGAGCTTGCAATTAAAACCCAGCCATGCGGTATGAAAGTATATTGCGTTAATACATAATTCTGATTACAGGAAGTCCTGTACAATACAATATCTCATGGGCACTTTCACGGATATCGTGTTTAACTACATTTACAAATGGATGGAGCGTGTACTCATTTAAATAGCACGCAAAACGTGGTGGTACAGCGAAAAACGGCCGTTTTATACGTCTATTGTGTTGTTGTCGTCTAAGTTTGGAAGTGAGAGATGTGTTCCGATTACATAATGATTTCAACTGTGCCAGGGTCATGGCTTATATGTCTTTTAATGTTTCTTTTTTCTCTTTCTTTTTTATTGATATCTTTATTGTTTTATGTACTGCATACCCTTTTCTCTTTTAGCCAACATTATTCTTTTTCTTAATGACAAAACATAAAATGAATTTTAATTTCGAAATCGGACTTGAGTATGGCAATGCTCACCGTCCATTACAATGCATGTATGAACAATGACCTTTATAAACATATGTACATACAATCCACAATAATTGTAATACTATGTAACCAGCTAGTATTCTCTCTAATGTAAACTTTTACACCTCATCTCTGTCCGTTTCATTTTGGGAAATGAATTATATTAATGTGAAGAAATAAAAGTCGTGAACAATGCAGCGTTCACACTTCTTTTGTGTAGGAAGGTGACAATACGTGATGCACACCTTCTGCCAAGCAACCATCAAAATCAACAAGTTTTTAGACCTGTGTAAGTAGGAAGTAAGAGGGCAGATATCGGTGGATATAACGTATTCTCATTACCATCATTCTTGTTATGTCCTCCCGGAGATAGGATTTCTTTCTGATCATAGAAGAATCTTTGGTGAGAGTAAGGAAGAAGACAAAAGATCGTTTATACATACTGTATATATTTCCCATTATCTCAAATATTAATTATCTGGCTGCCCAAAAGAAGATATTTCGAAATTGATCAAACCTTTTATTTCGTCTGCAACATTTAGTAAATAGGGACGACCAATCTACAGGAGACGCTCTTCGTGGTTATAAAAGATAAAGATTCATCTATATCAACAAGTTTCCATTGTCACCAATACATGAACTGTCTGTATGCCTTAGGGAATATACTTCTAATTTGATACTTTTTCTTTGCTTTCGTATGCGACCCTTTACAAATCATGAAGACCAAAAAATTACAGACGCCTTCCAGGGTTAAAAAGGAAAACCTTTCATATGAAAACGTAGACATTCCAAATCTGGTACAATTCTTAATGTAGAGTACCCATAACACGCCATTTTGAGACTTACTCTATCGTCGGATTACTTTGGTCGTTCTCGGTTTGCATCGGTAAGGGCCTGACTCGGATGAGAAAACGATATTAGAACTTTCAACCTGCTACAGCAACTTTTCGGTACTATTGAAAATGACATTTACTCGATTATATGAGCACGTTTCTAATGCCTTATCCCTTTACCAAACAGTAACGACATGTCACAAGTTTGTTGCAGAAGACTCTTGAAAACATTGTGGGAAAGGATGAAATTGCTCGTATTTCTCTTTTTCTCACAATGATTTCTACCCTATCAGAAGATTATTTTCCAATTTTATCACATTTTGAAATGTCGTCTGCAAACTCTTTCAATTTTGGACAGACGATAATTTGGCGTTTGGTAAAGGGATAAAACCAGTGCTTTCTGTCTGTCTGGAAAAAGCCTTTCCGAATTCAATTGAGTTCAATTGTCGTCTGGTGAAGAGTCAACTTGCCGAAAGGTATTTCCCTAAACGAATTGTTGATTAATATCTCCTTGTATAAAAGGTAAAGGTTATCTTATTATAGTTTCACCCCTATTGAATGGGCCAGCCAGTCTTGGCTAATGAGACATTTTGCGTTGATTATACCACGTACCTCCCAACTTCAATCACTATGCCAGGCGCCTAGCGGATATAAGTCGGACGCGGCTTACAAACCGGCTATTTCGGAACAAAACCCACAAGAATCATTTTATAATGAAACAAGCTCTTAAAGCCAAATTTAGTCTATGGCTTTAAGTACAAAATGTACATTGATGTTTATTGGTGAACTTGCGCACTTTTCTAGTCTTGTTAGATTAATATACCCATAATCCACCATTTTCAAACTCATGCCTTCGTCAGATTACTTTGGTTGTTCTCGGTATACATCGGTCGGGGCCGGAACTATTCGCATAAAACCGAGAACGACCGAAGTAGTCCGACGAAAGAATAAGTTTCAAAATGACGGAGTATTGGTTATCTACCATAACCCCAAGAAAATCCATTAATGCAATACTGTAATTGATTCAGACCGATGTATACCGAGAATGACCGAAGTAATCCGACGAAATAATAAGCTTCAAAATGACGGATTATGGGTCATCTACCATAACCCAAAGGAGAGCCATTAATGCAATACTGTACTGGATTCAGACCGATGTATACCGAGAATGACCGAAGTAATCCGACGAAAGAATAAGTTTCAAAATGACGGAGTATTGGTTATCTACCATAACCCCAAGAAAATCCATTAATGCAATACTGTAATTGATTCAGACCGATGTATACCGAGAATGACCGAAGTAATCCGATGAAATAATAAGTTTCAAAATGACGGATTATGGGTCATCTATCATAACCCCAAGGAGAGCCATTAATGCAATACTATACTGGATGGAGACCGTTGTATACCGAGAATGACCGAAGTAGTCCAACGAAAGAATGAAATTCAAAATACCGGATTATCGGTTTTCATCTTTAAAGTGTATTTGTTCATTTCAATTGGGAATATAATTCCAAGCGTCAGTTATATACGTCAATTGATAAAATTTAAGCGAGTGATGTTTATTTTAGGAAACTAATTTACGTTTTGACAAAAAACAATTGGACCAAGGTGTTATTTTCAAACTTCTCATAATTCATTCGTAGGGGCCGGGAAATGCTCATATTCAAAGCAAGGTGTTAGATTATATGGATTTCTTTGGTTGTCGAACAAAGGGCGTATTAGCTTTTGTGTATTATATCGGTGTCAACAGTTTTCCGGTTATCTTGCAAATGTTAGTTCATCAAGGCATGCTCATTTTTTTTTATCCTTTCCAATATTGAAATGTTTTATTCTTTAGCCATCTCTTTTTCGCTCATTTTCAACACTTAACAGTTTTCTTGTAAAGCTGTTCACGAAGACAGTTGTTTAAACAGTAGTGAGCGACGGAATACATGTATGTTTATTGTCAAAGATTGGGTTGACCATTACCAAACAATGATGGTTTTACTTGTGTAAACCTAAGATGTCTTTTCACGATATTTCAAAAAAAAAAAAAAAAAAAAAAAAAAGTTGCTGATGCAAACAAGTTCTCTTTCTGGGTTACTAACACACTTTCTGCCGAAGGAAAATGGTACAATTTCTTGACATAATATAATTTTCGACTAAAACAAATTAACACGATCGAATTCAACTTATTGAGTAAACAAGATAAGAGAGCAGCATTATTGGAATAAAGAGTTATCCAAACAATCTGTGTAAAAATTCTGATGTCAAGCTTATACCGCTAACATACTGACCTAGAATCAAGTAATTGGCGGCTGGCCTGTGATCTAACCTGTTTGCTACTCTTAAAATCTTTCCTCTTTCCAAAATTAAGAAGATATTTAAGGTTTTGGAAAGCAGACGACAAAAAAAAATTATTTTTGGAGATTACCCCGCATTCTAAAGGTTAAGCAATAAGCATCTACCACTAACATACTGACCTAGTACCCTCCACACGATATTCTTAGGACAAGCGAGACTTTCTCATTAAGACAGACATGTAATTCTCATTCCTGCTGTTTTGAAGCGTCTGTTGTCCACAGACAAACGTTTTTATCACGAAAATATCCGTGTTTGAGTATTGTTGGTTTTTGTCGTGTGTGGCTGTAAATGGAAAATGGCGTGGGCTACTTGATTAGAATGAAAGACATGCGACTTTTTCGTTATTGGGGGCAACTGTTATACTTACAAGACAGACGTATTATTTTCCCAGGCAAAGAAAGACCAGAAACAATGAAATATTAACTCTTATAGTGCTGAAACCGAGTTCATGCTTTTGCAAACAGGTTGGATCCAGGATGCCAAGTTAATTGGAGGCTGACTTGTGATATAACCTGTTTGCTGCTTTAAGCCGATATTTCAGGTTTTGGTACGCGGGCGACACAAAAATCTATTTTTAGACAATTACCCAGCGTTCTAAGGGTTAAGCTCCCACCACTAACATACTGACCTAGAACCGTTTACGTGACATTACGTGGACGGACAACACTTTCTCATTCCGAGGGATATGTAAGTCTAAGCCCCGCTATTTCGTTGCGTGTTTATCAATGGAAAAACGTTTTTATCACGAACATACCTGTGTTTGAGTATCGTAGGTTTTTTTAGCGTGTGGCTGTAAAATAGATAAGGGCGTGAGGTACTTAATTAGAATGAAGGAGATGCAAGACTTTCGTCATACTTACAAGACAAACGTACAACAGTCAAACTTGTGTTAAGAGGCCAGCCTATTGGACAGGGTAAATTGGCTGTTTAAGACAGGTTGGCTGCTTAACACCAATTGATGTACACTATAAATCTAACAATGGGACTTTCTGTGGTAGTTGCTTAAGGCAGGTTGGCTGCTTAACACAAATTGGTGTACGCTATAAATTTAACAATGTGACTTTCTGTGGTGGTTGCTTAAGGCAGGTTGGCTGCTTAAAAGGGTGGTTGCTTAACACAAGTTAGACTTATTTTTCAGGGCAATGAAAGACAAGAAACAATGGGTATTCTTGGGAACGTTTGGTTTGAGCAACTTATAATGAGAGGAACTGACAACAGTCTTTGGTTTAGTGACAAGAATTATGAATATCAGATTTCCACATTATTGACTCCCAAAGCACAAATCTCTGAGTGAGTTTCTTTAAAGAAATAGAATCGATTTACGTTTGCTTCCTATATCTACTCTAGAGTTCGTAACACATTTAAAGCTGTTGTGTAGATTTGAAGAAATTAGTTTTAAACTTCAAAATCTCCTAACATTTGTGAATAAACGCCTTTAAATCTGAATCAAAGAGGACACATTTCTAGCGTTTCTCAAAACTTTGAAGAAATCCCGTACATTAAGTGCAGTGACAAGTGCAGATATTTATCTCCTAATTACTCAATAATTAGATCCCTCTCAGAGGCTAACGACCGTTTATCACTCCATGTAAAACCAGAAAAACCTTGACACATTGGCATTTACCCTTATAGTGCTGGGACCGACTTCATTCTTATGCAAACAGGTTAGATCCAGGCCAATCGCCAATTAAATTGGCGACTGGCCTGTGATCCAACCTGTTTGCTACTTTGAGTATCTTTCCTCATCAAAATTAACAGACATTAAAGGTTTTGGAAAACAGACGACACAAAAATCTATTTTTGGAAATTACCCAGCATTCTAAGGGTTAACATTGTGTAATACTAACGTGTCTCGATCGTAATGGGTCTCTCTCTCTCTGGCAACGTTTTAGTCTCTTCTCAATCGCTGTGGTTGTAGTTGCTACACGCGTGGTCTCCTTTTCCGACAAAGATTTGAAATTCGCACAAACCGTTTTTTAACACCTTAAACAAAATGAATGCGTAAGTCAAAACTGATACGCATGGATATTTTCTGAAATGAAAGTACAATATTGCATCAAGACATCAATGGAATTGTCTCAGAGATACGATTGAAATGATGTGTTTCTTTTCAATACTGTTGAACTTACATACATCTTTAGCGTAAAATGTCAATTAAAATGGTACCCAGAGCATAGTAAAATGTGTCAAAATGCTTCTTTATACGACGAAATTACTAATTTTATATATGTGACAGTGCTTTGATACTTTGAAAATCACTTTTCTTTACAACTCAATTTAAAATGCAACTGGAAACTGTATTCCGAAAACATTAGACCAACTTCGTCTCTTCGTATAAATTCAAATCCCGATAAAGCTAAAATATTGGTATTAATATGTAAGAAAGAGGGAGCATATGAGAAAAAACGTTTCTTTACTTCCAATAAATTACGACGAATGCACGAAATCTTTTTATTATTATTATTATTCCTTTTGGTGAAATATTTTGATTTCTCAGTGGGATAATTTTTGTTAAAACTTTCATTTTCTTTATCGCACTGTAGTGAGACATCACACTGGAGTGTGATAAAGGCTTATTGTCGGAGCTACTCTTTTAAGCAATGGAGATTAAACTTTGAATACCTTATCCGAATGTATAATCCTCCTTTTTTGACCAGATAACACCCATACCGGTGACAGATTTTTTGTTATGTCACCAGAGTTTAATTTAACTCTATTTATTATAGCGTATAATGTTGATATTCCACACTTTCATTTTCATTCCAGTGCTCCAGATCTCCCGAACGATTTTTCCCGAGAGTTACGCAAGCTTGACGAGAATATGACGTTTTTAGAGAGCACTCAATCATCCAATCAAAATCAAAAGCGTCAGGAGTCAAGAGGTCACATGCAACAACAGCTTATCCAATCAACGAACAGTATAGAAACCCCGCCCACACAAGACGGTTCAAGGTTAGAGGATCTCCCGAAGGTATGCTGTCTTCTCGGTTGTCCGATTTTTGAAAAGGTCTTAAAAACTCTTAAGGTAAGATATCCATAATCCTCCAGAAACTCGTTTTTTCATCGAATTACTTCTGTAGTTCTCGGTCAACCTAGGTGTATTTCTAGAACTATTCGGTTCAATGCGAATAGTACCGCCCTAGACCGAGGTATACCGAGATCGACCGAAGAAATCTGTCGAATGTATGAGTTTTAAAATGGTGACTTATGGGTATTCTACCTTAATGTGCCTGTGAATTAAGAAATAAGGTTAATGTGTGAATGGAGTCACTTCTTAAATGTCATTTTTCAAGCATAATCTGCCGAAGAAGTAAAAATGGGTCGTTCAACAAGATACCAGAATATGTCGCAATCGCTTAACCGTTCATCGTACGAACATATGTATATGCTCGAAATTGAAAGCAAGGTTAGACGATAAAAAAAGGTATGAAAAAATAAGAACTCTCAATGTGGACAAATTGAAATAAATCGCTGAATCTCCAGTTACTCTTAACACATCTATATGAGCGGTGATGCGCCAAAACTTACATATTTCTCTATGGTATGAATCGAATCTTTACTTCTGCAGGAGAGTTAGTGAAGCAATGTAAAGGCAATACAATACGTAACACACGATTCTAAAGCCCAAAACTAAAATTGTAAAGCCTGGACATGATGGCTGGATACAATTCGAAAATATTGTCACATAAACACAGTCTATAAACCTTTTTATCTTGTCACTTGAGCAATTTACGAACCGATGACAGGATGCTTATAACATTTTGATATCCGTCACTAGATCATGTGGACGCTAAGCGCGCCTGTAAGTATTTATCTTCCATTTTATTTCGAAACAAAGTTTGACATCGTTGTAGGACATAGTTAAGTTAAACTTAAGTTAATACAGACTATCAATGTGACACATCAATGGAATTGTCTCTAAAAGACGGTTGAAATGATGTGTTTCTTTTCAATACTGTTGAACTTACATAAATCTTAAGCGTAAAGTGTATATTAAAGTGGTGCCCAGAGCATAGTAAGATGTGTCAAAATGCTTCTTTATATGACGAAATTACTAATTTTATATATGTGACAGTGCATGTCGATTACCTCCCTTACGTAACCTATTTCTGTAATCTAACATAACATTGGACAACGAGGAGTGGGTTCCATTAGTCTGAATGATCCAGACGTAGACATTTCACGCAGTTACAGCTTGGAGCATCCGAGTAAGGGTTCCATAGGCTATACATGAAGAACGGGATAGATTGTCATGATGCTTTCATTGTTTTCTATAGCCTTCAAAAAGTGCGATGACAACCAAAGCGTTTCGTTTCGTAATGCATAGATTGTTCTTAAACATAGTGCTATAAAGTTGTTTTGGTTGATTTACCCTACGAATGCTGGGTAATTTTCTAAAAATGTTTTTTTGTGCCGTTTGCTTTCCCAAACCTTTAATATTGCTAAATCCTTTTGATGAAAGATACTAAGAGTAGCACATAGGTTAGATCACAGGCCAGCCGCCAATTTACTTGTTTGAAAAAGCATGAAGTCGGTTCCAGCACTATAAAGCGTAAGACGATGGAAGTCTGTAATGTTACTTTTGCTACCAATTGCAATATATATCTTTATTCTGGGGCCATAAAAGTCGGTTCATGTCAATAGATCAGCATCATTAGCAATCTGAACACATCGGGTTTATCCAATAGAAAACACCTCTGAAATAATAGGGATGACGCCATATTGTTTCCCGCGAGAATGACGTCACTTTCTTTCGTTTCTAAAAATAGATCTTGAATGTAAAATAAAAAAAGTCGTTAAATTTGATTGAGGAAACAAGTATACATGTCACAACAACAAGTTCGCCATTTGGTATGAGTTACTGATCAAAAGTGATTAAAAAGGATGTCCAACACTTCCATACACATTGAACTACTTAACGTGCACGCTTAGAAAATGTGTAAATTGGCGGATGCCGATTTACCCGAAAAATTGTAACCCTACACTTATATCCGAGGTGTATTTCACAGCTCACGGAAATACCCGAGTAGTTCCGATTGCATCATTAGATTCAAAACAAAAGGAAATACTGTTGTTTTGGTTAATAAATTCGATAGCTGTAAAGTCTTGTTATCATTTTGGCATGATAGTACATGTTTTGTTCGTTTTATAACTATTCCAATTTGACTCTATGAAATAAACGCAATTTGTTGGAAGAAATTTAAAGGTTTTTTAGGAGAAACAGAATCTCGTTTAATGTTTGTTAATGCAATTACAATCAGCACACTCTTAATTAAAAGAGAGTTAATCAATTTTAGAAGGAACGTAATTCAATTCCGCGTTGATTTTTGCATTTGCAATCTTTCGATTTTTCCAATCGCTTCACAGATCGTTCCCCTGTGGCGCTACCATACATGTATTTGTGTTATACAAGAGAAAGTAATTTAAATAACTTTACATGTCGTTGCGAATCTAAATTGGTATCACTTTCGAAAACAATGTTACCATGGGAACGCATAAACATTAAAAGATGCAGTGCAATCTGAGAGAGAGAGAGAGAGCATCTGATAATTTCCTGAAAATTGCAATTCTCAAAAGACGCAAAACTGCATCATCTTTATCCTAGCCCTTCCAAGAACTATTTACCGTGAAAATGGAATCAAATGAACCGATAGATAAAAGACGAACCCCGCCAAACAAGTGAATGCAATAAAGAAATACAAAATCTTTGTAAAATATCGGACTAATGTGGAGATTTATCTATTTTCTCTTTTTATCACACTCTTTCTTTCGAAATCATTGTTATACAAATGCAGTAGAAGTTATCTACATCTAGACAAAAGGGTGAAATGAGAGAAATGTTCTTTGATTATGAGAACAGTTATATGGAAAGTCGATTGAAATATCAACCACGCGTTTAAAGCGACTATCCCACAGAATGTGTTGTGTGAGTAACACTTGTTGAAAAGATGATTAAGGAAAATCCTTATCACTTAATAGGTGGCAGCTTTCAATATCTACATTTGAAAGATACTGTTACCGTGTGTTTTCTTTGAATACTTGTGAAGCGAGCATTTGATCTATAAATGGGCCTCGTCACGGGAAAAGGGGCACTCGGACATAGCAAACAGTGTAGCCCCAGACCAGCCGCCACGTCACTGACGTGGCGGCTGGTCTGGGGTTACATTGTTTGCCATCTTAGAGGACATCAAGTTCTTCCTTTAAATAAATACAAATGATAACTGTCGTGACTAGATGCTGGAATAATAGCGCTAAGAAAGAGCTGAGTCAGCGGTTTTTATTTATGTCCGAGTGTCCCTTTTCGCGTGACGCGGCCCAAATTGTAATAATTATCTCTCGGACGCATGTTGCTAGCGTCACATGATCGATTGTTTCACAGGACTGAAATAAAAGATCATTGTTTGCAAAATAAACCATTTGAACGGTTTTATCAAATCTACAACATGATGTGCTATATCTCAACTGCACGCTTATGAAAGAAGATGCATCGTGTATTAATTATCTAGTTTTCTATAACTTGGTAAATGGGTATGATAATTCTATTTGTAAATTTTATTTGGTTTTTAAACAAGTTAAAATCTCAATCTGTGGGATAGTCCTTTTAACAGTAAGGTTAATACAAGACGTCATTAATTGGTAAACTCCGATTTCCCGAGATATCTGAGATACAGGGAACTTTGTATTAACTCTTACTCAATAATATCGATCTTTGTCGCATCTGCTACATTATATTTTAGTAACCTCTTTAGCAAAGGAGACATTGCTAATAATGGACAATTGATCATTTGGCACAGTCGTTTCTAACACAATATAAGCAATGTAAAAGTTCATGTATTCTTTGACGTTTGCTGTTGCCTTCGATTTCGATCAGAAGTAAAATCCCTTTTGGCGAATTTGTTAAAGGAATGCATTTTTTCTGTCGCAACCATAAAGTACACAACTCACCATTGAACATTGTTGTTTGTGAGTAATCTACCATTAAAAGCCTTGCAAAAGAACCGTTTTAAGATAGAATAACCATAATCTGCCATTTTGAAACACTCTCTGTCGTTACTTTCTTCCATCGTACTCGGTAAACATCGGTTGTTGCCGGAACTTTTCGAAGTTCCGGTTCTGTCCGATGTATACCGAGAACGACTGAAGTCATCCGACGAAAGAATGAGTTTCAAAATGGCAGATTATGGGGATTCTTCCTTTAGAAAGATTTTTTTTTTGGAAAGAAACTTGCCTAAGACGATGAGTTGGATAACGATTTTGAGGGACTCTCTCAGTTTTCTTTTTGGGTTTACAAACTGTTTAATTGTAGTTTTAACAATATTTTCTTTGAGCACCAAAATGAAATTCTCTGTTCATTTCTTTAACACAAGTTCGTGCTTTGAATAGGAGTGTAGTATACAGTTTTAAGAGTCTAGACACATGGAAACAGCTCAAGGCAATTTATGTGGGCAATTCTTTTTTCTTCAGGTTGTCGACATTCCTCCAAAGGCAGAAGCAATTCAAGAGGACTCCGAACAGTCTCAAGATACATCAGAACTGAAAGAGGTTGGTATATGTCTAGAGTTGTATGGTGGATATTATGTTTGAATAAATGTCTAATTGATTCATTTGTCACGCAATTTATCAAGACCTGAAATCTGTTGGTAGATAGATAGACAATTTTAGTGGCGTAAACTTTATATTTTCTTGAAATGTTTTGGAAATTAATTTATGAATTTAATTTTACACCGCATCAACATAATTCAATAAATTAGCCACATCCGGCTGATTATAGACGAACGTGTGCAAGAATCCTTATATCTGGTAGGAACAGTGGAACTTACACAACAAAGCTGCAGTACTGTCATTCAAGAGTTTGGACATGACATAATCTGAAATGGCGTTTTATTGGTTATTCTAAGATAGAATACGAAAAATGCATTTATTTAATCGGAACTTCATGGACTTCTTTTAACCCTGATAGTCCTAGAACCCTCTTCACTTTTATACAAACATGTTAGATATCAGGTCAGCCGCCAAGTAAATTGGCTGCTTGCCTGTGATTTTACCTGTTTGCTGCTAATGGTATCTTTCCTCGTTAAAATTAGGCTGCTATTTTAGATTTCGGAAAGCAGACGACACAAAAGTCAATTTGTATAAAATTACGCAACATTCAAAGGGTTAAGGGGTGTATAACTAAACAATCCAACACGCATCGTTTATTCGGAAAGACACTTCGTCTCTCCATACTGAAACAATATCTATAGGCGAATCTCAGAAGGTGAAGAGAATTGTCTCTAACTAGCTTTTAGTTACTTAGTACGGTTATAGGAACACAATAATCATCATATCTCGAAACGTGCTGTTGTCGATATCAAAGATAACACATGATTATGCTAGAAATGTCCTCCGTGCTCAGATACAAAACATCATGTTTGATGACTGCATATTACGTAAAGTTGATTGTTCTTTTTCACCAGAGTTGGTAAAATTATTTATTCTCAATGCCTGCAAGAGATTTCATTAATTTAATTTTGAACTAAATCTACATAGTTTTGAGAACAACGAAATTAATGCAAATTGGAATCTGGCCAATTATCATTTACACAAATACAACTAAAGCTAGCAATGTATGCATCTACACATTCTTTCATTGTCTAGTGCAATTCGATTAACTCTTTACCAAACGCCAAATTTTCGACTGTCCCAAATTGAAAGAGTTTGCAGACGACATTTAAAAAATGTGATGAAATTGGAAAATAATCTTCTAATGGGTTAGAAAACATTGTGGGAAAATTACTCTTTAGAGCAATTTCTCTTTTTCCCACAACGTTTTCCAGAGTCGCCTGCAACACACCGGTCAAATGTCGTTATTGTTTGGTAATAGGTTGAGATACATGAATTCGTAAATATTGATGAATTAGAGCGATACAATTGGTTCGTTTATCAAAACAGGACATTCTGAAGGTTGAGTTGGCTCGAACACTAAAACACCTGGACTCTGCGGTCAGCGAGACCCTGAGCGTTACCACCGGTGAGGAGACACTCAGCGAAACGGCTTCAGGTCACAACGAAACATCGAACAAGGCGAGGAAACACTGGTAAGAAACAGAGCAGAACAGAACACATCGTTTATTTTTCTCAGATATAGATTTATAAGGGAGTATTAAGCATACATACAAATGATTGAGGTCAGGTCAGGAGTGGGAGTATTTATAGGATTGATACAAATAAAAGTAGCCATTAAAAGCATTATTCATTAAGAAGGTGTCAATTTATATATCTGTGAGCAAGCACATCCAGGTCGTTAGTAAAACGCTACCAAACTCATTTAAGGTCATATATGTGCTCTCTCACATCAACAGTGTGCAAGTTCTAGAATACTTGACTATTAACAATAGACATTTAGTTCTCTTTTTAAGAGTACATGTAGCTGCTACTGTAACACTAGGACGATAAGGGTTGTTAGCAATAAGCCATAAAACGAGGTCAGCCGAGGATTGCCGGGATAAATTTCGTGAAACGTCTAGATCAAATGAAATCAGCCACATTCTGAATACTACCGTTGTTAAGTTGGAACGTTACAGTAATTAGTGTTTGTCACGTAGCATTTCTAACAAGGTGACTGCCACTCGTTTTCCGACGATCATCGCTATTTATAGACAGAGCTTGGATGCAAACAACAAAATTTGTAAAAGTAGCATTTTGAAACACCGATAGTAGTTAATGCAAGCATGAAGTTGTCATAATAATGTAGTGTGTCGCTATGTTTTAACATGTTGTTTCATATCATAACTCATTTCACCCAGTTTACAAGCATCTTTAACGCTAGTATGCTCTTAAGGTAGTGCTACCGCCCACTGGAATCATTGTCCTCCACTATTTTCTGTTATCCGATGATGTTTCAGGATGATCGCCCGGAAGCACCTGGTGGACAAGCTGGCGCTACTTGAAACCACCGTAAAGAGGTACAGGTCCGAGCTTGCGGCTGCCACCATGACCATCACCTCCAAGGAGATGGAAGTCTCACAGCTCAATAAACAGGTATAACTGGGGATTCAAACAACGCAACCTGTTGAGTCCTTTGACGAGCCGTAAACACATTACCACCTAATGCCACATTTTTGAAACTAGGGTCTTGAATAACACAGAAGAACATTTTATTTCAACCGAAGCATATACAGCTCATGATTGACAAAGAATATAACAATATCTTCATCTTCACGTACACTTGCAGGAATGGAATTTACGCACCATGTAAAAACCTTTGACGAGCCGTTAACACATTACCACCTAACGCCACATTTTTTAGATTTGCAATAGACGACTTTCAAAAAAGCATTGTGGCAAAAGAAGAAATTGCTTGGCACAAGCAATTTCCCCATTTGCCACAATGCGATTTCAATCTTTTCACAAATTACAACAGCATAACTGAAAGATCTTTTTTTTGTGCATGTTTTAACAAAGCTTTTCCAAAGTCGTCTGCTTCAAGTAAAAAAGGTGTCGTCTGCAGGGGGTATGGAATTAAAGGTTTCAATAGTTTGGATTATAGGTGTTAGTTGGTTTTATGGCAATGGTAGTAAAAGTGAGACGAATAGCATCGATTTTGCTCTAGTTTAAGATGGTTGTAACATCGTGTTAACGGTATTTGAGTTGACCAATAAGTTGACTGATCATTGTGTGAAAAATCTGGTTTTGAATTCATAAGCCTAGCTGCATTGGCGTTCCATTAAGAATAAAGACAAGAAACGTCTTTGAAATTTCTAGACCGGCGTCTGCTTCCCCTAAAAGAGAGTCATAAATTCTTCTTTGGACACTTTAGGTTAACAACCAATTATTGAGCGCTATAAGTCCAAAGCAGTATATGGCCGAGTTTATAAAATGTAATCATGGTGATACCGACCAAATATAATTGAAGGTAGATGTATATATGACAATCATCCCTTTTATCTCAGGTATGGTATCGTTCAATTGAAACATAAACATCGCATGAAACCACGATGAAATAATACCTCTTAAATGTAGAGCACTGTTGTTTGTTGTTTTTCACTTTCAGGTAACAGAGCTCCGCGGAGAGGTAAAAAAGAAGGACAAAAAGATAGAAGAGTTGGAGAGCAGGCTGGCAAATACCCTCGAGGACAAAAACAGAAGCGATCGAAATCTCGAAATGTTCATGGATGAATTACAAAACATTGAACTGCACACATGTTCCACCCACGTGGTCGAGGAAGATCCCGAGCAGACGAATAATCCACCGACCAAACATCAACAACAACCTTCGTTCAAACAAAGACTATTACGCAAACAGCACTCTTCCCTCTCCTTTTTCGGCCCATCGAAAGACAAGAGTTCAAGGTCACGTCTGGGGGATCGAGCGTCACCTGGCGCATCAGGGGAGAGCACTCCCGATAAAGAATCTCCGCAGATGAAGCGAAGGTCGAGTCATCCTCCCATTTCAGAGGACCGTATTCTCACCAACGGCACGAAGGACGCTAATACGCGGGAAATCTTAAACGGGATACTCGGGAAAGATCACGTGACAAACAACGAAGAACAGCTTGACGAGAAAGCACAATATGGTGTCGACAATTCGAGTCGCGCATGCGCCGTAATGTAGACTTTCGAAATGAAACTATAACGAGGGTTCAATGAAAGACTATAGTAAGTGCTTCGTAATCATGAAGCACTTACTATATTATTGTATTTGACACTTGATATAAGGCTACCAGAATAGTCATCATCCGAAGATGACATTTGTAAATGATGTCTTCATGGTGATTTGGATATCTTAAGTAGAACGTGCGTAATCGTTTCTCAGCTTTTCGGACCAGAAATCGCTCATAATGTACACAAAGGAGTCCGAATGGGTTTCTAGTCATCGTTGTAAGTTTCGTGAACAGGCTTACGTGCAAAATGGTGATATAAAATCACGTTTATTTTTATTTAACTTAGATAAATTGACATGGATAACACATAAGGTGTTCTTTCAAGTTGTTTTAAATGACATTGGGCCTATAGTATAAGAAGTTAACCACGTTTTATTGCGGTGAAAGTACCGAAAGGTTTGTTGATTCTATTCTATAGTAAATTGTCTAAGGAGTTCAGCTTTGCTCGTCTGATGGAGTTCTGTTGTAGAATAAGGGGTGATAATTGCGGTTAAAGTCTGCCCTTGGATTTCAGGCACAAAAGTAAGATTCTGCTTAGGCCTTTCTTACATGTTATTTAGGTTCACTAATTATGTTTTAACAACAACATTCCATGTAATTGATCGGAATGCATATTTTGAGAATGTTTTGGAGAAGTTTCAGACCCAGAATATTCCAAAATGGCCTAAGAAAATGTATATTTTAACTACCGCAAAGCAATCCATTTTGGTACGAAACAACCTCCTTTTAATGTTGGCTTTGAAACTGGTATATCTCTTACAAAGAATTGTATATATCATCTACGTTAACGTATTCGATCACCTTACGATTTTTGTTAAAGTGAGTTTAAAGAGCGCCTACAACGAGTGTTTGAGAATTTTAAACTAAATCTATGTTTGATACTTTGTGACTTGTAGAAGTTTGCTATATCAAAATGCATAATAAGTGACCGATCAAAAGGTTATCTCCCATTCAGAGTTATCGTTCATTCCTTAAGAATCTTTCCTTAAACGCTTACGTGAAAAGAATGCCATACGAACGTTAGTGCGACAGGTGCATTTGGCGTGCCTAGCCTATTGTAGCAGTGGTTCGATAGAACAGGTTTCACGAACCCATTCTCTCACGACACTTGTAGCAATTGAAGTACATTTTGTATGTGATGTGTTATAGAAACCAGTGTAAACAGATGTGAAATTGCGCGTTACCAGCATTAACTTGTTATAGGAAAATCAAATCAAGTATAATAAACTCTTTTGCACCTGCAGACGACATTTTTTACTTAAAGCAGACGGCTTAAGAAAAGCTGTATATACGCTTGAAAATATTTCAGTTCTGCTGTTGTGATATGTGAATAGATTAAAAGAAGTATTGTGGCAAAATGAGAAATTGCTTGTGACACGCAATTTCTCTTTTTGCCACAATGGTTTTTGAAAGCCGTCTGCTGCAAGACGCAAAATGTGGCGTTAGTTGGTAATGTTTTAAGTGGTCGAATAACAAAGATAGATAACCAAAACAAATATATTTCGGGACTATTCCAGTTGCCTTTCTTGATAGAAATAATGAAAAACAAAACATTTTGGTTAGGTTTTTTTTTATCGAGACACCAACATTTCAGTTTCATTACAATGTCCAGCTCATGAATGATGAAGGATAAACCAAAAATGCCTATAAGGGTTGATTTATCCGTTTAGAACCAATAGTATTCATTGAATCAGCCGGGAGACTTCAGTTCGTGAAAATCAGAATCGAAATGAATAATGTTAGCTTGTTTACACGTGACTTTAGTATTGTTAAGTTGTGTTACAGTGCAATTTGTGATACATAGCATAACTATTCATTAAAAGTTTCGTATATCTAAAAGGTTCTTGATGTGTCTTTGAATGGTTTATCACGGTATTATCCGTCATTTAAAATTTACGGATTGCTTCGGACGTCCTCGGTTTGTTCTTGGTATACAAAATGGCCGGGGCCGGAACTTTTTGGTTTAATGCGACTGTTTCTGGCCCGATCGGTGTTTACCGAGAACGACCGAAGTAATCCGACGAATAAATAAGTTTCAAAATGCGGATTCTACCTTCAATGAAGCCAACGCAACATGGTCTTTTCGTTTTATCATCACTGTTTAAATACATGCGTGTCGGAAGCAGTCAATGACGTCGAATAAAAGCTCAGTATTTGAGAGGATATACATTGGAGCATGGATAGGTCCTATGACCGCAGTGTTATGACTAAAATAGTGTTGAAAGCCACGTAACACCACAGTGAAATAAACCAACCAAGTATCTTCTGTCCTTCCCCGCTCAATACATTGTACGTACAGCGAAATTTCCCGGAGAGAGAGGGAGCATGCGTGATTAATAGTTCCGATAAGAGAATCGTAAAGAGATATATTGTGCTGAAAAATTCCTGACTTCTATAAATGCTTGCTTTATCGTTCATGGATTCACGATTTGGCACTGGGCGTTTTAAGTAGCGGGATATGAAGTTTAATTCTAATGTAATAGTTTCGATTTCAGGTCGAGAAAAGTGAATGCTATAACATAACAGAACAGAGGAAAACGTAGTTCATTATACAAGTACATAATCAAATTTTATATAGTGTTTACACAATACTATGATATGTAGTTTGTAAGGAAGGTTATAATTCTATAGTGAGTATCAGAAATGAAAAAATTATTCAAAAACCAAAATCACGTTTTTTGTATATAACTATGAACACATGTTTGAAGTGTTGATTATATGTATTTTGCAAAACAATTAAACAAATCTTCGTCATTTGTCCATAAGAGAGTATTAAACTTAAAACAGACGGGTTTAAACAGTAATTCTAAGTAATATATTGTTTTCTGATAATTTGAAAGGTTTCGCAAATACACATGTCAATGTCATGGGATGTGCAACACAAACAAATATAACCAATATGCTTTATCAATAGGCTGTAAGCGTGCAAGAATGCAAAACAACAAGCCTTGATGAATTCCTCACCGAACGATATTTTCCTTTCATCCCAAAAACAAGGAAATCAGGTACCAACTGTGACTGATTCTTAAAAATTAATCCATTGCCCACTTACCTGATATATTACATTTTTTGTATTCTTAAACACACGAAGCTGACACTTGAAGAAAGCATTTATAAAAAAGAAAAGAAAATTTCATATCAAGTAGTTTCCACATATGTCCTAATGATCAGCCTGTTCCCTGCAGTACAAAGAAAACAAAAATTGCCTTTCTTTTTTTGTCGATCTACGCCATTACCTTTGATTTTTATCTAAACACGCTATAAGGTCATGTGTTCAAGCTCAATTCATGGTTATTGTATGTTAAGTAAAAGCTGAATTCCTCCAACCCTTGGCCACTTTTCTGTGGAATCAATTACAGTGATGATGTGTTAATTAATTCAGAATGATCCTACTGATATGGACACCACTGCTCAAAGCCGGACGAAAACGAAAGTGAAGATTTCTGTATCGATCATCACTTTTTGTGTTGCTTATCTTACGCTCTTTGAACCACCATGTTGTGAAATCTCTTTTGATCATCTGGGTGGGTTTTGTCGGCTGGTCAATTATAAACTATTAAAAGTACACGTGTTATACATCCATTCATTGAGCCTTAGGACGCTGGGTAATTTTCTGAAAATAGCACTATAAGGGTTAACAAACATCCCAATACCCACAGGGTAAGATCTAGGTTACTACCATCCTGTATCCATCATTATTCTATACATTCTCGCCTTAATGTGCATCCACAATTTCCCTATGTTGCCATGGATTGTAAACAAGCAACGCAGTGTTGAGAATGACATTGTATCACGGTATATTGATCCTGGAGTTGGGTGTTTCTAGAGTAATCATTTTATTTTATTATATCATTTTTGCCGTTTTAGTCGTACAATTGCCCTGGTTTTACCCAGTGTAGCACAATATACCTTTAGGTTTATCAACGGCAAAAAATGACGATCGCAAATTGATTGGTCCTTAAACGTATACTTACTTTTTGAAAAGTGTCCCGTATTAACATTACTGCAGACTTCTAACTTTGCATGCAATACGTGTTTGTATTAAACAAGATTGATTGTACTGTACCAGTCAAAGTTGTCCCAACAGGCTGGTCTTGTTCTACATCTGATCTGCTTCTCAGCATATTAGTTACCACTGTCAACCTTTAACAATCTACAGTCACTGATGAGTCAAAGATCTGGAAATAGATATCATTCTAAAGCGGTTTAGTATGTGCTGCATGTTGTATGAAACATCTGTTAACGAGCTCAATGCCTATGAAAATTTGCAGTTACCGATCTTAGAATTGGGATAGCACTTTTATAGCGGTGAATAAAAGCGTTGTCAATAGCAAAAGTGTGATCTAAGTTTTGTTTGGGCTTATTATTCTTATCTTGAATAAAGTACAAAGCCCTGTTGTTAAACCTTAGAATGCTTGGTAAATTGCTTAAAATAGATTATTTTGACATCTGCTTTCCAAATCTCAAATATCTGCCCAATTTTGATTAGTAAAGATACTCAGACTAGTAAACATGTTAGATCACAGGCCAGCCGCCAATTTACTTGGCGGCTTGTCTGAATCTGACCTGTTTGCATAAGCATGAAGTCAGTTCCAGCACTATGGGGGTAAATGTGCTTATAAACTCTGTATATGAACTATTGCGATATTTATCTGCAGGGTAGTGCCCCCAGTATTACTGTATCATATAGATGCATGATTTATAATCCAGACCGATTAAATCGAATTTCATATTCACAGAACACAATAAACCTTTATGGTGTATTTGATGTATTGATAGACATGTTAGTTAAAAGTGTACTTTAGTATCAGCGTAAATTTACCGCCCATAGAACATTAACCCATAGAATGCTGGGTAATTTTCTAGAAATAGATTTTTGTGTCGTCTGCTTTCCAAATCCTTAAATATATGCTTGATTTTGTTGATGAAAGATACTCAGAGTAGCAAACAGGTAAGATCACAGGTCAGCCGCCAATTTACCTGTTTGCATAAGCATGAGGTGGTTCGAGAACTATAAGGTTAAAGGTAGCACCAGTAATGGGACTTCGCAGTCTTTCGGATGTATGGTTGCTGACGAAATATCAATAGGTGTCCGAAATGCAACAAGATATCCCTGCTAACTTTTTTAGAAGTTTTACGACCAAATTATTGTTGAAACATTATAATCATAATTTTATTTTACTGTCTGACGTAACTTGATAAACTCCAACTTTTCAACACATACAGACCTTTGCGACTATATAACGAGTATTTAGCAGAGATACTGTAACAACTCGGAAGGTCAGATTCTGCTTCAAAGGTTTTGAAATTGTTCTTGAATCAGAAAATGTTGAAATAATTGGGGAAAATGTTGCAAACGACTTTAAACCACACCACAAAAAATACCAATGCATAGATAAACTAAGGGTAGGTCCAGCTAGGCTGCCGTAGTGTGTTGACATTCATGTGCTCATCATAGCAAGACGATCCATCAGTTTTTACACGCTACCATCTGTTTTTCTCGTCAGCGGAAATGTGTGGCGAGAACTCACCTGTATAAAATACAACACCTCGGCATAACTCGGCAATCATCGGCATTGCACGGTAACGTTGCTGGAAAGCTGTTACCATAGCGACAAAAATTCATTCCAGCAGCCACCTAATCTGGCATATGTAATTGATTTTATGCTACCTTAGTGTTTGGTTGGTGTATTGCTATCGTCTTCGGTCGGCCTAACAAGCAGAAATGGCGGGTTTTAAATGTTTTTGGACGTTATTTGTGGTTTTAATTGGCGGATTATGCGTAAATGCACAAAGCGGAAAGGTACGTTCGATAATTTTGTATTCTTATGATTAATTCCAAAACTCTTGCATCGCTCATACAAAGGTGCCAACACACTCCACAAGTACTTGAAAGGACACTTTTTCCGCATGAATGAATAAGAGACAACATGTTTGCACGGCAGACACGGTTGTTGTTGAAACGCATACAATGAATAACATAGTCAACATATCAAACCGCAATGATGTTATACACTGTATATACATGTACATGTACATGTAAATAGGGCGGGGTCAAGTTGGAGAAAGAATTAGACAAATTCTTCTTTTGCAGATTATACCAATTAACTCTTATTTCTGCAATGTTTTAGGAATGGTTTTGGGGATATAACATATACAGTTGATAAAGATTTTAATGTGGTTAAGATTGACTTAAACGTTGTGTTAAAGCTTTATTGCTTTGCGTGTTACCTAGGCATACGTAAGCTAAAAAAGCAATAATCGACCAAAGGTGACAATTACCCTTTACCAAAAGCCAATTTTCGACCGACCAAAATCGAAGGAGTTTGCAGACGGTAGTTCTAAATGAGATGAAATTGGGAAATTATCTTTTGATAGGGTAGAACACATTGTGGGAAAGGAAGAAATTGCTCGATACGAGCAATTTCTTCAGTTCCCACGATGTTTTCCAGAGTCGTCTACAGCAAACTAGTAAAATGTCGTTATTGTTTAGTAAAGGGTACAGACTTAATTCGTTTATGCATATTACCTCCCTTTTGACACATCTGTTGCAAAAGTCTTTAGATACAATTGTGACATACATATAACAATCAAGCATTTATGACCACGTCGAGGGATCAGTGCAATACTGTAGTAAGTGCTTCATAGAAATACAGCACTTACTATAGTCTTGCACTGATCCCGCGACATATATTATGGCTTAAAAACAACTTATAAGCAGTTAAAAGACGTAAATAAAGTTTATATAAATATCTCTGCATTGTTTGCGTCCTTATTGAGATAATCGGATATTTAACGGCATAAGCTACATTGTATATAAATATTTGCTAAATATAATATTGGCTCTAGTTGGTCTTGATGAGCAATGTATTGTCTCTTGCCAATTGCACAGTTGATGTACATTTTCCATTATCATTTAAGCGTCTGCAGTTTTTTCAATTTGCACCAGTCACTAAACTAAATGGCGAAATGGGTTTCAACTTCCCATCCGTCTAATGGCGAACTCCAATGAAATTGATATTGATTCGCATATCGCTTTAATCATGTGCAATTTCAACCTGTGCATATTCAAATTGCATGAATTCTCCAGACGATAATATTCCATTCTGCATGATAATGATGCAATTGCAACTTGGACCCTCCGCAGGGATGGAAAAATCAGATATCCGTACTGCCAAGCTTGTCCTAAAGTCATAATGGAGAAGCGAACTTTTACTGAATTTTTTTTTGTTACCATTATATGCAAAAGTAAAGAAAAGGAATAACGGTAATTGCGGACATGTAAATCAAAATGAGATGTTGCCACCCCAGCTGCGAGCAAAGCACGTGTATGATGAAACGGAGAGATTAAAAGTAATGATTAGATTTTGAGTTTTTCATTTTGAGTGTCGTCTGCGACACCAGAACATGGATACTTGATTTTTAACATCTTAAGTGTGTGTACATGCACGCCAAAAGGAAGCGGAATAGCATGGCTTGTGCGTGTGTTATAAGACTTTAACCCTTAGAATCCTGGGTAGTTTTCTAAAAATAGATTCTTGTGTCGTTTACTTTCCAAAACCTTAACCATTTGCTTAATTTTGATAAAGAAAGATACTCAGCGTCGCAAACAGGTTAGATCACAGGTCAGCCGCCAATTTACTTGGCGGCTGGCTTGGATCTAACCTGTTTGCATAAGCATGGAGTCGGTTCCAGCACTATAAGGGTTAAATGTCAGAGACACAGATGCGGTTGGTAGTCATGGTGTGCGAAAATGATAATAATGGGCGTCATAGAGTGTTCACCTTGATCAGATTTGTACAGCCAGCCTTGTATTCAACGACCACACATTAGCAATGTATCGAATTCTGATAAAAAAAACTCCCATTATCTTCAAAGAGAATGCAGACCAAACGGAAAGCTCACAATCGAGATTATAAACGGCTTTCGTTATGAATTAACCATCATAGTGCTTGAAACGAATTTCATGCTCATGCAAACATGTTAGATCCAGGCCATCCGCCAAGTAAATTGGCGACTGGCCTGTGATCTAACCTATTTTCTACTTTGAGTATCTTTCTTCATCAAAATTAAGCTGATATTTAAGGTTTTGGAAAGCAGACGACACACAAATATATTTTAAGAAAATTACCCAGTTTTATAATGGTTTTGTTGTAATCTGCACACATTAAAGTAATGTCATACTCAATGTGGTCACTTGAAAAATGGACTGTATTCAGGCTATTGCATTCGTCAATTTCTACATAGAGCTTAAGCATGTAATTGATTGATAGAATATGTCTTAATGAATGACAGCCTTTGGATTCTAGAAAGGGGTTTGCAAGTGGAGATCTTAGAATACAACAACAATAAGAATAATTGTATTAAGGGGAAAAAGTTCTAATAAGCATTTCTGTTAAATTTTGACTAATGATTCACAAATACATATCTAGATCATCGAGACAAGAATGTATTAATTGGAAGGCAATTAACCGTTATATATCTGGAACCGACTTCTTATTGTAAGCATCGGTGGATTCATAGGCGTTTCAATGACATATTGAGTATGTTTCTTATTGTTATCAAAACAGATTAATAGGCGTTTCATTGTTTAAATTTTGACATACTGAGTGTGTATCTTATTATAAGCAAGCATCAACAAACAAATGGGCCACGTCACGGGAAAAGGGGCACTCGGACATAGCAAACAGTGTAGCCCCAGACCAGCCGCCACGTCACTGACGTGGCGGCTGGTCTGGGGTTACACTGTTTGCCATCTTAGAAGACATCAAGTTCTACCTTTAAATAAATACAAATGATAACTGTCGTGACTAGATGCTGGAATAATAGTGCTAAGAAAGAGCTGAGTCAGCGTGTTTTTTTTTTAATGTCAGAGTGCCCCTTTTCGAGTGACGCGGCCCAAATGATGCTTATCAGATGTAAACTATGATTTATCGCCAATATTGACAATTTAGATACTTATCTATACCTTTGGGTAGATCTGATAAAGATAAAGGAAACCGAAGAGAAATAACTCGACATAATTAACCCTTAGAATGCTGGGTATTTTTTAAAGAATAGATTTTTGTGTCGTCTGCTTTCCAAAACCTTAAATATCTGCTTCATGTTGAAGAGCAAGAGTACTCAAAGTTACAAACAGTTTAGATCACAGGCCAGTCGCCAATGACTTAGCAGCTGGCCTGGATCCTACCTGTTCGCATAAGCACGCAGAAGGATAAATCATAGTTTACATCTCAAAGGCACACACTCCTTTGATGCTTACAATATGAAACATACCCAATTTGTCATTGAAACCTCTATTAATCCGTCAATGCATGCAATAAGAAACATACTCAATTTGTCATTGAAACTTCTATCGATCCGTCAATGCATGCAATAAGAAACATACTCAATTTGTCATTGAAATTTCTATTAATCCGTCAATGCATGCAATAAGAAACATACTCAATTTGTCATTAAAACCTCTATTAATCCGTCAATGCATGCAATAAGAAACATACTCAATTTGTCATTAAAACCTCTATTAATCCGGCAATGCATGCAATAAGAAACATAATCAATTTGTTTTTGAAACCTCTATTAATCTGTCAATGCATGCAATAAGAAACATAATCAATTTGTCATTAAAACCTCTATTAATCCGGCAATGCATGCAATAAGAAACATACTCAATTTGTCATTGAAACCTCTATTAATCCGGCAATGCATGCAATAAGAAACATACTCAATTTGTCATTGAAACCTCTATTAATCCGTCAATGCATGCAATAGGAAACATACTCAATTTGTCATTGAAACCTCTATTAATCCGTCAATGCATGCAATAAGAAACATACTCAATTTGTCATTGAAATCTCTATTAATCCGTCAATGCATGCAATAAGAAACATACTCAATTTGTCATTGAAACTTCTATTAATCCGTCAATGCATACAATAAGAAACATACTCAATTTGTCATTGAAACCTCTAATAATCCGTCAATGCATGCAATAAGAAACATACTCAATTTGTCATTGAAACCTCTATTAATCCGTCAATGCATGCAATAAAAAACATACTCAATTTGTCATTGAAACCTCTATTAATCCGTCAATGCATGCAATAAGAAACATACTCAATTTGTCATTGAAACCTCTATTAATCCGCCAATGCATGCAATAAGAAACGTACTCAATTTGTCATTGAAACCTCTAATAATCCGTCAATGCATGCAATAAGAAACATACTCAATTTGTCATTGAAACCTCTATTGATCCGTCAATGCATGCAATAAGAAACTTACTCAATTTGTCATTGAAACCTCTATTAATCCGTCAATGCATGCAATAAGAAACATACTCAATTCGTCATTGAAACCTCTAATAATCCGTCAATGCATGCAATAAGAAACATACTCAATATGTTATAATTGAATCATTGTCACGCCTATTAATATGTTTTCACGCGTCGCGGCGAATCCAAGGTAAAGATAGAACCGAGTAATACCTGTCTGTCATTCGCGTGTGTACAAGTATTATCTAGGTGTATCAGTTATATAGATACATCTATCAACGCTATTGTTATACGTAATACACACATGTGTTATTGGGAGACATCTGATTCTGGGAATATTATATTGGATGATTCTCCCTTTATCATACAATCATGTACTGGGTCTACAGGCTTTCATTCTTGAGGCAGAACCATTGTAAAATTATTTTAAAAGAAACTGATCAATCGTTGACTTTTCTTTTTTCTCGAATACGTTTTTGTCTAACATGATAAGTATCTTTTTTCGGTTTTATAATGATATTAATTAAAGTCTGTCAAATCGTTGAATTCAAGAACGTTATCGATTAGTAAAGAGTTGATGGTTGTAAAGCATTTATCTGTATTATTCATAATGAAATGTATCAATAAGTTTGCAACTTTTTGCACATTTGTCTTTCTTCATGTCTTGCCTTTACTGCCACAGACTACTCCTCTTTGATAATAGAACAAAATCACCCCAGCTCTATCTTCCTCCTCTCTCGGACTAATTAACCACCTCTTCCTTCCTCTCTACATGGTCTCCCTCTTTTTCTGATCTTTGTCCCTCTTTATCCCCTTTCTCTCCATCTTTTTCTTTCTTCGAACATTCTCTGCCTATGTCTCTCCCTGTTTCGATCTGTCTTTCTAGCTTTATGTCTTTGTCTATCTTTGTCTCTCTGTCTCTCTCTGTCTCTCTCTCCCTCCCTCTCTGTCTCTCTGTCTCTGTCTCTCTGTCTCTCTGTCTCTGTCTCTGTCTATGTCTTTCTGTCTCTGTCTGTCTGTCTCTGTCTTTCTCTGTCTGTCTCTCTGTCTCTCTGTCTGTCTGCCTGTGTCTCTCTCTCTCTCTCTCTCTCTCTCTCTCTCTCTCTCTCTCTCTCTCTCTCTCTCTCTCTCTCACACACACACACACACTCACTCACCCCTAACCCGCTCTCTCTCTCTCTCTCTCTCTCTCTCTCTCTCTCTCTCTCTCTCTCTCTCTCTCCTTCTCTCTATCTCTGTCTGTCTGTCTGTCTGTCTGTCTGTCTGTCTGTCTGTCTGTCTGTCTGTCTGTCTGTCTCTCTGTCTCTGTCTGTCTTCTCTCTGTCTCTCTGTCTGTCTGTCTCTCTCTCTGTCTGTCTGTCTGTCTGTCTGTCTGTCTGTCTGTCTGTCTGTCTGTCTGTCTCTCTCTCTCTCTCTCTCTCTCTCTCTCTCTCTCTCTCTCTCTCTCTCTCTCTCTCTCTCTCTCTCTCTCTCTCTCTCTCTCTCTCTCTCTCTCTCTACCTCTCTCTCTGTATCTCTGTCTCTATCTCTCTGTCTCTTTCTCTCTTTCTCTCTCTCTCTCTTTCTTTCTTTTTTCTTTCTCTCTCTCTCTCGCTCGCTCTATCTATCTCGTCCTCCACTCTTTCTCATACGATGAACGCTATGTGTAAATGTAGGATGCGTAGGAAATGAATTCTAGGAATGTGGTCTCCCCAGGTCAGTGGACTTATTGCCCTTAGTAATTCACATTGCCAAATTGGCTAACTGAATCTGGAGGAATGCAATCGCTTTGTTTAAAAGACATATGGTTGAAGGCTATTATAAATATATTTTTGTAGCGTGTGTTAGAACCGAATTCTGAGAACGTTTATTCTGGTCGGTTAAAGTATTGCCCGGTTCAATGGAATAAACAAAGAAAACTCTTTGGAAAAAATGGTCTTGGAATGTTCCTTAACCCAAGAATGTTATTTTCTAAAAATATACTCAGAATAGCAAACAGGTAAGGTCACAGACCAGCCTGGACCTAACCTGTTTGCATAGGCATGAAGTCGGTTTCAGCACTCTAAGGGTTAACGCTATACATAAAATCAGGACCCCTCTCCCGAACACTTGTTGATTTATCTTGAAATATCTCTTTAGATAGAAAATATGAACTGATTATTAGCAATTTCTTAAATGAATTGAATCATTTTGCCTCCAACTTTCTAACGTTTTTGAGGGAAAGTTGTATTTATCTAAAATTGGCAATGTCTTACAATTGAATGATTGCACCTTTTCCATCTTTATTTCTATCACAATTATAAGATATTGCGATAGGTATAGCTCTGTAACTATCCTGGGAAGCGAATGGCAATTTTACAATGTCTTAAGATGAAGAAAAACTGTTCATGGCATACTCTTGACGAGTTTTTTTCAATATGGAAAATGTTTTGTATCATAGTTCATATTAGCCGGCTGTAATTAGTGTTTATTTTGAAAAATCACAAAGATACCAACTTATGGAACTAAAATTACTCTTTTTGTGGACCCATTTTAGAGTCATATTTTGAATTTTGCCGTCTGCTGTTGCTTTATATTTCGGGAATATTCCTTTTAAGGAAATAGTTATCAATGTGTCCGAACACGAGCACTTTTGAGAGCGCTGTGACAAAATAGTTTATGCAGGCTATTCTTTTATCATAAATTCTTCCATCTTCGTGATAAAAGGTACTTGCACTTGGCCGGTGGTTTCGCCCAGGTGCTTTAGTCAGCCCTTATGCGCTGATCACTAAAGATTTCACCTTTGCCATCTTCAAGGACCTGATACAATTATGATTATGAAAATCAATTAACCAATCAAACAATCAATCGGTTAATTAATCAATATTGTCCCCTTCATCGAATGTATCTCTAAAACTTGAAACAATACAACCTCTTGCAAAGAGAACGTGCACGATTCAGGAATTTTACATCTATTATTCAAAACCGTGTTAACCCTAAATGTGCGGGAACCGACTTCAGGCTCTGTATGCAAACAGGTAAGATCCAGGCCAGCCACCAAGTAAATTGGCCCGTGATCTAACCTGTTTGCTACTCTGAGTATCCTTCCTCATCAAAATCAAGCAGATAATTTGGGTTTTGGAAAGCAGACGACATACAAATCTATATTTTATAAAGTCACACAACATTCTAAGGGTTAAAGGATATACAAGAACTCTAGCAATGTATCTAGGTATCATTTTCGCCTGACATAGCTGTTTTAGATTGAAAGCAGATGCGCTACAGGATGACAGGGGAGTTGAAGACGTGGTGAGGTTACTGTATATATTCTATATTTACGCGTACATAGGGTATGAAAACACATTCCCCGCGGCACGGAATTGGCATGGTACACGTGTTTCCGTGAAACACCTTGTTAAACATGTCGGACATTAATTAGCAACTGCTAACGAGAATAATGATGAATGGAGACATTTCGATATGACGTACTCTGCAGACAGCATAAAGACATTTTGATAAGTTGTATAGTTGACTAGTGAGGTTCCTGGATGCACCAGCAATGGCTAGAGCTCTGAAGTGAGTTGTCAAAGGTCACTCTCACGAAACCAAAGGTGTCGGAAGAACTCGAATCCGGGACCCCAGAGTTCTTATTCCTCCATCTTTATTACCATCTTGATGGACGGTGTCTTGAGTTGGAAATGTTATCGGACTTGGCGAAGGAACATAATCCGGTGAGCCGAAGACGAATCGAATAACGATACTACGCAGCCGAGCTCGATAACCTTTCCTTTTCACAACACCAACCATCTATTCTATTTATCCTGTTACCTATATGGATTCAAATACAGTACCTTAAAAAACCACTCACTTAGAAGTGTACGAAATACGAGGCCTACCTGTGAAATCTTTAATCGTACTTTTATAAGCACGTCTAGTTTTTATTCACTCAAATGTTACCTTTGAGACTCAAGGGTTACGACATTTTGTGTATGTACACGTGAAGTTAGGTATCTTTGTGGGCAAGTTTATGATTATGTTATGTCTATTCTGTCTTGCAATTTAAGGAGTAAACCTGATTGAAAGGTGAACAAAATGAATCTGTGTGAGACAGGACCCAGGTACATTTGAAAATATGTGGTGGCTTATAACCCCTTAATGTGCATTGATTGAGTTTTGGCGTATGTGCTAGTAAAACTATTAACTCTTATAGTGCTGGAAACGACTCCAAGCTGATGCAAACATGTTATATCACAGGCTAGCCGCCAAGTAAATTGGCGGCTGGCCCGTGATCTAACTTGTTTGCTACTTTGAGTAGCTTTTCTCGACAAGATTAAGCAGATGTTTAAGGTTTTGGAAAGTAGACGACACAAAAATCTATTTTTTTAGAAAACTACCCAGCATTCTAAGGGTGAAGAGTGGGAATGTAGCATGTAGATTCTGTATACATCCACGGGTTATAGTGATGTAAGGCGGTATGCGAGTTATTGGCAATTTACCGATACAAAGTACATCTGCCTCTTTCCGTAGCAAACGAAGATTTATATTGGTAAACACTTTTACCCTTTACACCAGGTAGATATCAATCACAAATAATGCAACTTGGTGCTTTCTACGGTGGCACACAGGTGACATATATGCGATTTTCTTTCTTTGTTATATCTACCTAGTAATTCGAAATAATCCAGTCGTTATTGCGACTCACTAATTCAAAATAACGAAATAAAAAGGCACACATGTCACCTCTGTGTGACCGTAGTTTTCCTCGTGATATAGAGTATAAATCGTTTTAAAACATTAGAGAACCGATCGTTTAGAACAAGTTCCCGAATGTTGTAACGGTTTGGGAATACTCTGCATTAAAAACAACGTCTTTTTTAACTAAAGGGTTGTGTTGTGATTTGCAGCAAAATATAATGTTTCTGGAAAAAGTCATTGCTTAACCCTTTCCCAAACAGCAAATTTTTGACTTTCCCAAATTGAAAGAGTTTGCAGACGAGATTTCAAAATGTGATTAAATTGGAAAATAATCTTCTGATAGGACAGAAAACATTGTGGGAAAAGGAAAAATTCCTCGTCACGATCAATTTCTCCTTTTCCCTCAATGTTTTCTAAAGTGGTCTGTAACAAAGTGGTCAAATGTCGTTATTGTTTGGAAATGAGTTAAATGAGAATCTGCTTTGATTATGAATTGATTCACATTTCCTCCACGATGACTTTGATTTCAGTATAACTGATACAAATGTATTTAAGTATTTGCCTGCCTTTGTGTATGCGTGCAAAGACCTAAAGCATATTGGGTCTTTGGTGCAATTGAGGGTTTAGCAACTTTTAAGTAGAAATTGAAAATGGTCTTTGGCTTAGGGACTCGGATTGTGAGTTTCCAAATGTTAACGTGTATTACTCTCAAAGCATAACTTTCAAAGAGAGATTCTCTTCAAGACAATCTAAAAGTAAATAAACTTTCATCCACTTTTCAAAAGGGGTCGCTTGAAACAAGTTCAATATTATATGGATTAATATGCGTCGACCTTTCTGCGTGAATTCCGATTTTCGCATACGTCAGCAGATCCAAAAATCCTCAAAGTCGTATGCAAAAGATATGTTAAGCTTCTCAATCGCTTGGTTATCTGTTCGAAACAAAACGTTGCATCATGTTCTCTCTATATTTTCAGGATAAACCAATCAAAGTTGTGGGTGTCGTTGTAAGTATTGTTTTACACATTCTACGTTCACATTGAACATGCGTTTTTGACATTTTGAACGTTTGTTATTACGATTCGTTTATTGTTGATTTGTTATCCGAAAACGGCAATTTTGAATTCTTCCGAAGAACTACAATTGTAGAAAAAAAAGCACGTTTAGTATTTGTAGTTTCGACTTTGCTCTTTGGCTTTTTTTTTGTAATTACTATAAAATTCATGAAAATAACACACAATTTGCTCTCAAATTTACATTTTGCGATTCAATTAGATTGTGCTAATTTATTTAATTGAGTAAATGACGGTTCAACATATAGTGAAAGTTATCAGTTACATCTTATTGCATTGCATAGATTGTCATGTATACAGACGTAATCTTATTTTTTATGCACCATTAATGTAGTATCCATGCTAAATTCTTTAACCCATTACTAAACAATAACGACATTTGACCAGGCTGTTGCAGACGACTATGGCAAACATTTCGGGAAAAGGAGAAATTGCTCTTAACAAGCAATTTCTCCTTTTCCCACAATGTGTTCTGCCCTATCAAAAGATTATCTTTTTGATGTGATCGCATTTTGAAACGTCGTCTGCAAACTCTTTCAATTTGGTAAAGTCGAAAATTTGGCGTTTAGTAAAGGGTTAACGCTAAAGCAAGCAAGGCATTATCATCGTAATTCATTTTACCACTTTCTATTTTCACCTACCGAACTTCAGAGTAAGTTGCACGGTTCGGAAGTAATAAACACAGTTCCAGGGTTCAACGCAAGACTATAGCAAGTGCTTCACAAACGTGAAGCATTTACCACAGTATTGCGCTGAACCCTTGAGCTAAAAATTTGAATAATCACTAACATCTCAAACATATCAAAATCAGTCAATAATGCTTCTTTTATGGGCCGATGCACTTTTCAAATTTTCAAGAATTACTTCTGACTGTGTGACTACCACCGGAAGTAATGAAACAGTGGTGAATCAGCATCAGGCCAATTCTAAGGAACATTTAAACGCGGGAAAGCAGTCATTGAGTCATCCCAAATAGTATTGTTGTATTCCACATCATTCAATATTAAAAACTACCTTCAATATGCGAAAGCAATCATTGTGTCATTGTGTCATCCCAAATAGTATTGCATTCCACATATTTCTATATATTAAAGGACCGTAAATAGGTGGAAAGCAACCATTTGGACACCCCAAACAGTCTTGTTGTTTTATACGCCATTCTATTTTCCCCCCAGAATAAGCCTTACCTTATGAGGACAGAGGATGGTTTCTTCGAGGGTTTTATACCTGACCTGCTAGACTACATGACGGCAGAAATGTCCGCCAACTATTCGATGTATAACGTGTCTATTTATGGCACAAAAACTGCGGACGGGACGTGGTCAGGCATGGTTGGTGAGATAACCGCTGAGGTAAGTGCCACAAAACGGGCTGCTTCTCCTCTCTCTTTTATATTATTAACACCATTATCTCCAACACCACCATCATTTTTAACAGAAGCAGTAGCATAAGCAACATAGCTACATTAGTAGCAACAGCAGCAACAACATCCACAGCAGCAGTAGTAAAAACAGCATGATTATCGTCAGCAATAGAAGCTGCAGTATCATAAAAATAGACATCGTTATTTTCATGATTAAGCGTACCCACATCATTATCGACAGTAGCAGAATCATCAACAAAATCAACACCATTATCTTTAACACCACCATCATCATTTACAGTAGTAGCAGCAACAGCAACATCATTAACATCAACATCAGCAGTAGAAACAGTAGGGTTATCGTCAACAATAGAATCTGCAGTATCATAAAAGCCATCATTAAAAGCATATTTTAATGACAGTTGGATCAATTCAGGCGCTGGGGGAAGACCAATTTTAAAATTCAGGCGTTGGGCCACCACAGCACTTAAAAGACCTAGGGAAGTACCCTGATTAATTTCATGATATCGAGTATCAACATCATTATCATCAGTTGTAGAATAGTCAACAACAGATGTTAAAATATCCATAATTATCATCAGCGTTATCGGTAGCTTTGTCGTAACATTGTCATTACTTTCATGACTACCATTGTCAACATCATAATCAACACTAGTAGAATCAACAACAGTTGTAGAACCTCAATAATTATCATCAACATTGCCAACAGCATTGTCATTACATTGGTATGACTGCCATTATCAACATCATAATCAACACTAGTAGAATCAACAACAGTTGTAGAACCTCAATAATTATCATCAACATTGCTAATAGCATTGTCATTACATTGGTATGACTGCCATTATCGACATCATTACCATCAATAGCAGCAAGAACATCATAAGTATCAATAGAATCTTCATCGCTATCGTCATCCGTTACAACCTCATTATCACCATACAATAAAACACAATCCATATCAGTTGCATCGACAAGTATTTTCATCAACATTACTGTTTTCTTAACCCTTATAGAGCTAGAACCGACTCCATGCTTAAGCTTATGCAAACAGGTAAGATCACAGACCAGCCGCCAAGTAAATTGGCGCCTGGTCTGTTATCTAATCTGTTTGATACTCTAAGTGTCTTTCCTCGCCAAAATTAGGCAGATATTGGAGGTTTGGGAATGCAGACAATTATAGATGCTTTAACTACCATATATCAATATATGTCCAAATATATCACGCATGGATAAACGCTTATGAATGACAGACGCAAACATTTCACGAACTACAAACGATAGCCCAATCATTTGCTATTTATGAGCGGGGCTACATCTATGTCACCAATCTGAACTCATTGGGTGTTTTCGAAAAAACACCTCTGAAGTAATATAGAAGCCGCCATATTGTTTCTAGCGAGACTTCTTTCGTTGTATTTTCGTTTTTAAAAAGAGATCCTAAATGAGAAATCTATAAAAGTATTCAATTTGATTATGGCAACTGTTATGTACATGTATATCACAACTTATATGTTCACTATTACGAATGAGTTACCGATCAAAAATAATTTGAATGATGTTCAACACATCTACATAAATTGAATGACTTATCGTGGACTCTTATAGGAAACGTGTTATAAGCCGGGGACGATTTACCCGATTAATTGTAACCCTACACTTCCTTGGTAAGTGTGTTTCTCAGCTCACGGAAATACCCGAGTAGTTACGACTGCTGTGACATAAGTTACATCCTTTTTAATACCCCAAGGTTGAACCGCCTCTCGACTCTCACTCATAATACTTTTAGCATGTGCCCATACCGTCTTCCAACGATATCATTCGATACACTTACAGAACAAAACAATTCTTTAATCTCTCAGGTACAATATGTACAGCATGAGGTATAAAACAATTCAAATTAACCCTTTCCCAAACAATCACGACATTTGACCACTTTGTTGCAGACGACTTTAGAAAACATTGTGAGAAAAGAAGAAATTGCTCGTAACGAGCAATTTTTCATTTTCCCACAATTTTTTCTGCCCTATCAGAAGATTATTTTCCAATTTCATCACATTTTGAAATGTCGTCTGCAAACTCTTTCAACTTGGGACAGTCAAAAATTTGTTGTTTGGGAAAGGGTTAAGGGCCAAAGTTACACGCAAAGAGGAAAGGGAAAATGTAGATATGTCTTTGAATTTTAAGATAGTTAGTTATTAAAAAAAAAAGTATATGGGGAAAAATTGCGACAAAAGATAGATTCATATATCTTCTTACTCATCTCCCAGTCTCTCTACCACTGACATGAAGGCCTAAAGTTATAGTGGGGATGTCTACAGACACTGGAAAATGAGCATGAAAATATATTTTCTATATGTGACTTTCAACATTAATCCAGATATGTAGTAAGCAGGAATCGATCTTGTATATTTGCAAGAAAAATAAAACAAAAGAAACACAATTGATGGTAGATAGATACTAATAAACAAACACATTAGCAAACTATTATGTGATGAAATGTTTGATGATTGCAGAAAGCCGACGTGGCCGTTATGTTGACAGTGACGTACGCAAGATCCCTGGTAATGGATTTCTCCTACCCGGTCACCTCGGCCGGTCCATCTATCGTTCTGAAACGCCCACCCAAAGAGCGCATGCGCATAACCGACAACGTTGGCAGCCTGTTCAGACCGTTTGATTTCACCGTTTGGCTGATGACAATCTTGGCGTTCTTCGTGACCAGTACCGCCCTCTACATGATCTCCCATTTTAACCCATACGAGTGGCGCCGGATGTTCAAGGACCGCGAGGCGACCCTCCGGGAGGCGGAGTCTTTTACCTGCATGAACTCTTTCTGGTTCTCGATCAGCGCCATGACTTTACAAGGTATAATCAATGTAATTATTTGCTTGTATCGGTGAAATGTATGAAATCGCTTCGTTTTGTCCTGGTAATGACATACATTGCGTGGATTCGTGTTACATTTGTCTATTGAGTCTAGTGACAAACGAATAAACGAATAAGTTTATCAGAGGGGTGCACTTTCGAACGCTATTCCTTCGGTTTGTTTAGTTAAATATCGCTCTTGTCCAAATGAACCAATAAAGAATTTGTCAAATTACAATTTCAGTTTGTCTGTTTTTTAAGCACTCGTATTCAATTCGTTCATTTAAATTTTAATTTGCAAACATTTTGTTCAACCCAAAACTGTACAAAATTTAACAATCATCATTTGACTCTCAGGTAAATAATACTAATGATAATGATGATATTACATGTACATATAGTTTATTTATCTATGATAAGAGTATACAACGATACGATTTGTCTATCATGGACGTCCTTTGCGATTTCAGGATACGTGCGAGCTCCGAGATCTGTCGGGGGGAGGATCGTTGTAACAGCCTGGTGGTTCTTTGTCATCCTGTTGTTGTTGTCGTATGTGGCGAGTCTGACTAACCTCCTACGCGTGGGACCCAAACCCCTGGAGGCAGAAGGGTACTCTAAAATACGCGGATTTGCGTGAGTCACACCGACACAGCTTATTTGATAGCCTTCTCTGTGCCAAACTTTTACATTTTGTAATAGTTTTATTCATTCCACTGTAGTTGTTAACGCAATATTTTCTTTCTTATTTAATGTGCTCTATATTCTTGGTTGACCTCTTCTGATATTAGTTCGTGTTCTAAATCTTTGTTCTAACTCTGGGTTATCGTCTTTTATTCTTTTTATTTGTCGTCTTAATAAGTTTTTTTAAATCGTTTGTGCTCGTCATCTTCATCTTTGTATTTATAAAATCTTTATACAGATGTCTTATATTGACAACATATTAAAAAAAAAAAAAAAAAAGACTCGATCCATCGTCGTAATTGTCGAAAAGAAGCATGATTTGGATCTAACATGTAAAGTTTGGCCAGTGAACAAAGTGAAATGAACAATTGATGCTCGTAAGAGGAACTTCAAAGATTACGAAGGCCTTTTACATTGTCGCAATGGTTTCTACTCAAAATGATGACTAACTAATTCTTCTAGCTACTTTTGTAGTCTTCTGCCAAATTCGACTATTTACATACACCTTACGAGATAATGGCTTATGGAAATAAGAACCGTCCATTCCATTTCAGTGATTTAGCCAAGAGCAACAACATCAAGGTGCTAGTGCTCCCCAACGGAAGCACCGAGTCTTATTTCAAAACCTCGAGAAACACCCAAGAGACCAGCATCTACAAGAAAATGGTCGAGACACAACAGGTCGACGATATCGTTAATGTCGCGGACGCCATTCAGAAAATCCGGGAGAGCCCGTTCTCGGACATGGTGTTCGTGATGGAGTCCAACACGGCCAAGTATCTGACACAGCAGCAGCCCTGCGACATCTACATGGTCAGCGATAATCTCATCACGGCGCAGCAAGCCTTTGCCTTCCAACTGAACTCCAACCTAACGACACAATTTAACGTCGCCTTGCTCAAGCTGAGGGAAGACGGGACTCTACGGGCGCTGGAGAACAAATGGTTCCCGTCCTACTGTGAGAATAGCGTCGTGGACTACCAGGAGAGTGGTACCTACGAGTTCCAACGGTTCTATAAGCTCGATCTCGGAGCTTTCTTCGGGGCTGTACTCATTCTTGGACTGGGGCTCATACTCGGAGGGTTTACTACCGTGGTCGAATTGTGTATTTATAAGTGGGCGGAAACGGTAAGTTATAGGCAATGACAAATGATCCTTATTCTATCAAATTCTTGGCTTAATTGTACTACTAAATGTAAATAAATTTCTTATTTATAATTGAGCGGAAAGGGTAATTATAGGCGATACCTCAATGGTCCGCTTATATCAAGTCTTTTATTTACTAGTACTATCCCAACAATTGCAACACTTACTCAGCTAAATCTTTGTTCTCCCTTGATTCAAACCAACACAATCTGTGCATAACCTGAAACTGTCTTTTCCGACCGTTACACTACTTATATTAGATCTACACAGAGTACCATGAAAGGAAACGATGGCTACCATTTCTTTTCGGTGTTTCTAATAGCCAGATCCTGGTAACGAACCCACAAGTTTCCACCAGCGATGCCGTCACATGGTTTCAAATGATACAATTTAAAAGGGGCCTCCGTGGCCTAGTGGTTAGAGTACAGAACTTGAAATCACAAGGCCCCTCTCCGCGTGGGTTCAAATCCTGAGAGGGATATGGATTTTCATGAGAGGCAGTCTCCCGACTGACTTACGGAATGCCGATGGTTCTACCCGCCTTGACCAGCCCTTATGGGCAGTTGAGTATGGGGTCTTCCTCCATCATTAAGAGTCGGGCATCGCTACATAACTGAAATATTGTTGATGTGATGTAAAACCCATATAAAAAAAAAAAAGATACAATTTAAAACGAGATGACCATTTCCATTTCCTTATACAACGTACTTGATGTTTACCTGGCAGCGCTGAGTGTAGAATTTGGAACAAGGCATTGTTTTTGTGTTTCTGAAAGGATCTTTTGTTACTTACGGAGATATCGGTTGTATCGAACACAGCCTTTAATTCAACAATTTGCTTTCGATACGTCTACAATTTTAGGGGTAGGAATCCGTGTATATAATGGTAAAATGCATAAAATAGTTTACAAGACAGCTAATAGCCTAGTATTTTTTTTAAAGAATCAAAGGGCTGTGGCAGGTGCGTTCTGTCCATCACTTGCTTGTAGAAAAGTAGCTGGCTTGTCCTGAGATGTACTGGTCAGGAACTACAATGAGCACGGATATGCCCCCATGGTCGACATTCATGTAGTTCTGCTTTTTTACTACATTACAGCATGTCGATGAAGACGAGGTCAAGGTCGAGCCGGAAGCTAATAATAGACTCATGGAAGACAGCGCCGTGAATCGAGGGGGCGCCACCCAAGTTTAGAAAAAAATGCCGACAGCAGTGTTTTGCAAGGAGCGCTTAAAACGTTTACTGAATGGAAGACGTACGGTGCTAGACGAACGCCACAAAAGTTTTGGCAATGGAGGCCAGAGAAACCAGGCGACTAAAGTTTCTGATGCGGATGCCAACCTTGTGTTGTGAGAGGCGCCAACCAAGTTTAGGAAAATAATTCCAGACCTTTCCCCCGAACTGAATCATGTTCATCTTCATTTAGCAAATCTCGTTCGTGATGTATTCAGATTTCAATATTTTAATCGTATTTTGATCAATTGAAAGATGGTACATATTTATGTAAACACATTTAACTACTATTTCTTATCAGACTGTTTTGAAATGTTAGTATTCTTTCAAATGGGAGTATCATATTAACCTTATTAACCAAAACAATCAAAGTTTTACTTACTTCTAAACAACAAGAATAAATTTGAATGACACATAAGCAGATTTTCATAAACAGAAAAGTTATTTTCGGATAATAAAAGAAGTGTTTGTGATATCATGGTTAGGCCATTAAACCATGATCTGAGATTCAAGCCAACAACACTAGTACGATGTCAAAGACTACAACATGATAGCAATGCAATTCTAAAGATACGATTGTAGATTTGTACCGATGAGAAACAGTAATTGTATCAAGGAGTTTATATTTACGAAAAATGCAGAGAAAGAATCAAGTTTGGCAAAATTTGCAGATATCTAAAAATGTTTGAGTAGAATGTATTATACGCAGTCCCTCATTGACATCACTTATGTCTGTAAAAGAATAATCAGACATGACATTTCATATCTATGGAGCTTTGTGCCCAATATGAATTTGTACCGTCAAAGTCAACAAACGAAAAACGTACCAGAAACGGAACTATGTTATCATCATATCTAACGACATTTTGCAACTATTTCACAGTTCCCACCATCACCTTACCATGGTATTTATTTATAAAGTGTCTTTGTTTTCATTAAACCGTGTTGATTGTTTGTGTTAAATATGTAATAGTAAATGTATTACCAACTCCCATCAACCAACCATCAAGTTTTGTAGGGTTTGTTTTCCTTCGCTGTCTTAGATATTTTTTCTTTCGACATGTTTTTGAGTTGCACGCATCAGGAGCATACCTTACAAAGATTCGCAACGTAATGTTTACAAAAATGGCGTAAACCTTGAGTCCCGAATAACTTTTTATGACTGAACCATAGACATGGGTTTGAAAGTACGATAAAGATTTCGTAGAACTCATGTTCCGCTGATGTCTATTATCTTCCTTATTCATACTTAAGTTCACGAGGGAAATCTATCGTGCGAATCTGAGTTAGACATGCCCCTGAATCGTCACACCGACTAACATCAAAGGATTTAAGATTCTTGCATTGTTTCATGCACTTCCATATATTGGCCTTTTATACACTACTTTGTAAAACGAGAACTTAATTCAAAGCCAAATGCCTCGTTATGATGGTCAAAGAATGTCAAACAATTCGGATAGTGTATTAAGAATACGAATACGAATAAGTGAATGTCTGAATTGATTCGTTTAGGTAGGTAGCGTAAAACAATCGGCCTTGCATTGAGTTTGAAAGTGTCAATCCTAAGGAATATATTATCATAACAAGATGTTATTGAGCATATATTTTACAGTTATAATAAATGCTAAGAAGAAGTGATAGGCTAGAAGGTGGTGCACGCAAATGATACGTTACAATGAAAGATGTCCACGGCCGGAAATCACATCCAAAACGCCTGATATCAAGCCTCCCACAATTACAACAATCAACTACAGATTTGTCTTCGAATATGTTAACTACAAGTGATATGGATGTCCTCGACCAAGACAGCCTTTCTCAGTCGTGTATGCCCTACAATGAGTCGTATATAACTGACAAATTGTTGAAATCGCATTTAACCCAAATACGAACTAATAAACTAAAACAAAACGATCAAAGAATTGCTGATGACTCATAGTGGTATTGAAGCGAGATTTCAGTTCGTTTTTATTATCTAAAACGGCTTAAAGGATCTATCATTTTGAACTTAGTTCATTTAACCTTTTATCATGCGTATATCGCTTAGTTAACCACTTATATATGTGTTGTTTCATGTATTACTCCGAATGTTTATATTTACAAAACCATCACCATAATTGTTTTTTATTAGTACTTTTAATAATGAAAACCATCTTCAGGTCCTAAAATCATAATTTGTTTATCATATGTAACGTAAAAAGTGTTAATGTTTGGGGTTTTCTGTATTTGAGAAACTTTGATCCAATCCGATTTTCCCATAATCTAAACAAAAAAACAACGAGTTGTAGTTTACTTAATTTTACTTAACAATTCATCTTTTGGCTTATCTTCTGTAGAAGACTATAGAAACCACTGTGACATAAGGATGAAACGCATCTTAATAAATTGGGCATTTTTTCACAGTTAGTTCTGTCCAATTTAATAAAAGCACTTGTATTATTTAGCTACCTTTGCTTTCTACAGTTGCTTTCAATTTGTGTTAGAAACTAATCAAGAAAAATTGTCTTTTTATGTCAGACCGTATAACCGTTTTAAAGCTGGAACCGGCTTTGTGCTTATGCAAACAGGTTAGATCCAGGTCAGCCGCTAAGTAAATTGGCGGCTGGCCTGTGATCAAACCTATTTGCTACCCCGAGCATCTTTCCTCAACAAAAGTAAATAGATATTGAAGGTTTTGGAAATCAGACGACACGTACATCTATTTTTAGAAAATTACCCAGCATTCTAAGGATTAAATAAAGAAAAAGGGCAACATATTCAGAGGCCTAGCTTTGTTTTGTTCCCTTGTTTTACATGTATCTATCTAAAAATTTTAACTGTGTGTATCATAATTGAGAATTCCGTTGTATGATAGGTTAGCCGATAGTTTTTGTCACCCAGTGTTGCTTGAACGGCATTTTGTTTTTTAAAGCTACCGTCTAAGATAGTGCCCTTGCAGTTGTTCAGCAATATTTTGGACAAAATATCGCTAACGAATACTGTAGATGCATAAGCCTGGAATCCCTGCTCACTGACAACGCAGTAGACTGGTCTGGAGATACGCAATGGTAATACTCGTAACCTCAGGCTAAAGATGGGTGGGTAAGCCTGGGTCCCGGTCCATGCGCATACCCCTACGCGGGGTATACGCATGGGTCGGAACCCCAGGTAGTCCGAATGATTAAGCCGTAGACATTTCATTCTACGTGACACAGTTACAGCTTGGATCTTCCAAGTTAGAACCCAGGCTGAAAAGGTGTTCAAATATCATTTGAACACTATTTCGACCTTCCTTGGCGATCAAGCGTCAAAAATGTTGCGTAACCACTATAAGTGTACCATCGTAGTTAACTCGTTATTAAGTTATACCATTTGTAAATGTCACTTTTACCTCTTTATTTAATTAAAAGAAATGTTACCTGATAACTGGTTTTTATCATTCATTGATTGCCAATATTATATTTCTTATGGAATGAATATCGGACTGCTTGTACACATTTGAATCGCCTGGAAAAGAACATTCTAAAAATTACCTACAGTATTGAATTGAGCAATACATGATCTAGTAGCACGCTAAAAATGCTTAATTGAAAAAGTTTCCGAACGAAAGATGATTTTCAAGTTAGTACATGTACATACCCCTCCCCCCTCTCGATCGAAGTGAGCTTTTCATTGATCAAGGAGAAACATCTTATAAAGACAAAATTCTTCTTTAAACATTTTAAAATTTGAGAACAATAATAAAGTCAAATTAAAAGGATTCCTGGATGCAATATAGCGTATTCTCCCAAAAACATTCAATTTTGAGTGGGTTAACTTTGCATGGTATTGATAAACGTATTTTCTCATTGATTCACTGCTTGTCAGCCAATTCATAGACTTTTTAAAGCTATGTCTTAAACAAAATGGAAGCAATAACATAGGGACAACACATGGAATACGGTACACCTAGTGTATATCTCTACCGCCCCAACACTAACCTGAATAACGCCTCGGCATAATCCTACTCCAACCAAACCAATACATTACTCTCTTCATTAATCTTTAAGTACAACTGTGTGTTCCTAATAACTACAGCTAACATTAAAGACAATATTAGAGGAAAAGTACAGCAGGCGTGTTGTTCAAACCCACCACCAGCTCAACACTGGTGTCAATCTGAACACATCGGGTTTATCCAATGAAAACACCTCTGAAATAATAGGGATGACGCCATAGGGATGACGCCATATTGTTTCCCGCGAGAATGACGTCATTTTACTTTCGTTTTTAAAAACAGATCTTAAATGTGAAATCTTCAAAGTCGTTAAATTTGATTGAGGAAAAAACTATACATGTCTCAACAACAATTTTCTCATTTGGTATGAGTTACTGATAAAAAAAATGATTAAAAAGGATGTCCAACACTTCCATACGCTGAAACTACTTAACGTGCACGCTTAGAAAATGTGTTCATTGCCGGATGCCGATTTACCCAAAAAATTGTTACCCTACACTTATATCCGTAGTCCGAATGATCCAGACGTAAATATTTCACTCTAAGTCACGCAGTTACAGCTTGGATCATCCGAGTTATTATATCCGAGGTGTATTTCACAGCTCATGGAAATACCCGAGTAGTTTCGATTGCACTGGTGCCTGGTCTTGACACCGCTACAAAAACATACACGCCCAATAATTCGCCCCAACATCAACCGTATCTAACTTTCTTTACAAACGCATATATTGTAACTGCTGAAATTTGAGATTCAACCCAAATGCAAAATGCATCCATGGGAGTAATGGATAAAACGTATCATTCGATTAATTGATTAGTCAAAATAACCAGAACAATATTTCTTTATTTATTTTGACGTACTTCGGTATTCATAACCAAGCTGATCGTTTCACAACATTTACTGCGGGATTGCTGTGCATCAAGTATGGCGTCGTGGAGAGATTTTCTCGAAGAAGAAGGCTATGAAAACCTCTCGGAAGCGAAGAAGTTGGCCGATATTTGCGCCAAGGATGATCCAGAAGACGATCCTTATCGTTCTCTATACAAGGCGCGTGATCTTTACAAGAATGTGTCCAAAGTATTGAAGAAATGGGCAGACAAACGCAAAGTTGAGGACGACTTAAAATTCCTGGCCGCTGCGTTGGACTTGCGCTTAGGTATGGTATACGCATGGGGACTGGGTAGTTGTGATCTAATTCAATGAAAACTAAAAAAAAGGATGTCATATCTTTATTTCACATTTGAATTCCTATCCATTTTGACCTTCTAAAAGTCATAACCAAGTACATAGTCAAAATAATCCGACGTGAAGATAGCTTTTTATTTTCTGATGGGGCAATCTAACGTCGAAATTTCGAAGGATCCAAAAAGTGTTGGGCTATTTGAATTCTATATTCGGATTTAAAGTGCAAAATGGCGATTCAAAGCCAATTTATGAAAGATAAACTTTTATTCAACCAAATAATGCCATCAATTTGCCATTAAAAATTGATAAAGCGTCGTTTAAGTGCCAGTATTGGTTGATACGACATACCTATACAGATACAGATACAGAAGCGGCTTAAAAGGTTTTTACCATGTCAGTGTGCATGCACAGAGAAGATGTATTGGGAGCAAAAAATCATCACCTAATGTTAATTAAACGTTTCTTACAAAGTTGATATGCAGAATACAGACATCTTAAGTGCATAATTTGATTAAAAAAAAGGATAATTAACATTTGTGAGTAAATAATTTGATTATTTTCGATAACAATGGCAATAATATGTGCGACAAATTTTTTGTCGCATTTATCCTCCATTAAATGAATCGTTCAAAAGTTTGACCTGACAGATGATATTGCCAGATACAAAAATTTCTCAATATTTTCTTAACGGGTCGAATGAGTTTGATTAACCAAGTACATTGTTTCTGATTCAGTCTTATCTCAATTAATCTACATCTTTATATTTTGTTTGTTTGTTTGATTTGTTTTAAAACAATTTATAAAGAAACTTAGTTTAGCATATCAACTCACTCTAGATGACTGCTTCTTGGATAATGCACCAGTACTCGTGAAGGGTTGTATACCTGGTAATTTTAACCTCGCCTTGTCAAACTAATTTGACGCTATAGGAAAATATTGAGAAAATTTTGCATAGGCAATATCTCTTGTCATGTCAAACTTTCGGATGATTCATTTAATGGAGGATGCAGCGACAAAACTTTTGTTGCACCGTTTGAAAGTCGATATTACCATTATTACAATAAATCATCAAATGACATTACTCATAGTTATGAATTAATCCCTTTTTAGTCAATCCATTCACATAACTTGTTGAAATTCCTCATATTTTTTTTGTGAGAACGGTTTGATTGACACTATGTGACAATTTTTCTGCTCCAGATAATTTCCATTACGTATGCCCACTGGAGTGTGAAAAACCTAATTTAGCATTTTTTAATTGTTTAATGGCAATTGATGCCATTATTTGGTGGTATGTAAGTTTATTTTACATATCTTGTCTTATCAATTGAATTTGAATGGACATTTTGTGCTTTAAATCAGAATTTTGAAAGTCCAACACTATTTGGATCATTCCAATTTTTCGAAATTAGATTGCCCCATCAGAAAATGAAAAGCAATCTACACATCAAATTATTTTAACTACACCTTGCCTAATAGGATTTCTAGTCAAAATGATTTGAAGTGAAGATTGCTTTCTTTTTTCTGATAGGGCAATCTAACATTGAAATTTGAAGGATCAAAATAGTGTCGGATATTTGAATTTTGATTTCTGGTTATTGTTTTCTTTGGTTACAAATTTGTTGTGTGTAGATCTAGCTAAAGTAGGTTTACATCATGAAAGTAACTGAGTGACGTTCGAGATAATAGAAAATTAGGGAAAATTCATACTGGTAGTCATTTATGCAAATTACTAAACAGACTGAGCTTGGTCATTTCATGCCAACTCTCATCATTAAGTTGTGCCTATATTAGAATCTGACCAAAAGTTTACTAAATGATATAGCATTCATATCCTTTCATTGGCCTTTAAAAACAGGCATCTGCATACTTATGGCGGATCACATCCACTGTGATGTGGTTCTTTAAAATATCTCACCAACTCTCGCAAGAACGAAAATGAAAAAAAAATGATAAAATGTTTGGAAGCCTATCTTTTGTCGTCTCTATTGATACCTTTGAACAAAAAAACTTTGAATGTTTTGAACAATGTGGTAATAGTTAGTAGAATTTTAATCGAAATTTGAGAATCTATGCATACCTTTCTGGAAATCACTGTTTGTGTACATAGTGTCTAGTTTCAATATAAAAGTCTTCAATACAGGAAGTTTGTGTTAAAACTTGTAGTCAACTCTCAGGTTTATACCTATGATGCATGATTTGCTGAACAAACTTGCTGATTATTTATAAGATTTAATCCATAGATCATAAATGTCAGGTGATGGATAGTAACAAATCATTAAAAGTGGGAAATAGGAAAAGGTTGAATGAGTTAATGTTGTTTCATTGGCCCTGAAAAGCCCTCTGGTTAAGGTTGTAAACTTGTAAATCATTGGAAGCAGGTTCAAGCCTCACTTGCACCACTGGTTTCATGGTGATATCCTTTGGCATGAAATATCAGAGCCCTATTTAGTACTAATAAACCACAGAAAAGCTGTCATATAATTGAAAAATTGTTGACTTTGCATAAACCCATAAGGAAAAGCCAACATAACAAACAATACTTTTTCTATATTTTAAGGTGAAAACTATGCAAGTTGTGAAGAGATGTCGTCAGGGGAGGAACACCTGCAAAAATGTCTAGAGAGGATCGAGGACTACAAACTTACAAAAGAAGGGGGAGGAATCTACCAGGAAGTCATGAACCAGCTGGGTATTCTCTCATCAGGAAGGCGTAAACCAGAGGCTGCATGCGACTATTTTGCCCAAGCAGAAGCCCTGTATAATGACTACAAGAGTATCGTTGGTGGAGCACCAATGTCTGCAGACGAGTGGTTAGGGAAACCATGCACAGATCAGGATGTGTTGGAGTCGAGGAGGAGTAAGAAGTTGGAAGAGAATTACACCCTAACCTTATACTACTTTGCGCAGGTGTACCAGACACTTGGAGAGTTCGATATTTCCGCTCAGTATTGCCATTTAACATTACAACGTCAGCTTGATTCAAATGACTATGACCCTCTGGATTGGGCGCTGTCTTGTGCAACTCTGTCTCAGTTTTACATCAGAGAAAGAGATTTCACCATGGGTAAGCATTGTCTCGCTAGTGCAGATTTCATTTTTGAACAAGCGGAGACTGAGTTACCCGAATGTTCGGAAGATAAGAAGGAAAAGATACTTCAGGGTAAGGCGGACATTCAGAGATGTTGGGTGAAGTATTGTCTTAACCTGATGGAACATTCCCGAGATGAACTTCTATTGGAGGCTTCTCAAGCAGCGGATACTGATAGACCAGACTCACAGAGCAGTAGAACAGACTCTACTGATACTGCTTTAACTGCTCTCTCTCCAGATTCTGGCTCAGGTAAATCAGACCAGCAGGATGCTTCTACTGATAATGATAGTAAGACCCCTGAACAAGAACAGCAAGAAAAGGCTCCTACCGATAATGCTGATGAAGATCCTGAAGCTGGTAGAGTTAACACACCAAGCGGGGAAAGTGCTGGATGCAGTTCTGAAAATGAGGAAACCAAGCAAGATGATGATAATGATGAAAATCTTGAAAACAAAGATCCTGAAAATGTCACTGAAGAAGGTCAACAAAAGAAGATCCATCAAAGACCGAAGCTTATTGTAGAGCCCAGATTTAACCTTGAGGTTACCTCACGTGAGGAAAAGGTGGCTGACAAGGCATTTAAAACTTTTGATGAAGCACGAGAGGTTTTCCTCATGATCAAAAAGAAAATTGAGAACACCAAAGAATTTTACAAGTTAGATGACCATTGTCCTGACTATGTTGCAATCATTCAAGATCAAAGCTTGTCATTCAAACACCTGTCGTTTTTCGAACAGGATTTAGAAAGGCAATGCAAGATGCACAAACGCCGTATAGACATGTTGACAGAGGTTTTAAAAGAGCTGAGTCTGAAACATTACCTCCTAATCTGCCGCCAACTCATGTTTGAGATTGCGGACACTTACAGTGCAATGATGGATCTTAAGACTGCAATTCTGGAAGCCGCGGGGCCAGGCGTTAGACCCACTCCACATAATATAAAGAAACTCAACACACTTGCAAGGGAGGCAATCCATTATTACCAAGAATATTTAAACACCCTCAAGGGAGGTAAGCCGGTGTATCCTGACCAATTTCCAGAGAACGATGTTCGGCCTGGTCTTGTTGCCATGTTCTGCCTTGGGAGGCTTCATTCTAAGTTAATCAGCAGTGACATACAGACAAGGCTACTAAATATAAAAAAGAGTAAGGACTGCTACCAGTTTATCGTGGATTATTGTAAGCGGAATCGCTCAGCTGTAGAGCTAGTTGAGGCGGAGCTTGACATTTGTAAAGAGATGGTGCTGTTGCTTCCCAAAAAGATGGAGAAAATCCGAGTTGAGTCAGAAATATAGTTCCATTAAGTATTGATAAAGCTGAATATATGAAAAATGATTTATGTTTTAACCCTTATAGTGCTGGAACCGACTTCATGTTTGTGCAAACAGGTTAGGTTCCAGCATTATAGGGGTTAATGAGAAAAGTGTCAAGCATTGGAGTTTGTCATATATCCTATTGTTCTTTACCCTTATAGTGCTGGAACCAACTTCATGTTAATGCAAACAGATTAGATCCAGGCCAGTCACCAAGTAAATTGGTGGCTGGCCTGTGATCTAACCTGTTTGCTACTCTGAGTATCTCTTCTCAACAAAAGTTATCAGATATTTCAAGGTTTTGGGAAGCAGACAACACAAAAATCTTTTTTATGAAAATTGCCCAGCATTCTAAGGGTTAAAGATATAGAAAATTTGAGAGATGTCTGTAGTCTAGTTAGACCCATTTTTTGACATATACTTTCTAGGTTGGGTCAAATTGAAAAAAGTCATGAAATTGGAGGAACAACAATTCTAAACTGGTTTGGGTTAAAACCCAGTGCAACAAATAGCAAATCTGCTTGTCGTGAGCAATTTGTTTTTTGTAACAATTGTGTTATAAGTCAATATTCAATGAAATGATGCTATTTGTATTAAAAGATAATTGATTAGACATACAAATGATAAGCAAAGAGAATACAAATTTTGCTGTCTCTTATAGATTTCTGCTTTTGTGAAATCTTTAACCCATTACAAAACAATAAAGATGTTTGACTAGTTTGTTGCAGATGACTCTGAATAACATTGTGGGTAAAGGAGAAATTGCTCTCAACAAGCAATTTCCCCTTTTCCCACAATGTTTTCTGCCGTATCAGATGGTTATTTTTCAATTTTATCACATTTTGAAATGTTGTCTGCAAACTCTTTCAATTCAGGAAAGTCGAAAATGTTGTGTTTGGAAAAGGGTAGATGTACTAACTGCTCCAAGGGAGTTAAACTAAAAGGGCTCCAGAGCCCTTTTAAAAAGAATTGTGTAATAAGCCAAGATTGAATGCATAACAATTAATAAAGTTATTTAAATGAAAAAGATGGTTTCGAAAGATGACATTTGTAATATTTATAAAAACGTTCCTAAAGTTGTTTTATGTCATGTATTTGATTTCAGTATTTATTAGGTGTTGTAAACTCATCAACTTTGACATTTTTTGCTTCTATGATTGACTTTCTTCAGCTGTTCAAGAATAAAATCCATTCCCACATGAGGAAATTTCTGTCAGAATTGAAAGTTTCAGTAGACAAAATTCAATAACATGTGATAGAAAGATAAATTGCTCATGAGGAGTCATTCAATTTTTTGCCATAGTGGTTTCCAAAGACTTTAGGAGCAGGTGGAAGACATCCTCCTTAAATTTGGAAGAGGCTTTGGCCTGATGGATTTAAGGAGATTGTATCAATGAAATTGCAGAACTGTGAAACCCAAAAGTGTATGTGACTTTGATTTTTTGGGGGAAACTGCTTGTGATTTTAAAGAAACTTCCACTTTGGGAAAGGTGCCTTTTATAGACCTCTTGGTTGTGTATGAAAAAATCCTGAGGGGTTAAACAAGGATACACAAATAGAGGGTTAAAGCTAATTTACACAAATCTTTATATTTCATCGGGAACTTAAGTGGTCCAAGTCAAAATGAACAGCCGACAAAAAATATATGTTTAAAGGTTATTAGGTAGAAACCTATGTGTCTAAAAATATGTATTATTTTAATAGTGCCAAGTATTGGGTTTTGACAAATTTTATTGCTCTTGATTCTTTTCCCTCTCTACCCTAGAAATTTACTGCTGACGATATAAAATAAATTGTCATTTGCAATGAACTTTAGATTTGGCAGGGGCCTATACCTTAACAAATAATTTACCATGGCCTAGTGGTTAAGGTACAGAACTTGAAATCACATGGCCCTTCTCCGCGTGGGTTCAAATCCTGAGAGGGATATGGATTTTCATGAGAGGCAGTCTCCCGACCGACTTACGGAATGCCGATTGTTCTACCCGTCTTGACCAGCCCTTGTGGGCAGTTGAGTATGGGGTCTTCCTCCATCATTAATAGTCGGGCATCGCTACATAACTGAAATAATGTTGATGTGATGTAAAACCCATATAAAAAAAAAAGAATAAGTGTATGAGAACCATTTCTAATTTTCAGATGGAGGGTTTAATGCAAGGCTACAATAAGTCCTTTACAAATGTGAGGCACTTATTAAATCTGGCATTGAACCCTTGAGATTGTTCTATATTAAAACAAAATAAGGTGATGTAAAACCAAATTGCAATGACCTGGTTTTTTTGTATTCTGTTGTAATCTGTTCGTAAAAAACACCAAACGACAATGAGTCTCTGAAGCCTGGTGTAGATTTGTTACATAATTTCTTTCTTAACTTTTGAAATAAACAAATTAATTGATTTTACATTTGGCAAATATTTTATGTTATTTTAACCACTAAATAATGAATAAATTATTGGAATTATGTTTTAATTTTTCTTATATCTGCAAGACATCTTCTTTAAGTCTGCTCTTCAATGCTTTATTTTTAATTTAAAATTTTTAAGGAAACTTGTTCAGACATGAGACAATTTGCAAGTCAAAATAAACAGTTTTTGGATTGCAATACATCATTTGTATTGCATTTTGATATTTAATTAACATTAGCTGCTGAGCACAAAATTGATTCAGGATGTGTCAATATATAAGTAAATAGTAAATACAGAAAATATGCAATGAATTTCAAAACCGTTGCAATGCCTTTGGATCTGAATACATAATAATTAATTGTTTACAGGCTCTTAATAAATTTACTACCAATTGCTGTTTCCCTGTATGTCTCATACAAATATACAGCTGCTATTCAGTTTCAAAGAATTGATTTTGAAATACAAGTTTAATCATATCTATGAACAAGCAGCTTTAGAAAGCCTTGATTGGCATTATCGCACCAGGACATTTATGGGATAATGGGTTGCTGGCATATGTGCTTGTTAAACGCTTATAGTGTTGGAACCGACCGCATGCTTATGCAAACAGGTTGGATCAAAACCATACGCCAAGCAAATTAGTGGCCTTCCTCTGATCCTGTTCGCTAAAATGCCATTCTGAGTATCTTTCCTCAAAATAAAGCAGATATTCAATATGAGGGTTAACTTGGCCCTTATGAATAGTTAAGCGTCTCCCTCCAACATCTATGAGCCGTCCGAACTTCATAAACTCTTGGCAGTTGTAGACAAAGTGAAGGTTCGAATTGTTGGCAGATTTTCCCACAACATTGTACATCTAACAGTAGAAAGAACCCCTTCACAATGTGAATCTCGAAAGTCTGGAACAGCCATCCCGAGGTGGTTGTTTCACCGCCATCCATAAATTTATTCAAGAACAAATTCGATTAACACTTGCATAAACAGGAGGTCCTGTATGCCAATTATATGACAAAAATAAAACTTGACGGAACCGGAGAATGAAATAAGATAATCACATACAATAAATAAAATGACGAGCCAGCCGAAGAGGACTCAAGAGGATTTGTGCTGGGAACCGACCCTAAGTGAAACCTCAATCTCTACCCAGAGCACCTTGTTTCTTGCATTCACATTATATGTGTATGGGCGGAACAAGGCACACTGGGTAGAGATTGGTAAACCCTAAGTTAGTATGACGTTAGACCAACACAGACTAACATAAAAGCTTAGAACTCATGAGAAGTGCACCATTATAAGTACAAAGATAAATAAATGGTCCCCGGTCGAAGATAAAGCTGCAGTTTATTTCTATGACCGTTATCGGGGTCAAATAGAACGCATCGGTATCATTTACTCCCGTTTTGGAACAAATAAGACCATTTTAGAATAAGAAGTTCCATGTATGGCAGCTGTTCTTATAAGGAGTTTCTCGATGACCTTATTCTAATTTCGTTTTAAAGATATATGACTTCATTAAAAAAATCAACTTTTTACGTTTTTAATGAATTCGTACTTTTGATATAATTATTAAAACTGAATAGCTCTTTCCTTTTAATACAGTACTAGGCCTATAGATTTTTTCATATTTTAGAACTTTCAAAAAGCGACGGCCTTAAGAAAGAATGGCGGCTAACAGAGATTCTACTTACAACTGTACAGTTCTCTGGATATGCCAATGGTTGCTAAATTTAAGTAGTGTAACGAACCGAGCAAATGAATCTCTCAAAGACACAAACACATCCAATCAGTGAGTCGTTCACTGAGCGGTTGTGTTGTCTATATATATACCAGCATGTGAAAGACACTGTCGTACACTGAGCGATTGTGTTGATTTTATATATACCAGCATGTTCTCTCAAACAATGCAGTCGGTTCCTAATTTGCATAAAAGTTCAACGAACGTTACAGTAGTAAACAGAATAACAGCTTTAAGGCCAAACGATGTGTTTATTTCGCCCAGGAAACATGACTAAAATACTCAAAAATGAGAGTTATAGATCTACATTAATATAAAAAAATAGCGCCAGCTTAAGAAACATTAAGTATGTTGCCTGCTAATACTGTAAATGCTGACAAACATATAGCGAATGCCTACCACATGACTATCAATTCAATTTCCTTCAATTCACCCAAATCCTGTTACAAAAATCAAAATATTATGCAATATGAAACACATTTAACAAGGCAGTATATAAATATATTTCTGCCATATAGGCATGATTGTACATGCACACAGACACCCGCATCAATACATCCACCCCCCCACACTCACCCACATATTCAATTGGATACAATTTCCTTTCAATATCCTTTAATTAACTTGTTCCTGTTACAGAAAACAAAAGGGAATTTAATATGACACACATAATAAACAAGGCAGTATATAAATATATTTTGTTAGTTAGGTTTCAAGATGTCACAACCTCAGCTTGTTTCAGACTGGAACTAAGACATTTTTGCACCCGGTCGTCTATATAGGCAATATTACACATATATACAGATACACACGCACCCATACACGACCACATTCATCCCTACAATTCAATTTCCTTTCAATTTCCTTTAATTCTCTCAGTTCCTTTTATAGAAGCAAAATGTCACTTGATATAAAGCACATATATAATAAGGCAGTATATAAACATGCTTTGTCGATTGGGTATAGAGATGTTACATATATGCATGATAACACATGCACAGACACACTTGCACCCATTCATACACACACTCTCCCACACCCCTACATGCAAGCACGTACCAAAGTTTTCGTACTTAGCAAACGGTTTAAGGTTTATCTTTGTTGAGGACGTCATCAAGCCAAAAAAGGATTGCAGAGCCAAATATGGTTTACCTATATAAGTACGAAGTGGCTTCAAGACGAACTCACATCCACTCTTATCATAAACACAGTTTGGGCACACTGGTCACTGCTATCAGCTGATATTAATGATTGAAAGTGGACTAACTGGGTCACATTACAAATGTAAATAAATGAGTGTTGGAACGAAAAACAAATAAAAGAAAATGACCCAGAGATGGATACAGTTTTCGAAAAAAAGGTACGATGGAATTATTAACTACACATTTTATTGTTTTGTATGTTAGTTTGTTTGATTTATTTTACATCGATTGTGAATGAAGATTAATTAAGCCTATCAAATTCACTCTCGATTACTGTTTCCTGGATACTACACCAGTACTCGCACCGATTTGTGCGTTGGTCCCGGCATTCTTCACCTCGCCTAATGGGGATTCGAACTCAGGACCTCGGTAAAAAAGACCGAAGCTCTACCACTGTACAGTTTACAATATTTAACAGGCACCGATAATTGAACAAATTGCTCACAGATTTATGAGTCCTGCTTATGGTTTTCTCTCATGATCAGTCATTATTTGCTCATGCCTGCGATTGTAAACGTCACAGACAGAATTGGTATAGTCAGAATTCCTACTCTTTAGATTCTAACATTAATGGCTATGTAAATTTCATAACATGATACCATGGTAATGTATCTATTCCATTAAAATTGATGAGGAGCAAGTTTTGACATTAAGAGCAGTGGTCCCACTCTCATTCACCATAGCAAATTTTTTAAGACGGACATGACAAGATGAAACAAATTAAGTCGGGCAGTATTGTCATCACTTTTAACGATTAAGGCAAACATTTGACATTTAATCAATTAAGAACAAATTCTGAGGATTTCGAAATCATTTATTCGATCAAAGGTTAGAAGAACATAAAATGGATGATGCATTAGAACGTGCTTGTTCATTAAAAAGAAAATTTGAAAATCGAAAGAAAACATCAATGAAACAGTACAGTCTTTGTATTATTGTTTTGGTATTTCACAAATCAACGTAGCTATTGAAAGGTAATGATTAATTCAAGAAGCGTAAACTTGTCTAAACATGTGCAGTTTAAACACAGTAGATTTCAAAAGAGATGACAGACTTTTGGATTAAAATAAATGTTAACTCTCTGCATACACACTATAAGAATTAAAGATGATATAATCTTAATGATATAATCTTGCTTCCAATGACTATTTTTCAATGCATATCGTATGACAGTTCAGATGTTTTGCTGTTTTAAAGAAATCATTTTTTAACTTCAAAATTTCCTTACATCAGTGAAAAGGCATTATTGGTTAAGCCGAAGCTTTGTGACTTAGGATCCATGTTTTACAACCCTGACTCGCTACCGACTTGCAGTATTAATTATCATAGAAATAATGCCGAAATAGTCAATTGAGTCGTGCATTTTTACTTGAACAGATGAAGGTACAACATATCCATCAAAACGGCAGCCACGATGGACTTGGACTGAACACGTCACGCACTTCCGGTTGGGCAACAAAAGAGTACCTGTCGGTCACATTGGTCTGTGTGTATGTCCCATTCGTCGTCTGCAGTAACGCATGCGTAGTGATTGCTGTATTGAAGTTCAAACGTCTCCAGACTCCAGCAAACTACTTTGTCGTGTCGCTTGCAGTCGCGGATGTATTTGTAGCACTAGCACTTCCGGTTTTTATCATATCCGAACTCGAAACGATCCATTCCTCATGTAATTTGTTCAATTTAGTGGCTAATCGAATAATGATGACTGCTGCCGCTGTTTCGGTAACGACACTGGCAATAGTCTCAATCGACCGTTATATTGCCATTGCGTATTCATTGGAGTATATTAGAATGATGACGAAACAAAAGATATGGACATGTGTGCTTTTATCATATGTGTACTCTATTATAATAACCTGGGCGCCAGTGCTTGTTGGGTGGTACGACTTGAACGGTGAGAAAACTATTTTATGCTTTGGTGCCATTATGAACGACTACTCCAGGATCTTATTTATTGTCACAGTATTTCTTCCTTCGTGTGGCTGTGTTGTATTCTGCTATTCCAAAATAGCAAGGATCGCCCGCCATCATGCCAGAGCCATCGAAGCTGTAGCCGTCGAACACACGTTCCAGCAAACATTGACTCGAAAGATCTACAACACTGATAGAAAATACGCTAAAACGCTCGCAATAGTAATCTCAATATTCATGCTTACGTGGACACCATACCTTATCTTCATTACTTTACAGATGACGACATCTTTAAATGTCAATGTATGGGTAAAACACTATTTGACACTGCTTGCCTTTGCCAACAGTGGTGTGAATCCATGGGTATATGCCTACAAGAACACAGATTTCCGGGCAGCTTTCAAGAATATTATTCCTTTATTCGGATCATCCAGAAACCGAGTGACCCCAGCCCGCAGACGATCGAGTGTTGTATCTGGAGTGAATGTGTTGCCCTCTAGCGGATGTCTTGAGCGATCAAACAGCAGAATCGTGGATAGTGATATTCTTTTTGCTATGGGAAGTCTACACCTTAACGCCCGCGCAAACTCTATTGTTTGACAAAGTGTTGTTTTGGACCCGGCTTACACTTGGTGATAAATACAAATGTAAACTCAGAGGGTTTTTTCTATTGCTTGAAAAAGGACTCTTCGGGACCCGGCTTGCACGTTAACTTAGTGATAAATACATATGTAAACTCAGAGGTTTTTGTCTATTGTTTAACAAAATGCCGTTTGGAACCCGGCTTGCACGTTACCTTGGTGATGAATACGAATGTAAACTCGGAGGTTTTTTCTATTGTTTGAAAAAAAATGTCGTATGGAACGTAACTTACATGTTACCATAGTGATCAATACATATGTAAACTCAGAGTTTTTTCCCCTATTGCTTGAAAAAAATGCCATATTGAACCTGGCTTGCATGTTATCATGGTGACCAATAGATATGCAAACTCAGTTTTTTTTCCCTATTGTTTAAAAAAATGCCGTATGGAACCTGGCTTGCATGTTTCCATGGTGATCAATACATATGTAAACTCAGAGTTTGTTTCCCTATTGTTTGAAAAGAAATGCCATATGGAACCTGGCTTGCATGTTACTATGGTGATCAATACATATGTAAACTCAGAGGTTTTTTCTATTGTTTGAAAAAAATGCCGTTTGGAACCCGGTTTGCATGTTACCATGGTGATCAATACATACGTAAACTCAGAGTTTTTTCCCCATTGTATGAAAAAAGTGCTGTTTGGAACCTGGCTTGCATGTTACCTTGGTGATGAATACGAATGTAAACTCAGGGGTCCAGATTAGTGGCCACACCCGAGTCTTCATCGATGATATTCTTTTCTATTTCTTTTTTTTTTGTTTGCTCAAAATAAGACCAGCCATAATAGCTCGTTGTGATACACAAAAGAATCACATTAAAGATAGCTGGTTCGATTTGAATAAGGAGATCTTAAGGGAAATATGTAAGTTAGCAAGCGGAATAATTCCCTGTATCTGTACCTTTATGAATGTAAACACGTGTTTATTTCGCAGCGATTGCTCTTGTGCCCAAGAAAGTACACTACAAGACCTTCTTTATTGACACTTAAGATTGTAGTTGGCCTACTTTCATCTTACCTTTCACTGATAAATACATTACATTCATGTCACGGACGATACATGAACGGGTCCGTTTTAAGACTTTTTTCATGGACACCATTTGAAAGAAAAAGGGTGACTTAAAAGGGACTTAATGTTGGTACTTTGCGGTATCACTATCGTTAAATATGAAAATAGCTTTAGCAAAACAGATTTGGTAAAAAAGCGATTTATGTCGTATATGGTATATTAAGGATACATTGAAGATACACTGAACAAATAAATATATGTTCAATATGCTTGACTTTTATCTCGGTTTATTTACCAACTGTTTGTCTTATCTATGTATATTTATGTTTATCGTGTATAAACGATTATATCTGTCAATCTTTTTAAAAGAGATACATTGTCCTTTACCGGATCCCCTTAACCCTATCCCAAACAATAACGACATTTGACTACTTTGTTGCAGATTACTTTAGAAAACATTGTAGGAAAAGAAGAAATTGCTCGTGACGAGCAATTTCTCCTTTTCCCACCAGGTTTTCTACTCTATCTGAAGAATACTTTTCAATTTAATCACATTTTGAAATGTCGTCTGCAAACTCTTTCAATTTGGGGCAGTCAAGAATTTGTTATTTGGGAAAGAGTTAACCATTTTTCAGCTTTTGTACAATTCTATACAATAACTTAAATGGACTCTCTCACATATTTGTCTTATGTATGTTACAAACGTTATATTCGTGATGTAAAGGGGCTTGTTCACGGATTGAGCAGTTTATAACTATATTAACTTAACAATCGGTGATCAAATCCAATGTGACAAAACATGCAGCTAAGCCGGGACTCGACACAGGGACATCATCAAACCGTGAGAACGCTCTTTATAGTGTAAATCAATTTGTGTTAAGCAGTCAACCTGTGTTAAACAGCAAATTTGCTCTGTCCCATAGGCTGGCCTCTTAACACAAGTTTAACTGTATAATTATAGTGTCACATGGTGTCGATCCATTTCGAATTTTGGTTCCCAGGGTACCGTTTTACTAAACAGTTTACGCTTAAGATTTGCGTAAGTATAAAACAACAAGTCATCCTATTTTAATATTGGGCGAAGCAAAATTGTAAAGTAACACATCATTGGAATCGTCTCTCCGAGACGCTTCCAATGAAGTGCCACATTGCAACATTGTACTTTCATTGAAGATACTATCCATGTTTATCAATTATGACTTACGCAAACATTTTCCGTAAGTTGTTTAGTAAAACGGGCCCCAGGTGATCTTAGTCATTTGAAATATTTCTTGAGAAGGAACCCAATAATAAACCACTTTTTGAAAAAAACAAAACCGTGCAAACAGTTTATCAAATAAAATATATAAATGTGCTTCATCATACCTAATCGTTATGAATGGGTTTATGCAGCATACCAATGATCTAGTTTTATGTTACTGAATAGATCTGTGTAGTCGTAGAAAATATTTCATTTGAAAATTTTAAAATCCCAATCTGTGAGATTTTTACTTTAAAGGTGCATGTTCACAGGATATCTGTATATAAAAGGTCAACGCTCTTAAAACTGTATATCAGCTGTACTGGCGTAATGGAGAAAAGTCATTGGAAAAAAGTTTGTTCCTATTTAAGTATCTTTAAGTATTTTGAGTCTGTATACAAAATATAAAATGCCGATTATCGTTGCAACGGTTTTGAATACCATCGCATATTTTCTATAAATACTTGTATATACTGTAGAATATCTATACCCCAAACTTCTGCTTGTCGAACTCCTCTGTATGTCGAAGTAAAAACGGGGTCCCGAATCACGTATTCTTTATTTCTATTTCTTTAAATTCCAAACATCTATATGTCGAAATCTCTCTTGGTCGAACAGTTTCATGAAGACCCTTAATCGTGGATGTTTAGAGATTCTACTGTATTAACATAGTCTAGATCAGTTTTGCGTTGAGTAGCTATTCCTCGTTTGATATTACACCACAATGCCAAAATTGTGGTGTTTCAATGACATTTTATTTTGTCTTGCGCATTGTTGCATCTGTCAGCAAGCACCTTTAAAACGAAATGATTTCGCAACAAATAGTTACTCGATATCGGTCGTCCAAACAGAGACTCGAGTTGGGTTTCGGATTGGACAGCGGTTGCAAGTGAAAAATTGACAAAGATTTTGATACTGTCGTATTGAGTCTGCTTTTTTGTAAGATCGTCAATATGTTTATTTTAGGGTATGAGCTGTTTCAGTGGCATTTCAGTTATAGCTGCGAGATTTCCATATCTTCCCATGCTTCAGAGAAGCGCTTTACTAAATATACTATGCCAAACATTTGAGAATGTTCAAAATAACACAAAGATTATTGCAAAGTAATACCTCATTGTAAAATCGTCTCTCTGAGACGTTTTAAATGATGAGTCACATTGCAAAAGTAAATTTCAAATGCATTGCATTTTGTGATCAACTGGCAATTCTGCAATATAATCTCTCTAGCCCTTAATACAATAAACGTATATGAATGAAGATACATTGTTTAAGGATGTTCAAAAGTTGTTCAGAGTTATATCCTACAATTGTATTTCATGTAGCTTCATGGTCATGAATATGAATAACATACCTACATACTGATAAGGTAAGGGGTGTGTAATTATTGCGCAGTGTTTCAACTAATTTCGTATAGCCCCTCATGAAGTTTGCAGCGGAGTATGAAGTTCATACGGATAATTCTTCGTAACATTTAGGAACGTTTACAAAAGCTTTGCCTTAACATTGTGTTGTTAAGAGCCGAATTTATTTCAAACCTCACAACCAATCTTGCATCGTTCTGTAGTGTAGCATTATCCACACGTACTCTGAAATCGAGATCCGGCGCACCTGTCAGACAAAAGTATACCATATATCTTTCATTCAAATGAAGGAAATTGGTCAGCTAATTTGACAGGTACTATATGCAATACCAGGCATAGTTCATGGCTCTCGAAGCGAGTTGGGATATCTGTTGGGTTTTCTATTTATAGAATATCACATCCTGTTTGAACGTGCTCGTGAAATCATGATTAAGGTTTGTGCACGACAATGAATAAATACGTATGAAAATACCGATTAACTCTTTACGAAATCTTCTTAGGCCACATTGGTGTCTTTATTCCTGATGACGTTTGCCAAAATAAAGATTTGCGATAGAAACGGAAGAACAATGTATGTTGGAAAAGGGAAGAAACCATTCATACGCTCATATTTATCAACGCATTCATACGCTCATATTTATCAACGCATTCATACGCTCATATTTATCAACGCATTCATACGCTCATATTTATCAACGCATTCATACGCTCATATTTATCAACGCATTCATACGCTCATATCAACGCATTCATACGCTCATATTTATCAACGCATTATATTTATCAACGCATTCATATATTATCAACGCATTCATACGCTCATATTTATCAACGCATTCATACGCTCATATTTATCAACGCATTCATACGCTCATATTTATCAACGCATTCATACGCTCATATTTATCAACGCATTCATACGCTCATATTTATCATCGAATAATTCTTGTTTAGATAAGAAGTACTTTAGTAAGGAAAATTTTGAGATTTAATTTAAAAAAGGAGTATCATTTAAGAAAAGAGCATTTGTTTCACAAACATACACTTATAAGCCGACATTTAAAGGAGAAATGACCTATGATAAATGATAAGATATGTCCTCTACACGTTGACAATAGTGCCCACGAACTAAATAAAAACAGCATTGGTCCGAACCGTATAATAAGATAATGATATCGGAAGTAATTGGAGGAACGTTAAATAATTTTCAACAAGATACCAGACATTTGACGACGCTCAGTCCATGTATCTTATTAACCCTAACTTTTTTTCTTCCAAACTCACTGTGCTGATTCCTGCGTGAATATAATGGTTCAGAGGTGTGATAGGCGAATATAACATGTAACATTGCTTCGGTTGGAAGATGTTGCAAAAGATATATGCAAGCTTGGGGTTCGATCTCGGGGCTTCTGTTTTTTAATTCGGTCAAGGTACCGACTGATCTATTGAAGCTTGATAAAATATCCTTTGAAATGAAAAATTGTATTGAGTTTCTATAACATTTCTATAGCGTTTCTTTAAACAAGAGAAATCTTTCCCACATCTTTGGCTGACGACGTTCAATCATTTCGACAAACGAGGATCGTCTCCGCTAGTTTTTCTTTGCATTTCATCATACATCGAATCGATTCTTTTAGAATTCATTTTTAACGTTTCTATAGCAGAATGCTTAGAAATATTGTGACAAAAATGAGATCTTTTTTAAAATCGAACAATGTCTTCTCCTGACACAAATGTTTATTTCCAATTATGTATAGGTAATGTTTTTGTTATGCATCGATGTCGTTTTAGGTTAACAATTCAAACAGAAAATGTAATGTATGACCATCTTGCCCTTGTGAAATCCTGATTTTTGATAGGTCAACATTTCTCTCTGCCGACCAAGTTGACAAATCGTCAAACAAATCACTACCACAATATTTGTCGGAGGTTATACGAATCTGTACATTGTATGGCTTTAGTAAGTCCTCATTTTTTCATGCATGTAAATTCCTTTGATGTTCGGTTAAGGTTTGAAAGTGAAAAAAGACGAACAATTATTCAAGGTTTTTATTACAAATTCAAACATAACTTTATATCACATAAACAAGTTACCACACACAACCCAGAGTTATTTTAACTTATTCAGCTGAGGACAAAAAGGAGATACTTGTCTACCAGCCAATAACCATCTTTATTGTCTTTCCATTTTCTGAGTACTAGAATTTATCCTGTCACCAGTGCAATTAACGGACCGATAACAGGGTGCCGTATAACATTTGTGATATCCGGCACTAACCATATATCACACATTCACGTGTGAAATCATGACATCATATGTACGTCATGGCATATGACGTCATGTGTTCATCATTCTCTACTTGTCTTTTGTCTTTTGTTTCCTTTATTTTGTATTTTGTTTTCAGATTGTTTGTTAATAATACTCCATGGAGGTAAAAGGATAAATAGAATAGATGGTTGGTGTCTTTGAATAGGAAACGTTATCAGGCTCGGCCTCGGATTATTATCCGTTTCGCCTGCGGCTCACCGTATAATATTCCTACGCCTTACCCGATAACATTTCAGATTCACGACACACACCATCTATTCTCTATACCTTGGTTTGGCAAGGTAAACATGCGTTATTTAAAGCTTTTTATCACGAAGACAATACTATCTGGCACTATCAAGGTTTCAACTGCACTTTGACTTGACAAAGCTCTATATGCATAATAGTGAGTGAGATCTGGCCATTTATCATTTCAAAACAAATGACAGTAAGTATTCCGAGTAATACACACTGTTATACAACTCAGCAATTGGGATTATGTGCACACTGAATTGTTAAATCAAAAAAGTCATAATGAACATTTGTTTTCACCCGGGTACCATTTTACTAAACAGTTTACGCTTAAGATTTGCGTAAGTCTAAAACAACAATTCCTCTTATTTCAATATTGGACGAAGCAATATTGCAAAGTGACACATCATTGGAATCGTCTCTCCGAGACGCTTCCAATGAAGTGCCACATTGCAACATTGTACTTTCATTGAAGATACTATCCATGTTTATCAATTATGACTTACGCAAACACGTTCCGTAAGTCGTTTAGTAAAACGGGCCCCAGGATCATAACATCTAAGCCCAGTTATCATCATCTTTTGACTAAGCTATGCATGTTTCTTGTTTAACCCTTTTATTGCTGGGACCGACTTCATGCTTATGCAAACAGGTTAGATTGAGGCCAGCCGCCAAGTAAATTGACTTCACCTGTTCGCTACTCTGAGTATCTTTCTTCATCAAAAGTAAGCAGACATTTAAGATTTTGGAAAACAGACGACACAAAAGTATATTTTAGATTAAAGAAATAAATATACCCCTTTGTTTTATGTCGAAGATTGATACTCACAACCAAATTTTTCATTGGTAATATACGTTGGTAGTTGTACTTCGAATTCAAAGTCATGAAACACTCTCGACACGATGTAGTGTTTACAAAATGGTAATAAGATGTCTAGATATCACTCTACATCTTGAATTACCAAAGAAAACATTCATACATAGACTCTTAAAACAATCAAAAAACAGATTGATAATACCACACAATAAATCAAATTTGGTAATCTTGTTAACTTTATAGAAACTCTCAATTAACAGATCACATTTAGATATTGACAATTAAACATATTTCGTGTTATACAGAAAATTCGGACCTTTAAAACAAGATGGCTTTATGTACAAATGGGTATTACATATACAATGCTAGAATCTGAATGTTGAATGACTGAAAATAGTCAAATCGATCAATGCTTTGGAAAAAACGTTTATATAGGTTTACACCCTTAGAGTTCAGATAACAACAGGTTAAGTAGTAATATTGAACGTTTTACACACACACACAGACAGAATTCCTTTTGCTTGTAAGTCATCGTGCCGTTGTGCCTGATACATATGTATACATGTGTGTCATTTCTTCGGAAATGTTCACCACATGGACACCTCACTAATTTAGTTAGTGGTATCACTGTGCTACAAGCCAGCCTCATTGAGCTGTTTCTTATTTAGTTGTCCAGGGTACTGTTTTACTAAATAATTTAAGGAAAATATTTGCGTAAGTCAAAATTGATAATCGACGATAGTATCTTCAATGAAAGTACAATATTGCAAAGTGACACGTCATTGGAAGCGTCTCGGAGAGACGATTCAAATGATGTGTTACTTTGCACTATTGCTTTCCCCAATATTGAAATTAGAGGGAATGCTGTTTTAGACTTAAGCAAACCTTAATCGTAAACTGTTTAGTAACACGGTACCCTTGTTCCTGCACCATAACGGTTCATGAATATACATCTTCTCGTAAACGCAAACCGAGTGTTTCTCTCAAGTTAGGTGTACATGTCAACATTCTTGTAAGCGTAACACGTACAATCCAAGCTATACTTGTTCACTCTACAGTCATACTTCTTCATCTAGGATTTTCGGATTATCGTTAACGTAAACGAAAGTAAAAGTTTCGATCGTAGGAAAAAGAAAATCACAAAGAAAAGATATACACATGATACGACTGACTTCAGTCGTTGTCTTACGAGCGCTCCTTTACAAACCGTTTCTATGTGCGTATTTCAGTTCACTATAAACCTTTCGTTGATAAAGAGTGTTTAAGAAACTGTTGTGAAGATAACAGTGTCTTCTCGAATTCAAATGTGTTTTCACGATGAACATTTTATCCGTAGGAGAGCGGTTTGGCAGTGTTACCATTACAAACAAGAAATGTAACGTATACACAGATCCATGCGACTCATCTATATGCATGTATAGTAATGTATGTTAATGTTAAACATTATATCAAGTTTTCAATGTAAGACTGAAGTAAGCACTCCACTTTAGCGAATGGCTTGTTTTAGGCTTGCATTGAACCTTGGACACATGCTCGGAATCTTGGGCGACATCTGTAGAATCATTAACTGCATAGTTTTAAATGTGTAAACACTTTTTTATTTGTGTTTCTTTTAATATCACAATGACCCTCGTCTTTCGTACGCCAACAGCGTAACTGGTTGTATTTTGTCTTTCTCCTTTTCCTGTTTTTTGTGGTATCTGTATTTAAACGGCGATCTGGGAATACTCTTCGCACTTTGATCCGTAGAGGGCGCTTCTCGTTCTAATACAACTTCCGGGTCCCCTCGTTGGTCTAATTGTCTCTCCACTGATTGGCTCTTTCGAACCACGTCCATGCCTGAGCTAACCGATTCGGCCACGTTATTGGCTATGTTTAAGAAATTGGATTTCTGCTTTACTAGTTCACGTTGAAGCGTTTTCATCTCGGTCTGAAACAAAAAAGATTAATCCTTAGTATGCTGGGGAATTTTCTAGAAATATAGTTTTGTGTCGTCTGCTTTACAAAACCTTGAATATGTAGTTATTTTTTATGAAGAACGATACTCAGATCAGGAACAGGTAAGATCACAGGCAAGCCGCCAATTAACTTGGCGGTGGCTTGAATCTAACCTGTTTGCATAAGCATGAAGTCAGTTCCAGCACTTTAAGGGTAAACACATTATATTGCCATTGCCATTCAGAAGCCCTTTCATTGAAATGGACCACTTTGTTTATATGTAGGCTACACTCACGCTGATCCTCTTGTTACGTAAATTGCACGTACATGTACATAGAGAATAGATGGTTGCTGTCGTGAATCGGAAATGTTATCGGGCAAGGCTTAGGAATATTATCCGGTGAGCCGAAGGCGAAACGGATAATAATCCGAAGCTGAGCCTTATAACTTTTCCCATTCAAAGACACCAACCATCTATTTATCCTGTTACCTTTATGTATTCTTTCAAATAAACAAGATGTAAATAAAACACGAGAAAAAAGGAAAAAAATGAGTAGAGAATGATGTAAACATAACGTCATGGCGTTCTTATGATGTCATGATTCGTCACGTGCAAGTGTTATATGGTTAGTGCCGGATATCACAAATGTTATACGGCACCTAGTTATCGGTTCCAAAATGACACTTGTGACAGGATAATTTTACTTTTTTACAAAATAATTAAGCCAATGATAAGGTTTTTAAAGCAATATTTAGCTTTACACTCGAGAAAGCTTATTCATTTATTTCGATGGGTTTTTAACAAAGAAACACCGGTATTTCGATTGTTTGAAATGTAATCGTATAGGAATAGATACCCGTTTCAATAATTTAAGGAAGACAACCAAAGATAATTCGCATTGCAATATCTAGCACGGTTGTCGTTACTGGTTCCATCTGCATACAATGGTTTTGGATTGAAGAGGAAGGGGCATTTTGAACAGGATCTCTGCGTTTTACTACAGAAATTGCCGTTTTGCTAGAATTTTGGCAATTTTTATTTAACTCACATGGTACATGCTGTAACAGTTTTACACGTAGAATGAAATATCTATGCCTGGACCATTCGGACTAGATATCATGGTACTTTTTATGCATTCTCTAGTCAAAACATAAGATGGAGTCATTGCAACATTGTTCATTCAACTCTTACAACTGAAAGATGTATTCATACAGGAGAGTAAACAGAGACACATAGGAACTGTCGCACGACACTGAATGGAAATACCATGTTCATGAATATATTACTTACGGGAATGGCCAAATCAACTGTTGTGGGGACCTTTTGTCAGACCCTTTTGCCATCACTTGTATAGTTTGTGTTTGTAATTCACTGTAAACGTTTTGGCAATGAAATATGTTAAAATAACTGACAGTTTAATTTACGGCTTCTAACACCATCGAGTCAAAGAACTATGATCGTTGCATTTTCTCTTCTGGGTTCCAGGCAAAATGAAATTTGATGGAACTCAACAATAACTTAAACGGGTTGTGATATATATGACATGGTTGATATTTGAATAAACGATTGAACCAGTTTAAGAACACACAATCAAACGAACATAAAACACACTTAACTAAAACAGACGATAATTTAAAGAGATGCTATTTTCTATTTAGTTCATTTCTAAGATGGACGTGTTTTTAAAGTGTTCTTGGGGATGACCATCCTGGTATTTTGGTTGTCTACATAGCCATCATGTTGAGTTAGGGGTATGAAACTCACCTCTTGTATGGAAGGTGGTTTGTTTGCTTGGGAGGACACTTTCGGACATCACAATATAAGTATACACAATTTGGCAACGGCGTTAGCTGCCCTCCCCGTCGTCAACGCCCGCCCACCATAAACAAAACAAAATTTACAACGGAGCACTTCATATAATCATCTCACCTCTAACCTTGCCCTGCTCATCTTCTGTACCTTCTCTGCTTTCTTCACGAGAACCATAGATATGTAGTTTATTATGAGGGCCAGATAGGCCAATCCGAAGAGAATCCACACGTACGCCACGATCCGGTAAATAGTCCCCTCTAACTCACCCGAGAAACTGTTCACTGAATGTAACGCTGAAATACATTTGATCTAGTTTTAGAAATCGAGTATATGCAATGCAGTATAATGCAAACAAATGATAAGAGAAGTAACATCCAATTCACAGACTAAATTAATGTTATCGTTTAAATAAATGCCTTGGGACCAGTTGACTCAGTTGTGAAGAACAATAGTATAAGGATGGAGCGTCAGCCTCTGGTCACAAGGGCCATTGATTCGAATCGTGAGAAACGGGGTCCAGTTAACGACCATTTATTAACTCACTTTTGGCGCGACTACAAGTGATCGAAACGATAATGATTGAAATACGTTATAAGAAGTTAGTCCACCATCGAGGTTTAAAATATATAAGTTTGAAATAATCACTTAAAACAGGTAGCATGGAAACTTACTCAAGCGTTAATATGTTATAAAACAAATTAAAAAGACTATTTTACAGGTTGCGTTCTGTGAGTAACAACCATTTATATGGTTCTCTAATCAATCCTCGCCACTAGACAGAAGGATACGTTTATGTCTGTTATTCTTAAGTTACTGGACACCTGTGTTTTTATTAAAAATGTGTTTTTATTAAAATGTGTTTTTATTAAAAATGTGTTTTTATCAAAAATGTGTTTTTATTAAAAATGGAGAAACGGGTTTCTAAACCTTTCAGAGTTTTGGTCGCAAACACTTTCAATAATTTCGCTTGTCGTAAGTAAGGTGTGCACAGTCACACCGTTGTGAGACCCGTTGGTTGATGGTATGTTCAAAAGATACCACTGCTAACATTTAGATCACTTCAATTTAGATCGTTGTTAACAAATTACACTGACTGAACCCTTCACTATTCATGCAACATAAATTTGCTTTTTCCTCACCACATGGTTATGAAAGGGTCAAGAACAGCACCAAAAACCCTAGTTCTATGTAAATTTATATGCAAGACATCTTATTTTAAAAAAAGATGCTATCATCAATTTGAGAGATAGTCCTTCTAAAAGCTGTCAATATACTCACCCGGAATAAAGTCCCCAAACCCTATGGTGGACAGGGTCACGAAGCAGTAATATATCCCGTCCATCATGGACCATCCCTCCACGTTCATGAATAAAAACGTGGGACCAATGAACAACAGGGAGAGTCCGATCAGAATAATCAACACCATGTTCACATATTTGTTCAGCTCGGGACGCTTCGAGCACAGCTTAAGCTTGTTCACCCTCTTGGAGAGTATGGCCAGGTGCTCCCCAAGACCTTGCAGCATGAGGAATGTGGTTGGAATCCCAATTAGGGCGTAGGCGATCACCACGATCTTACCCAGCTCCGTGTGTGGGGCCAGATTTCCGTACCCTGTGGGAGAGAAGAGTTTTGGATTTTTCGAGAAGGATAAATTGTAACATTTTGGATATTTTCGGGACCTGAGAAGGTCACCTTGTAATGTATACAAATGCAGAATTTCAAATTTTGTGTATAGAGTCCTGGGGCCCGCTTTACTAAACAGTTTACGCTTAAGATTTGCATAAGTCTAAAACAACAAGTCCTTTTATTTCAATATTTGGCAAAGCAATATTGCAAGGTAACACATCATTGGAATCGTCTCTCCGAGACGCTTCCAATGACGTGTCACATTGCAATAGTGTACTTTCATTGAAGATATTATCCATGTTAATCAATTATGACTTACGCAAACATTTTCCGTAAGTTGTTTAGTAAAATGGGCCCCTGGTTTTATCACTTGTGTCCTGCGAGCGTTTACGTTGAGTTGATCTATGTATGAAATGGAAGTGCTGAACATCATTTAAGATCAGTATTCTGGTCGGAAACTCATGTATTTTATGTTAATTTTAAGTTTTGTTGTATTCTTTTTCCTTTATCAACTTTAATGACTATTTAGATTTTAGATTTGAACACAAAAGTTCATCTAAAGCAGTCTTCATAAAAGCAACATGACTGATTCCTTATTATGTCAGATGCGTTTTTATTGGATAAACCCGATGAGTTCAGACTGGAGAAAAATAACAATCCTTAACCCTTTTAATACAGGGTTATTATATAAAAAAATATATTTTTTTTTCGTCGTCTTCTTTCCAAAACCGTTAATATCTGCTATGACGAAAGATACTCAAAGTAGCAAACAGGCTAGATCACAGGCCAGCCGCCAATTTACTTGGCGGCTGGCCTTGATCTAACCTGTTTGCATAAGCATAAAGTCGGTTCCAGCACTATAAGGGTTAACACATGCAATCGAATAAACAATTTATTTTCTGTTGTTGATATTGAACTATGAAAATGTTATTTTAATTGCATGGTCAAGTAGTCATAGCTATAGTGTTGTTGTTTTTCCTCGAGGGTTTAAATCGATTCGTTGAGGTAATCATTCCAGGAACTATTTTGGTAAATTTCCAAATGAAATAAATTTTGATCAAACAGAAACTATCGTATGTTGATAAAGACAATGACAAAGAATACGACGCGTGCTTAGAGATGAAAACACTGGTTTATGTCAACGAAGTCTGAGATGGAACTTGTTTGCCAAGTGGTTTCATATATTCATTTGTGCATCGACAATGTTCAATGAAATCTTGCAACCTCTTCCTTCTTAATTAATAGCAAAAATATACATGTATAGCATTCACGTTTTCATGTTGGTTCAATACATGTTTAGTATTGTGAAGCATCTTTGGAGAAGTCTACATTCTTGTCACAAAACCAAACAGACAGCTTCTAATGAGATATTGTGAAACATTTAAACTGGTTTTATACCTCATGTTGTAGTTACTCATAAACAGGAAAGGGTTTAAGTCCAGCTTTAAGCTGAACGTGATAGACTTAAAGGTAATCGTTTGTTTTAGGTACAATGATGAGTAACGCCTCCCTACAGTTATGGATTGAATGGAATTCTGGGATGCGTATTTCATGATCAAATTACTTAGCGCCTAACTTAACCCCCTCGGTTTGAAGTTAGCTTCAAGCCGAGGGGTTAAGTTAGTCGCTAACAATTCTCAGTCTTTGGAATGTATCTCAGAATTCCGCACAGTTTATGAATGCAGGGAAATATACGTCGCTAATGAATCGAATCAATCAGAAGTAATCGCACAACGGGAATCGTTGTTATTCTAATGAGTACATGTGGTTACGCCAGCCTAGTATATCGGTAATTGGTAATTGGGAGAATGCTTCGCAATTATTCGTTTGTTTTTTCTCGAGCATTATCACCCCGCTAAGAATTGTATCTTTGTTCACCTTTATGAAGGTTAATGCGTCATATGTTAGTGCTAAATAAGTGCGTGTTAGAAAGATAAGTGCTTAGTAGAATAACCAGTTTGTTGGCTTGGGGTCCCGGCTTCTGCCTCAAAAAGGTTCTGACGACAGATCTCCACGTGTAAACATAAAGAGGGAAAGGGTACCACAAAACAGCTTTAACTTAGACGTGATTATAACAGTATTAACATTATTGATAATAATAATAATGATAATAATAATAAAGACTTTATCAACTAGGAAACCTATTTGGCAATTTAAAATGACAATATTCCATCATCAATATAGTAGCATGTGTTGTACATGTCAAATATTTTTCGTACTTTTAAACCCATGCTCTACTTTTCATTGCAAAAAAAAATAAAGTTGCCTTAATCAAAGACTCCATGGAACTAACGACAAGGTTTGAAACGTAAAAGTAAAGTAAGTACGAATCTCTTTGAGACATGCACGTGCGTATATCCGGTGCTAGGGATATACTCATAAACTAGGACTCCAGTCAATTCGTCTGTATGATCATTTTATTAGGTAATTTAATAAGTAAAGTAGATTTTCAAAGAAAGCACATAGCGAATTATAATGCCTAATGACATTTGGTTGCAATGACTTTAATGACAGTATGCAACGAATCCTTCTTAAGCCGTCTTTACCAAAGAATTGTTTAAAGGAAAGAAAATACGATCAGAAAAGGAAGATGATTAGAACTGAAAAACGTTAAAAGAATGATACACCCAAATTAGATAAAATATCAAACGATATTCCTGAAGAATAAAATGAATCATTTTGGTACATGTATCCGTTATTGAGGCCAAAGAGAACATTCGCCGTGGAAATCTATTACAATTAGCAACAGGGTACTCCCATCCAAGTGTCATATGGAGAATGAAAACACCAGTCACGGTGTGTATTAGTCAGCAAGCAAGCATAAAGTAGATTTTCAAAGAAAGCACATAGCGAATTATAATGCCTAATGACATTTGGTTGCAATGGCTTTAATGACAGTATGCAACGAATCCGTCTTAAGCCGTCTTTACCAAAGAATTGTTTAAAGGAAAGAAAATACGATCAGAAAAGGAAGATGATTAGAACTGAAAAACGTTAAAAGAATGATACACCCAAATTAGATAAAATATCAAACGATATTCCTGAAGAATAAAATGAATCATTTTGGTACATGTATCCGTTATTGAGGCCAAAGAGAACATTCGCCGTGGAAATCTATTACAATTAGCAACAGGGTACTCCCATCCAAGTGTCATATGGAGAATGAAAACACCAGTCACGGTGTGTATTAGTCAGCAAGCAAGCAGGATAAAACCATGCATTCCTCTCGGGGCTTATCACCAGATTTCGTGTAAAGATAAGATTGTCTTAGAGATTTATCCAATGAAGATATTGAATCGATTGGCTTGGCTTAAAGGCCGTGCGACCTTGAATGTGTTATAGTCAGTATTATTCAAATTGATATCGATTACGGACAGTAATTTACCCTATTGGTTCATGAAGGAATTGGCATTCTGACTTTTGATTGGTAAATATGCGATTGAGTAAAATGTTTAAGAAGACAGAATAATTGAGATCAGAATAAAGCTGAGTATGCTTGAAATTCCATACGCCCCTCCCCTACGACTGAGGGTGGAAATCAACCAATAAGAACCCACGAATCATTATTGCGAGTATGAAAATTGATCTGAGTATTCTCACACCAAAATCTTTTTGATGGATATTTGTGATTTGTTGAAATTAAAAGCATTAGAATACGACATAATGGTATGGAAAACATTCTTCCTTTGTGTCAGACAGTAGAAATCGTGTAGAAAGTTTGTAATATTATTCTTTATTTTTTATTCAGTCACCTTGGTTTATTCAGTCATCTGCAACAGAGGTAATATTGAGTAAAGGGGTCTGCAACCTTTGGGCGAAGGTCGTGAACATACTTTTTGCAAAGAAAGACATAGTCACCGTTCTCCCCAAAGTTCGATACATCAAACCCCGACCATTCACGACATTTGCATGAATTTACATACTTCTGACCTATAATCAAACAATAACGACGTTTAACCAATTTGTTCCAGACGTCTCTGGAAACATTGTGAGAAAAGGAGAAATTGCTCATAACGAGCAATTTCTCCTTTTCCCACGATGTTTTCTGCCCTATCAGAAGATTATTTTGCAATTACATCACATTTTGAAATGTCGTCTCGAGGGTTAAATGCAAGACTATAATAAGTGCTTCATCAACATGAAGCACTTATTATAGTATTGCATTGAACCCTTGGTCTGCAAACTCTTTGAATTTGGGACAGTCGAAAATTTGGTGTTTGGTAAAGGGTTAAACAGGTTTTTGCCGCTTTTTCAGAAATAAAAGAGACCCTTTAATAGTTAATGAAACATCTTCATCTACTTCATGAAGCACTTATTATAGTCTAAACCTTGGTCTGCAAACTCTTTGAATTTGTGACAGTCGAAAATTTGGTGTTTGGTAAAGGGTTAAACAGGTTTCTGCCGTTTTCCAGAAATAAAAGAGACCCTTTGATAGTTCATGAAACATCTTCATCTACTTCCGTTATAATAGACACCTGGTGTTTTTCTCGGACTGAACATTATGGCAAATACAGAAAACGCTCATCTGTATTGTTAACCCTTTCCCAAACAACCCATTTCGACTGTCCCAAATTGAAAGAGTTTGCAGACGATATTTCAAAATGTGATGAATTTGAAAAGCAATCTTCTGATAGGGCAGAAAACATTGTGGGAAAAGGAACAATTGCTCGTTACGAGCAATTTCTCCTTTTCCCACAATGTTTTCTAAAGTCGCCTGCAACAAAGTAGTCAAATGTCGCTTTTGTTTGGGAAAGGGTTAAAGCCCGTATAGAACCCGCACAGTCGACGCTTAATGTCGATTGTTCCCATGCCTATTGGAGACTGGGGAATGTGCTTGTAGTCCGGGAGATATTCCATGCAGATCAGGAATGTCGATAAGGGCTAGAGCGGTCATGCCAGAGAGAACAACGGATTGTGTATCTTTTTAATAGTTACTCATTGTGTGGGGTTAGGGAAAACTAGTTCATCATTGTCATGAATTTACATGTTCATGTTTATAGAGGCTATATCTCAAAGGCAACTTTGAACGAGTTTTGATCAAGGAAGATTACCAATAACCCGTCATTTTGAAACTTTTAATTTCATCGGATCACTTCGGTTGTTTTTCGGTATACATCGGTCGGTGCCGGAACTATTGGCCCAACACCGAATAAGGCCAGCAGCCTCAACCGATGTATACCGAAAACGACCGAAGTATTCCGACGAAAGAATTTGTTTCAAAATAGTGGATTATGGGTGTTTAATCTTAAAAAGAACGTGTGCATATCGAGTGTTCCGTGTTATACTACAGTAAGTCAGTCCTTCACAAACGTGAACTACTTACTATAGTCTTGCATTGCCACCGCCCCCTTCCCCCTCCCCGAAATATTTCTTTATTTTCTACAACCCACTCCGCATTTTTACAACATACTGATACGATATCGATACATATTAAGTTTCTGATTATGGGACTTTTAAAAGAATAGATGTTAACGTGGAATTGGTTCTTAATTGACATTATTGCATCTAATTCGAATTATACACTATCAGTAACTCTAACCCAAACCATGTGTTTGCTTATGTTTTCGATTTGGACCGGTAGCCAAATCTTTGATATTACGTTGTTACACTGGTCCTCACCACTGAACAATCATCTGAATGACTAAAAAGAGTCGTTACATAGAGCAAATATTTGGAAAACTGCCTCTAACTTTAAATCCAATCTAAATAAATTTGGGACATTTACATATACCTCTTCATGACAGCGGATGGGTTTCTTTATCTTTATAGATGGAACTTCAGAGTTTGTTCCGTATCGTTGATTACAAGTTTAGGTAAATCTACAAGAAGATTGTTTTTTTTATCAGGCTTAGGCAGCTTTGAGCTTATGAAAACACAAGAACGTCAACTAAATCTGAGTTCCACTCAGAAGTTATGTTCACTCAGAAAGTTCTGGTTTTTATAAGCGTAACCCTTAGAATGCTGGGTATTTTTCTAAAAATAGATTTGTGCTTTCAAATTTTTTAAATGCCCGCTTAATTCCGATGAGGAAAACCTCTCAGAGTAGCAAACAGGTTACATGTATATTACAGGGCAGCCGCCAATTTACTTGGCGGCTGGCCTGGGTTCAACCTGTTTGCATAAGCATAAACTTGGTTCAAGTAATATTAAGGTTAAATTAGTCTTGTATGATGAACCGTCTCATTGTAACATAACGATGCTTTCATATAAAGAAGGGTTGTCTGAAAGGTGACTGATCGGTGGCATATTAATTTATTGGAAATATTCCATCCCGTCCATTATTGAATGTTGTTGATCTCTCATTGCATCCCATTACTGATGGCTTTATGTCTTAAGAACACCATTGTTTACGGGTGGCTACGTCATTGTTCTCTGAATGTTATTCGGTGCAGTTACATACCAGGTTAAATAGGTGCTTTAGATGCTTGGAAAGTACAGTGTTCGAGTAACCAAAGGATAGGTTGGTACATATCCTGCTCTATTGCGTCTTTGTCAGAAAGATAATGTTTTCCTTTTCTTTATCAAAATGACTGGGGTGTGCGTCTTAATTTGCCGATTAGGTTTTTTTGCACTTTAGTTGTAATACTTGGCGTATGAGTAATATACATTAGTCCGAGTAGACATCATTTTCTACGATTGTTCAGATTAAGTTTAAGTTGATCCAATCTAATTGATTTATTACCATGCCATTAACATGCTTTTAAATAGACACAAACTATGATAGTTATATACATCAATTAAATCAAATAATATTCAATATTGGAGTGTCGAGAATATGGATAATATGGTAGTGAGAAAATAAACCATGCATTTACTTTAATCGAGTTCATGACATTGTCAGACTTTGATTTCAGACTTCAGCTTAGTATTTAGTTTAGCGACGTTTCACGCATATTTACCCCCTTCGACCCGTACATATAACATCCCAATACCAAATAAATCATAGAATGAAACGATTACAACCTGTTGTTTCTGTTGACATACGATGCGATACGATGTTCAAGAATACACAACCTCTAACACACTATGTGTCCACTACTCACTTTGCCTCTTCACCGGATTAATCGTGTAAAAATAATACCAAACACACGAGAGCAAGTTAAAGGTCATTTTGAAAAAAGTCTATGTACTGCGAACTGGAATATTGTTTCTGATTGGCAACTTAAGTTTTCCTGAACAAGTTATGAATTATCGCAAACCTTCAAAGTATACGTACCTATCGTGGTTGCCACGGTAACGACAAACGAGAATGACCCGGGAAAGTCCCATCGGGTATAAATACTTTTGTTTTGTAGGACCCCCTTGGAGAATTCCGTCTCCGATCCGATAGCCTCTATAAACTCGATAAGGTGATCCCTACTGATGTTGTGTTTGTCTGAAATAATCACAAATGGTATATCATCCCTTTCTCGCCTGAATTATCCCTTGTCCCATCAAACTGAATTGTTGAACCGGTCCCAATTGACAACAAGAGCTGATGTCAAGAAACAGAAAGACAAAAAAAGAATTCCTGTTTATGTAGTACCCAGAAATGTATGTGAAAAATGGGGAAAATGCTAATCTTGATCAATTGTCCTTTTGTCACAATTGCTCATTAAGCTTAAGACCTCTACCGAAATGCGGTATTATGGAGCATTATGGAGTAAGGGATAAGTGACCTACATGTTTCGAAATGCATGTCGAAATATACAAAACTTTGAATAGTATTCTGTATCTGAGGTTTTAAAAATTAGCCAAATCCCGTCTGGCATAGTAATAATTATATAAGTTATTTTGCCTAAGCTGCCTATCATGCTTATAACACGATCAAACTGGTTGCTGAATACATAATTAAGCTTTTTGATAAGGATAGTGAAACCTGTCAAACTATATAACTCATAAATGTGGATACTCTCATTAGATTCGACCAATCTTATTTCAAGCGACCTCGCTTAGCTAAGCAGTACCTGAACTGTTATTTAGTCTGGTGCTTAGTACAGAACGCAAGTCAATCAGAAAGCTTCTACTCGAGTTTCCTGAATGACTGACATCTGTATTAACCCTTTTCCAAATTATAACGACATTTGACCAGTTTGTTGCAGACGACTTTGGAAAACATTGTGAGAACAGGAGAAATTGCTCTTAACGAGCAATTTCTCATTTTTCCACAATGTTTTCTTCTCTATCAGAAAATTATTTTACGATTTCATCACATTTTGAAATGTCGTCTGTAAACTATTTCAATTTGGGACATTCGAAAATTTGGCGTTTGTTTACGTGACAAAAAGTCATAGTCTTTAAGAGAAGATTTATGTTAAAAAGGAAAACATATTTCTCGTCGCTTAAGCACAGAAAGAGCAAACTGGCTGGTCTCGATATTGAATGCCTTACCGATAAACAAGGTGAGCATTTCCCTCAGATCTTGGCGCCGTTGGATCTCCGGGTCGCCCTCAATAAACTTGAACAATAAAGCGCCCAGACAGAGGTAGATCGCAAGAATAAATATCAGGGGTAACAGACGCTTCCATGGCATAGCCTTCTGCATTGCGATCACGTGATGATGACGTCACCAATGTTCTTTAGTAGTTGCCACGTTGTGGATAAAACTTCCTGAAATTCGAATGAAATATAATATATTAGACATATACGTAAACAAAGAGCATTTTAGAGATCGAATAATATCACGCTGACCAAGCTCAGGCTATTGAATGTTAGACATCACAAGGGCATACGGCTGCCTAGTAGTATGCTTGGTCCCAAACCTCTACAGATGCAATCGTAACTACTCGGGTATTTCCGTGAGCTGTTTCCATTGGATAAAACCGATGAGTTCAGATTGATACAGATGGTGTGAGTTAGACCTGTCTTTGTATTGCCATCCAAGTGCTTCAATATAGCAACTATGCGTTGTGTCCGAAACACTTCCTTCTTACAATCGCTCACTGCGTTTCATGAAATGTCCGTATCCGGAGAGTATTCGGAAAACTTCACAAACCTTGCGGTTGTTCAAACGCCTCAAATAATGTCACAAACCCTATGGACGGGCTACATGGTCACTTCTTTGAAGACCGTGTCACGAAAAAAACAAAAACAAAACAACGAAAAAGCATTCCAGTAGTTATGTAGGTGTGTTTTGTAGATGAACTGTGCATAACTTATTTGATTTGGTAGCTAGTGTGAGACTGTAGGTCAAGGTACTAGCAGCTATTCACATTGGATACATCACCTTTCGTTTTATCTTGGCTCTATTCCCTTCCCTCTTATTGGAGCATGTGTCATATTTTTGCAAATAGAAAGCAACGACGGAGTACACTCATAGGAGAATGAAAGACATCTTACGATCAATGTATTACTGTGATGAAACCATTGTGACCCAAGAAAAAGTTACTCAATACGAGCTGATGTATTATCGTAAACGACAAGTATTCATGATTCACGATTAACGCGACTGTCATGTTTGTATCGTCTTCGTATATTGATGCTATGTGATACCGAATAAAATGATTTCACGATAACATTGGATTCCGGGTTACAATCATCGACATGGATAACCTGGCTTGAGAGCGTAGCGAGAGCGAATATTTGGAGAAATTGCTGGCTTCACGTCAATGCTTTGTGTTTGCTCCTGTGAGAGCTTGGGAGAAAGGGTTCGAACTAGGACGTCATGTGTGAACAACAACAACAGCAACAACACTCTTCATGAGAGAAAAGAACATTCTTTGAAAATGTCGTAAACAGAAGGTTCATTTTTTCTACCTTTCTATTCCAAAACGGTCCACTTGAAGAATATATCACACGAAGAATGATCTTCAACCATAGTTGATCATACCATTTAAAACAATACAACCATCAAGTAGACAAGGTAGGACATTAATGATATCCTAAGAAATATAAAGTTAGGTGTCACCAAAAAACGAATACTCATGTGTACAGTACTGGGTACCGTTTTACTAAACAGTTTACGCTTAAGATTTGCGTAAGTCTAAAACAACAATTCCTCTTATTTCAATATTGGACGAAGCAATATTACAAAGTGACACATCATTGGAATCGTCTCTCCGAGACGCTTCCAATGAAGTGCCACATTGCAACATTGTACTTTCATTGAAGATACTATCCATGTTTATCAATTATGACTTACGCACATATTTCCGTAAGTTGTTTAGTAAAACAGGCCCCTGGACCGCAAGGAGAGCAGGGAGAGCTGAGTAGTTTTAGAAACCACTGCTTTCTATATGATTCGTAGTGATTTTCGCCCCACATTGATGCGTATTTTATCTCTTCATCCGTTAATCACATTGTTATGTTCCATGTTATTGCTTATCGCGGGTTTATGAGGTCCGCTGTTTAGGAAAGCCGAACATATACGCCCACGCTCCGTGTATGACCCTGTTAGAACATGCGCGCTTCGCAACAGTTACCCTCTAACTTCTTGCCATTTCTTGGTTTTCTCTGTTATACCATGAGCGATCTTATTCACAAAAACAATATTTACCCGAGTTGTCTAGGAAATGTTATTTGCCTTTATAGTTTTTATCTAAAAGCTGGTTAAAGTTAAAAGGGTACATCATTTCAACCTTAATTACAAACCCCCCTTTTCGGACATCTCAATCGTCGTGAAACAGCCCATTCACAATCCAGCAAGTAAATCATTATACGCAAACTTCACTTTTCAGACAATTCAATTGTGATGTAACAATCCCACTCACAACCCTGTTAACAAGATGGCAGAATATCTATCTAATCGGATTGGAAATCAAGAAAAGGGAAATAATAGAAAAAAAAGAATGAACACTGGATTTAGAAAGATCGATTTAAGATGTTCTTTGTTTATGATGGAAACAACCTAAAATCACACGTTACTCTTCTCTTTTAGAATTTGTTATATCCTTTACCAATAAATCTCAAAAGAAACCATGTCTGAAGCCTAATGCAAAAGATGCGAGGTAGTATGGAAGAAAGGGCAAATGCACCTAGCTATACCCCATTTATAGGAGATCTAATTCACATAAAAAGAGATAATAGCGCTAGCATAATTGTATCTCTTTGATTCCCAGAACACATGATAATGTGAGAGACTTTCAAGTGATTGCCTACTTTACTACAGAATGCATTAAATGGGGTTACCATCCTATGTGTTGCACAAGAGTTAACCCTAACGGTGCTGGAACCGACTTCATGCTTATGCAAACGGATTAGATCCAGGCCAATAATTTACAAGGTGTTGTTCTCTACTTTGGCGACAGAGTCACAACATCCATACCTAAGGTTTTTCTTCTTTGATGTTGAGCCGATGCATGTATGTGTGATGCATTTAAGGAGGTTATTGCCACATGTTGTATAAGAGTGAATAGTTATTTACAAAGTGGTATTATCTACTTGTTAAAGAAATTACTCTGTTCATCACTTTTTTTTATATATATATACCAAACTGATATACTCGTGTACTATTATAATATTGTATTGTTGTATACTTATTTCGTCTTGACGTCATATCGGTATCAATCCAGGTTCCATCTAGAAAGAAGGTTCGCAATTCAAATACAATTTCACACTATGACGTAACTTAGAACAGTTTCGATTAAGTGAGATGAATTTCATCTAAAAAACTGAAGCTTTTGACCAGCGGCTGTTTTAAACCGGTAGTTATTTTACTTGATTTTTGTGTATCCGAATACTTCAGAAACTTGATGACAGACTTTATGCGCACGACATTGGGAGGAATGTTTTCCTTTTGTCACCACGGTTTCTAATGCATAGAATATATCTACATCACCATGCATTAGACTGTAAAGCTGAGGATAATGCTTCTTAGGTTTGTTCTCGATTGTCCCATTAAGATTTGAATCTTCACACTTCACTTCATAATACCACGCTTTGACGCACCTGCATTAAAATACCTTAGACACCATCGTGGCTAAAGGAGAAATTGATTGTGACAAGCAATTTCTCCTTTTCGTCAAAATGGTTTCGAAGCAATATCGTAAACATGAAATTATTCATTCTTTGTTGTTGTCTGGTAATTTTTCTGTTGAACGGCTCAGTTTCACCCCTTACATTTTGAAACCGATAACAATCTCACATGCTACTTTATCTCTCTCTTTTGGCCACATATGTCATCTTTAGATAATATTGGGATTTCCTTCTGAAATCGTATAACTTAGATAATCCTGCTTATTGATGTTTTTCAGAGAAGTTGCCTTGGACGGATTCCCTGGTCTAAGACAATCACAAATGCAGACATCCATCGAAGAACAGAAATAACTTCTCTATCCATTGCGATCAAACTTATAAGATGGCGCTGGATTGGCCATGTATATGTAATGGAAGAGTCAGCTATTCCAAGAGTTGCACTAAGATGGACACCCATTGGTCGATGGCCAAGAGGCAGACCGAAAGTAACCTGGAGTAGATCAGATCATAAGGAGATGAGGAAGGAAAAATGGAGCTGGAGTCAAGTTTATACATGGGTGAAGGACCGACTACATTGACGAACTCTGGTTACGGCTTCATGCGATAGGGACTAGAAAGATATAGATAGATTTGGCAGGTGCATCATTGTTCCTGGTCAGGATTGTATATAACCCATGGAGCTTTTGAAGTTTATGTTATGATTCTTATAAACCGGTAAATAGCGATGCTCTGTTTCCATAGGGGATATTCGCGGTCTTTGATATATGTTTATATCGAGGTTACCAAGAGTTCAGGGCGTACTATGATTGATATAACACGCTTAAATCATATCCCCTGGTGTTGAATTTGTGGCAAGTCCAAATTAAAAGCAACAGCAGACGTCAATTTAGAAGTAGGTTTGGAGTATACAAATGAAATTATTTTAAAGATATGTTGGATAGACACCATTGACTAAAACATGTTGAGTACAAGCATTTTCTCATTCCGTCACAGAAGTTTCTTTCATTTTCATTTTATGCTGCAGATGCAGTTTTCATTCAAAATATGGAATTATGTTGCAAGGGGCAAATTATTACATTGCATTTTCCTTCCACACGGACGCGTTCTTTATCCACAAGGTCCCACTTTCACACGTATCTTGACAACAAACTGCGCAGCAAAATATTTCGATGAAATAATATCTTTTTCTATTCTCTGCTATTGCCATACTTTGTTGCACTTGACCTTAATTTGAAATGTTATCTAATCCATATGTATGATATCACAGGTTGATACCTTCTACTTAAAAAAACGCTTCTAACCCAACTTTTTACTCAGATAAGAAAATTAGCCTCACATGGATGCTTTATCGTTAATTAGGACTGCTTACTGATATACAGATTATCAAATGTATCAACAGCATGTAGTCCATGCAAAAAGCATCCCACTTCACGTAACTATAACAACCACTTTCGGAATCAATGACCCATTTGGATTTAAATATTTGACTTGAATTTACTCATTCAAACAGCAGTCAAACTATGATAAAACGATGTCACGTTGGCGGCGAGTAAGTGTTTGCTTTTGTAGATCTATTTCTGCCCAACGTCATAAATAAAGATGTTATTGGTATTTTTCATAATGCTTGAGCGTCGTCTGCTGTTACGTTGAATTTAGAAAATCTGGTCAGACGCTTCACAACCAGATAATCTCACATAAAAACACTAAGACCAGAATCCAGATCAACCCTTATAGTGCTGGAACCGACTTCATGCTTATGTAATCAGGTAGATCCAGACCAGCCACTAAGAAAATTGGCGACTAGTCTGTGATCTAACCTGTTTGCTACTCTGATTATCTTTCCTCATCAATATGAAACATACGTTTAAGGTTTTGCAAAAGCAGACGACACAATTTTTTTTTTTTTTTTAGAAAATTACCAAGCATTGTAAAGACTAAATATAGTTCAAAATACACAAAGATGAGCATTTCCATCTTCTCAAGTAGGCTTTTCTTTGGCGTACCGCATGTGTTGTAGACGATCTAGTTTTGATCGTATTGCTCTGAAGTTTGGGGTTCACTCCAGGGGGATACAGGATACGTCAGTATCTTACCCAGAACTCATTATTGCTCCCCGGGAGTCGGGCAATTTTTAGAACGAGGACGGGGTTTCTCGTTTCCCGGCTTTCAACAAGTGGTCTGGGGAGTATCATAAAATTAACCTTTTATAAATAAAATGCAGGTTAAACCGATAAACCACAAAGACAAAAAATTGTTTATCCTATTGCTATGTTTCTTAACACTATTAATCATGAAGTGTTGCCTAGCCCTCATTGTCAATGGCGTATGCTTTTGCTTATTGTGGTGACCTGTCATATGGTCCCATAATGCAGAATAAAAATGAATAATGGTAATGCATAAATAAAAATGGATTATAATCACACGAAAGAGTCTTGAACATGCATATTATACTGTCAATATAAACAATAAATAAACAATTTACTTCCTCATGAGTTTGATATAGTAATGCTGTTTTTTCTCTTTACAGCGATACAAGTCATGCATTATAGAATTGTATTGTATCTTGCCTGGATTTGCGTGTGAAAACTAGTAGTTCTCACGAGACCGAAGTTTGAGCGAGATACACAAAGATAAAAGAAAGAATAATTCGCACGGATAAAGAAAACCTCATATGTTATCTGTACAATGTACCTTGTTCTGGTTAAATCTGTATGTTACACAGAGCTATAGCAGTTATCTATGTCTCTGGCTATACAAAGGTTGATATGCTTACGGTCAAAACTTGCCAACAATTTTCGCCGCGTTGGTATTTTTCATTGATTCTGAACCCTTACACAAAACACTATATTTCTTGTACTTTTTAGAATCGTCTCGAAAAGACGCTTTTTATGAATACCAACAATAACGTTTTATAACAGATAAACATAAAAACAAACCGTGCGCCTAAGAAATCAGGTTTGATATGTATGGTACCATGGTGCTATACAAAGGTTGATATGCTTAACCCTTTCCCAAACAACAAATTTTCGACTGTCCCAAATTGGGTTTGCAGACGACATTTCAAAATGTGCTGAAATTGGAAAATACTCTTCTGATAGGGAAAAAACATTGTGGGAATAGGAAAAACTGTTCGTTACGAGCATGATGTAAACATGACGTCATGGCGTTCTTATGACGTCATGATTCGTCACGCGCATGTGTTATATGGTTAGTGCCGGATATCACAAATGTTATACGGCACCTAGTTATCGGTCCCAAAATGACACTAGTAACAGGATAATAAACCTTATATTGCTGGTACTCATTAGAATCGTATCGAATATGCGATTCCATTGAGTACCACCAATGTAGGGTTTTAATTAAGATAAGGATAAAACGTGTAGATAAGAAATCTTAAAAGTGTGTACCATGATCGGGTTAAATCTGTATGGTTTGAAGGTTTAACATGCTAAAACGTGCCAACAGTTTTCCCCGCGTAACCCATTTCCATGTGCCGAAGACTTGAGACTGGTCCAAAATGGAAGCATTAGCAGACGACCTTTGCACATATCTAAGAAATTATTTTCTTGTCTTGAGATTGGGAGAAAATGTTCAAATTATAGTGAACGTTATACCGGTGAGAAAATAATTTATACCTCTTCGTAAATGAATAGGACTTGAATTAACTGTAGGTCTTAGTCGACATGTATAACGGTTTGGGAAGTAGATTCAAAAGCAGTTGAAATATGTCTAGGAACTTGTTTCACGACCTATGTAAAATAGATTTATTTGAACTAAACTAATCATTAAGTATGAAATCCTAGCTCGTGTGCGAAGCAGACTGCAAACCACAAGTTTATTCCCATGAGTAATATATTACTGTATAAATTATATCATTATTTCATTTCGTTTTATGTTAACTCGATTCCAAATGTCTTTTCCCAGAGAAGTGCTTTAACAAATTCATCTCAGGAAGGATTTGCTCTAAATAAACACAGAAGTGCATGTCTTCACGCTTTCTACCTAGTAGTGTTGACATTATAAGTCATTTATGCCACGTCGGTGAATTCCTGGACACTTTGGAAATAAATAGTTTCGCGTACAGACATGCTCTGTCATTTTGTTTTATAAGAGATGTCCGCTGTATCGTATAAAAGGTGGTGTATAAAGGACTTGTGGAAATGAACGGACAAATAAAATACATCTGCGCTAGAGAGTATAAGTGTACACAGTTCATTACATGCGTCTTTTGGTTAATCACATTTGCATAACCTTTTACACATAGTTTTAATTCCTTACCCCATAGATTATACCAAGAGACATTGATGCACATGTAGCAAAGGATTTAACCCTTATAGTACTGGAACTGATTTCATGCGTATGTAAACAGGTTAGATCAAGACAAGCCGCCAAGTAGATTGGCGGCTTGTCTGTGATCTAACCTGTCTGTTACTCTGAGTATCTTTCCTAAAAAAAATAAACAGATATTTAAGGTTTTGAAAACCAGACGACATAAACATTCATTTAAAGACAGTTAACCGGCACTCAAATGGTTAAGGAAACAATGTCGTTAAAACAGAAAATGCTTGTTTTACTATACATTTTAAACCAAGCACGTAAGCAAGTTAAAATAAAAAATGAAAAGAAATGTCAAAATAGCATCCCGTATTCGCACGAGCACACCGAAATGCTTATCAGGGATCAGGATTTAACATCTACTCTGTAATATGTGTTTTTGGAAGAATGATTGTATAAATAATATTTGTGCACAGTTTTCCAGAAGTTGGATACTGTGTATGACGATCTGGACGTGATTCACCATAAAAAAATTTAACCCATAACCAAGGAATAACGACGTTTGACCAGTTTGTTACAGACGAATCTGAAAAACATTGTGGGAAAAGGGGAAATTGCTCTTAACTTCTTTTCCCATAATGTTTTCTGCCCTGGCAAAAGATTATTTTTCGATTTCATCACATTTTGAAACGTCGTCTGCAAACTCTTACAATTTGGTACAGTCGAAAATTTGGCGTTTGGTAAAGGTTTGATATTTAGATATCTTAAAATTCAAAGACACATATCTTTATTTTTCCTATCACTTTACGTGTAAATTTGGCTCCTTAGTGGAATCGTTTATAACTCAAACTGTACACATTGTACCCGAGAGCATAAAATAATTGTTCGGTTCTGTTCAATATCCACATGCTCTTTATCTTCTAAATTTGACTTCAAATTTCTAAATAAGATTTCCCATCTCTTTGAACAGGTTTTAAAATGAAAATCGAAACCTCCGGAACATTATTTGGATTTGAGAAGAACACCTATGGGACAGAATTTGGAATAAAGAGAGACAACATCCCCGAAACATATCTTGGAATGAAGAGAGCAACCTCATGCCGTGTGGATTATAAAGATTTGTGCCTAAGCTTGTTCTTAAACAAACACTTCACGAAAATATTTACAACATATAAATTCTTCCTTCAGTCTTGGTTCACTTTCCCCATAGTTTCTTGTTTGAAGGATCAAAGACATGGCTCCCCTCAATGGGAATCGATCTAGGAAATGTAAGTCATGTTTGTGAAATCAAAGATTGTTGTATGTGTACATTTTCCTCAAATTAACCGATATTTAGGTATGTTGCAATATAGTTTTATTTCTTTTGTTTATTTTTTCGTTGCTATTTGTATGTCCTAATAAATCAAAATCATCAGCGGATTATCAAAAACACATGCAGTACGCTTACCAGAATACATGTTTTGCATTAGACTTTCATTTTGGGATTTAACAGCAACTAACAAAGCAAGGAATACAAGACCATTATAAAGGGAGGATTGTCAAATTCATCTTATAGGTAGGTTGCTGTAGGTTGCATCCAAATAACTAATAAATGTGCCGAAAAACATCCAGGAAATACAACTATTGATTAGTATATTCATTTACAGTCAAACATGTGTTAAGAGGCCAGCCTATGGGACTGAGAAAATTGGCTGTTTAAGAAAGGTTGGCTGCTTAACACAAATTGATATACACTACAAATCAAAGCGTGGGACTATCTGAAGTGGTTGTTTAACGCAGGTTAGCTGCTTATAAGGATGGTTGCTTAACAAAAGTTGGACTGTATATAGATTTCACGTCGTGTCGACATTATTTCAGTCATATGAGCCGAACAACAATGATGAAGTATAGACAACAAACCCAACTGTCCTTACATTCTGGTCAACACGGGTATAACCATCGACATAACGTTTGTCAGTCGGGAGGCTGCCTTTCATGAAAATATAAAGGTCTTCAACGAGATTTGAACCCGCGCGGAGCGGGGTTTACAACTTCAAGATGTGTTCTCTAGGGCTTCTACCAGTATTGATTAAAGGTCACTGAAACTAGCTTTTTCTTCACGCTTCTCACATTCCTATGTCGACCAAACCACGGAGTCTATTGTAATGTTTGTTCGGTGAAGGGTATAAATGTGTTCTCTGAGCCCTAGGTTACTGGGACTCCTACCAGTATTGACTCAAGATCATTCAAACTAGCACTTTTTTTCACAGAACTTTTACGTCTTCGCTACGTCTTTGTCTACGTCTAAATAATTGGGTCTAAAGTAGTATATGTGAGAAGGGTAAACTGTGTGTTTACAAAAACAAGGTGTCATGCATTGCCAAAGGTCGAGGTTGATTTATACACGGCCTGACATTATGGCCCTGAAGTATGCCGCCAGACTTGATTGAACAGGTTTTAGTGCGACCCTGGGAGTCTGTGTGAGATCACCGAACCCGCAAGAGGTCCTTACACGTTTCTTGTTAACCCTTTACCAAACGCCAAATTTTCGACTGTCCCAAATTGAAAAAGTTTGCAGACGACTTTTCAGAATGTGATGAAATTGAATAATAATCTTATAAATTATACATAAGGCAGAAAACAGTGTGGGAAAAGGTGACATTGCTCATTATGAGCAATTTCTCACAATGTTTTTTCTAGAGTCGTCTGCAACAAATTTACAATAGGTCCTTACACGTTTCTTGTTAAACCTTTACCCGACGCCAAATTTTCGACTATCCCAAATTGAAAGAGTTTGCAGATGACATTTCAAAAAGTGATCAGTTTGATAGATACTCCTCTGATAGGCCAGAAAACATTGTGGGAAAAGGAGAAATTGCTCGTTAAGAGCAATTTCTCCTTTTCCCACAATGTTTTTTAGAGACGTCTGCAACAAACGTCTGGTCAAATAACGTTATTGTTTCGTAATGAGTTTAGGTTATTTTGATAGAATGTGAGTGCCTGTTCCAGATGTGTTTCGAATGAATGATCGCTAATAAAGTTTGCAGCAAATTAAGAGAACTCTCTTATAAATTGAGATTTCAATCTTCTTAGAATAAAATGACTTTTACAAATGAAATGACATCTCATATCCATTAAGTTACAAAAAAAACTAGATTGTTGGCAGCTTATGATCTTCTTTCGTAACCGTATAGTGGAGATATAGAAAATGTATTAACATTGCAAATTTAAACACTTGAGTTATTCATGCTCGTTTCACAATTATTCAATGAAAACATAGGTCGAAAGGATTTTCAAAACGTAGATATTGAAAATGGTCATTTATTTAGTATTGACGGTTGATTAAATCATCTTTTTAACATTTGTTACTCACACAACGCTTTCTGTAAGATATTTCCTTTAAAGTTTCTTCACAATGATTTTAGAAACACTTCTGAAACATGTACCGCATAATTACAACGTTCACCTATTAGAAGAATAGTTAGAAACATTACAACGATGTAAACAAATCACTGTGAACGTATGGAAATTACATTGTTGCTTTTTTATACATACCGTTTCTATTTTCGATCGAATCAAAAACAGAAAAGCATGCAGCATCAATCAGGGTTTAATTTTCTGCCAGACGCCGATCTAAGAACGTACTCCTGTGTGAAACCAGTTTCATCAAAACCTGCTGTTTCTGCAGGAAGGTGCCAAAACAACAACAACTCTCAATTGGTCGATAGGAATACCTTCCGAAATGGGACTATGACACCCCATGTGTCCAGTCCAAGCATGCTCTATGTGTACCGTAACACGAGTTTCGCATAGAAATACAGCATCAGTACCATTTAACTCTTTTTGTAGGACCAGACCTCCATCTGTAACATTCATGTTGGAGCCATTTAATTAACCCTTAGAATGCATGGTAATTTTCTAAAAATGGATTTTGTGTCGTCTGCTTTCCGAAACCCTAAATATCTGCTTAATTTTGATAAGGAAGATACTCAAATTAACAAACAGGTTAGATCACAGGCAATCCGCCAATTTACTTGACGGCTGGCCTGTGATTTAACCTGTTTGGAAGAGAATGAAGTCACTGTTAGGGTTAAACTTGATATTATCTTGCTACAGTATTACAGTGATGTAATGTTTATCAATTTCCCAATTTACCTTCCGCCCGTCCATCCATTCATTCATAAACCCACCAACTGATCCACCCATGTATCTATCTCTTCATATTCCCATATACCAACACTAAATATTCTGCCTCATTTGACTCGCATCGAGTAAAATGAGCAATCTGGTACCAACTGTTGTTAAACAGCTGTCTCATAAGCATCTCTTAATCTCTTGCAAATGGGGTTACTTATTTTAGCTTGGTGTCTAAGAGCAAGCACAGAAGTGGCTGCTAGCGAACGGTTTTATGCATTTCGATACCGTTAAGGGTCATGGAAGATAGAGCTATAGTGATATTTTTCAGAATTCTAGATTCATTCTCAATCCTACTTTATATGCTGCTTTGTAGGGTAAACCGATAGCCGGCTTGTTTTGGTGCAGTACGTAACATGTAGAAGAAGACAAAATAGAACACTCAATGAATTGAGAAGTACATACCATGAAAACGTAATGTGCATTGGGATAAACGAAAGACGTGTGCATAGGGGAAACTTATTTTCGAAAGCCTTCTTTTTCATAGCTGTCTGCATTGATGTGTACTTTTGAAATCATTACTTCTTGGCGACTACTCAACAGGTAATTCCTTCAGATATAACTTGAAACAATTGTTTGATTGTGTTATTACGGTTTTAGTTCACGTCAACAGCTATTTAGTTATCTTGCGACGCCACACATATTATAGATGGATAAAACTCCTACAATAACTACCAATCGCTCGATATGTGTACTAGACAGTCAAACTTGTGTTAAGAGACCAGCCTATTGGACAGACTAAAGTGGCTGTTTAAGACAGGTTGGCTACTTAACACAAATTGTTGTACACTGTAAATCTAACAATGGGACTTTTTGTAGTGGTTGTTTAATGCAGGTTGGCTGCTTAAAAGGGTGGCTGCTTAACACAAGTTAGACTATATAAGATTCAGCGCTTTTATAATATGTAAATGCATTTGTTGTGTTGTAATAAACTTTTAATTCATCATTTTCATGTAGTCTTAAAACTCAGACATTTTAGCCCTTAGAATGCTGGGTATACTCTAAAAAGCATACTGTTGGTGTCGTCTGCTTTCCAAAACCGTAAATATATGCTTAGCTTATTGAGAAAAGATACCCATAGAAGCTAACAGGTTAGATCACAGGCCAGCCGTTAATATACTTGGCGGAGGACATGGATCAAACCTGATTGTATAAGCATGAAATCGGTTCCAGCACTGTAAGGGTTAGGGGTGTGTTAGAATCAAAGCGTCGACTCTTTATCCAAGGTTCCAAATAATCACGATAATGTCTGCATGATTCAGTGCACGTAAACATGCTTGAGACTTACTTCCGAAAACAATTCAGATTTGATGCAAGTCGACATTAATTACTACTAATATAGATGACCTGCGATCTGATAACGATGGCGTTAACCTTATCTCCAACACTTCTGTGATTTTGGCAAGTATGCTGCGGTTGACTTTTGGGACTAGTGTTTGAAAAGCTCATCCGCTTTCCAGGACAGTGGTATAATGATCACAAATCGTCTACGATCTGACAATGAAGCATTATCTTGCTTGAAATTATACAAAGATTTCCGAGGCTCTTATACAAATACGCATGGAAGTCATTTTGTGATGGGGGAAATATTGGCCAAATGACCGATCATCTAGGTTTTCCTTTTTGACGCGAATGATAGCTTATCGATTCAGTTTCGATTTCCACTATCCTCTGCAAACTCTTCCAATGTGTGATGATATTGTATATTTCGATTTTGAAGGGGCACTGCAGTTAGTCCATAAATACGTGTATATTCAAACGCGTATTTGAAACGAAATTTGAAAAGCGGTTTCTCATTTTTTATTACTATCGTGATTTCGAATTAATTGTTAAGCATCTAACATGCACGCACCCGCTTTCATATATATGAAAAAAATGGATTTCGAAAATTGAAACCGACGGTTTGAAGCAAGTATCCTCTTTCTAGGCAAATGCGTTTAATCATGATCTATTCTCAAAAATACTGAACTACGAATAACTAAGCACAAATACTCTGATTTGCAAAGATACCATACTTAAATGCCATGATTCGCAAACAGATTATAATCAATATACATTATCAGACGATCACTGAAGAGTTCGATACCCGTTTACTACGAAGTGAAAATGCGATGACTAGTTGAAAATTTGGTGCGATTACTGGGTATGTATCCAGGAAGCAGAATCTCGAGAGTGGTGGATCCAAGTTGTTATAACGTGTTTAAAAATCGATTTAAAATAAACACAACGATTAAACTAATTATGTAAACGTAATATTGGAGATCAGTGAACTAATGAGACACAAGGTAACCAGAGAAAATAAGTGAGTTATATCTGTTAGTAGGGCAAGTACATAATGTACATAGGTCTTTAACCTCTGAACTTGATTGACTACCCACACATTTGACATGCATGGCTACATGTAGGAAGCTCCTCAGGAAAAGAGGAATTTGTATATATCAAGCCTAACTCTACCTTGTGAATAATTATGATTAATCTCATTAAAGGGGATTGTTCACAGGTGATAATTACATTAAAGGCGATTGATCACAGATGTTAGAAATTAACGAAGCGAGAAATGAATTTCTTAAAAACTGCACTCCAGGGTACCGTTTTGCTAAACAGTTTACGCTTAAGATTTGCGTAAGTCTAAAACAACAGTTCCTCTTTTATCAATATTGGGTTAAGCAATATTGCAAAGTAACACATCATTGGAATCGTCTCTCCGAGACGCTTCCAATGACGTGTCACATTGTAATATTGTACTTTAATTGAAGATACTATCCATTTCTATCAATTATGACTTACGTAAATATTTTCCGTAAGTTGTTTAGTAAAACGGTACCCAGCTGTACTGTTATATGATACGCACTGAAAATAGGCATTGGAAACAAAATTAGATCGTTTTTCAATTATTTACAGATTATATACAGCAAATTACAAACACGTGTTTTAATCTAAAAGCGTGACATCGCTTTTGAGATCTACAGCACATAAGCTCTACATTCAAAACTCTAAATTAAACTAACGTTTCCTGAATTAATTATACTTTCAAAACCTATTTCTAATTGTATATCAAACAACAATGAAAACAACTGAATTGTTTGAACGACGTTTTATTTGGACATTCACATTTTCTGTTCTGTGAATGAAAACCAACTAACCTCGGAACAGTATTGTCTACCTACAAATTTGACATACATGCTTACATGTAATAAGCTGATCGGTATAAGAGAAACCATATATATCAGGCTTAAAACTACTTTGTGAAGAAGGATGCGTTCCTTATAAGTACACGCAAAAAAGGAGTTTCCCAAATGCAGTTTGAAACTTTAGGAACACTGAATACAATGGCTTTTGACATCCAACTATACAGTGTATGCGCCGCTCGAAAGCAGCATGCATCTAACGAATACATCCTGGTATGCCACGTACAAGTTTTGGCACGGGGTACCGATTTCATCAAGACTAGGTAATCAATGTTGACTCCCACAACTCTGATTATTGCAGGTATCTACATGTTAGTTCAGAGGTCACGATGGGTGGGAGGTTGTATCATGTATTGTGGTTAACCCCTAGAATGTTGGTAATTTGCTAACAATAAGGTTTTGTGTCGTCTGCTTTCACAAACCTCAAATATATGCTTACTTTTGATGAGGAAAGACACTCAGAGAGGTATACACGATTAGATCACAGACCATCCGCCAATTTACTTCGCGGCTGGTCTAGATCCAATCTGTTTGCATAAGCATGAAGTCGGTTCCAGCGCTATAAGGGTTAATTGTGTAGGGTATTACATCGTGTCAACATTATTTTCGTTTTTTTCGAGACCCTCGGCTCAAAATGATGGAGGAAGAGAAAGACCCAGATACCTGACTGCAAGGGCTGTTAAAGCCAGGTAGCGCGGTTGGCTATCCGCACGTAAGCCATTAGACTGTTACTGGTGAAAACCAAACTGCCGTGACCGGGATTTGAACTGACGCGGAGCGTGGTTAATTGAATTTAAGCTATGTTCTTTTATTATAACGTAACGATGGCCCCTTCATGCAGTGTACGCTTGCTACAAAAGAATATGAATATGTGTTTGTATCTAGCAATTTAGCAAGAACGACTTGCATCTTTAGTTTACTAAGAAAGCGCGTTTAATGAATAACATAAGCTTCGAAGCTGACTTGATCCCCGCTACATATGCAATATACGGAAAGATCAGCGGTCACCTGATGACGGTTTCAATATAGACCTCGCTCAAAGTGATAAGAGAAGTGTTTCTTATTGAAAACTTACAAACAGCGGTTCCAAAGGGAGAAGTGCATTCCATTGTAACCCGTTTCATGGCTCCATGGAGATCCTATGTAATGTGCATTTATTAGAACATTTTCTTAAACCTGCTCGTTCACAGATGTAAGGATACATTGCAATTAAAATCTCATTTTTTTAAAAGTGTACAGCAGTTCTTCTATTGTATTAGATTAATTGAAAAATCGCTATAAGGGGTCTAGTAAGTGCGTTTTTAACACATGCACATCCTTAGATATAACGACACATTCTGAATCAAGTTTGCGTTCTGAAGCTATTTGTTATCAAACACCGTTGTATTGTTTCAACGACATTTCATTTGGACTCGCACACTGTCTCATGTGTGAACAAGCACCTTTAAGAAACATTGATAAATGTAAGACTAAGGTACCAATCTCAGATCATCTTTGTGGCAAATGTAAAGAGTACCTACCCCGTGCACTGGTGGTTGTGGGTTAGGGACCACGATAAATAACAGTTAATCCTTAGAATGCTGAGTAATCTTCTTGAAATAGATTTTTGAGGCGTCTGCCTTCCAAAACATTAATTGCTGCTGACGAAGACAGTTACTCAGAGTAGCAAACATGTTTGATAATTCACCTTGCGGCTGGCCTGGATATTATCTGTTTGAATAAACATGAAGTCGGTTCCAGGACTTTAAGGGCTAAGGAGTGTGTATTTATAGTACATTAATGTAGAAATAAGACCTACGATTACATCTTATTGTGCAAGGCATTGTAAAATGACTGTTTTTGTAAAGAACACAGCAGGGGTGCCGAACTGTGAATTATCATTACCACTGGCATTGGAAGGTGGGTTGTTAATGAACATCTGTTATCAATTAGTGTTCTATGATTACCCTGTTGATTGTTCTCAATACACGCAATTATGAGACTGAACCCTTTGTTAATTATACCAATAATACACGTGGTGTCTGCGTCACATAAGACAAGAAATATCTCCACCAACAACAACAATGTGAACATGTTACGATATATCTTCGTCAGAAAGTCCGAGTCCATGTTGTTCAGTCGGTATTAAGTCCGACTTCGAATGCAAGGGTCTTGATTCGAAATCCGGCTTGCACAGTGTTCTATCGTCATCTAATGATTTTCTTTTTTAATTATATCGCGTCAAATAAGAGGAAAATATCTACCAACAACAACATACATGTTACGATATATCCCCGTCAAAACGATCAAATTCCGGTTGTTCGATCGGTAGTGTCGAATACAAAGGTTCTTTGTTTAAGATCCGGATTGGATAAAGTTCTTTCCGCTGTTTAATGAAGTATTAATTTCATTTATATCCTGCTGGTCATTGTCTCATCAATTCATATTTGGCACTACCTTAGCCAATTGTGTTGCGGCGGCCACTTTGTTTATCAAAACATATAAGGCATTTGTCTTTGAAGATATGTAAAATAAAAGTTTTATCCCACATGTTTCCCATTTGTACAAACCTAATCAATGGTAAAAGTCGAATGAACTAAATACCATTTAATTCATAAAACGTCATAAGGAATAAAGTCCAATCAATGGTTTTGAACCTAGGACATCAACATAGTGTTGTTTCGTTTTAAACTTACTTAAAAAGCTATTCTTCCAACTAAATATATGCATTATACTCCTTATTTTACAAAATTGACCACCAAACATTTATTTCTAATAGAACTCTACAACGACCATGCAATTGCAATGGAATATATATAAATGGAACTATATTTGATAAGTTGCAATCTCAGTGATAACGAAAAATGCATCACGTCCAACGAACCTGTGTGGACTTTCAATACAGAGTATCGATTTGGCAATCTTATTCAAAAGAATGATTTTAGATGCGAATTAAAATTGCACGATCACCAATGGCAGATTAATAATAATTTGTCTTTTGTGATGAATGGACTGCAGCAGGGGACCAGCAACTCACTGAGCTCCGATACACAATGGAATAAATTGAAGTGGGAACCAGTCTGTGCCTTTTTTTATTTGGTTTCCGGTTATGGGTTGATTTAACCCTTTCCATAGTGTGGACGAATTGAGATTTACATTCATTGAGCTCCGATACTCAATGAAAAAAGGGAAGTGGGGAAGCAGTCTGTAGCATTTTAATTTGGTTTCCGGTTACGGTAAACCTTTCTTCATTACAGACGGACTGAGATTCAAATCTACTGAGCTCCGATATTTATGAAATAAATGCAGGCGGGAAAGCTGTCTGTATCATTTCTATTTGGTTTCCGGTTACGTTATGATTTAACAATGATTCAAAACATGACATTCTAGATATCGGAGATAGCATAAAATCTGGATCTCGAGATCGAAGAAAATTTCTCATCGTTGTCTGCACAAAGGTACACTTAGTTTTGGTTTAACCTCGTTTTAAAATTTTTAAAATGATAGACCCGCGTTGCTCAATTCATAATGTTTTTGACGCTACCCAAAATACAATGGATGGACGCCAATTGTTTGGTAATGAGGGTATGACTTAGCAAGGGATTTTAACCAGCAACCTTCCACATGCGAGGCCCACACTATATCTAGACCACCGTCAGCGGCATATCGGATATGCATTTTTGATAAATATAGTATCTATGAAAACTATTTTGTGTCTATACATCTCGCACGTCACAAAGTTTTGTTTATTTCAATGTCAACCCGAGTGCATGGACCAGTAAGTTTAGATTATGAGACACTTTTCACTGATTACACCAAGTACCTCCCAACGTCTATCACTACGCCAGGCGCCTAGCAGCTCTATGGTGGAAACCATTGATTTAACTAGTCGGTCATTTCGGAAAAAGACCCAAAAGAAAACCCTTCCAGACAAACGCCTCCCGAGGGGTTCGAACCTCCTTAACTCCTTCTTTAAAACCATTTGATGTTGCAGCTGTCATATATATTGACTCGTGCAAATTTATCATATAAGAGTTTTTTCAAGATATTATGCAATACAATACTATCTCGAACCTGTGATCCGCTGATAGAAAGTCCACGACGTCCCCGACCTGGTCAATCAGGACCCCATGAATATAATATAAGCGTAAGTTCTAAAGGGATTGGCTTGTATCTATATTAACAATCCAGCAAGTTTAGAAGCCAGTTATATGACCATAGGACATCCCACATCGTCGATTATGAGCATTAAACATAAGTAAGAAAAGATATATATCCAATCAATTAGTCAATCTATGATTTGGTTCCGAATAAAACGATATTGTCCGCTAAAGACATTAACCCTTGTAGTGCTGGAATCGACTTCATGCTTGTGCGAACAGGTTAGATACAGGCCAGCCGCCAAGTAAATTGGCGGCTGGCCTGGATCTAAACTGTTTGCTTCTCTGAGAAGCCTTCTGAACTAAAATCAAGCATATATGTAAGGTTTTGGAAAGCAGACGACACAAACATCTTTTTTTTAGAAAATTACCTAGCATTCTAACGGTTAAAACTATTCAATTTTTTTATTTTCCAATTTTCAAAATGAGCACGAACGACAGATTTAGATGATGAAAAATGACATTGCTTAAGTTTGATGAATTAGAAACTAGCATAATGAAAGTAAAAGATATTTTCATTAATCTCTGTCGAAATAAGGCGATAATCTGAGGCCGTCTTACATGTGCATCCAAATGAAAAGACTATAATATTCAGGAATGGGTTAAACGTTCAAGTCGAAAAATAAATGGGAAAATATCCACACTTACATGATAACGAAGTCTTCGGATTATTAATGCCTGAACACTAAGCCGGTACTTGTTTAACGATAATAATCCTATCAATAATTGGTTTATTATATCCAGAGAATATAACAGCTCACTCGTCTCTCTTTCCTTCCGTTTATAATACCAGAGACGCTTGGCTTGGCATTTACTCCAGCAAGCGTCTCGTGGTACCATGGTAATGTACAGGGGCAAGAGAAATATTTACCTCCATAACCCCAATGTGAGCTTTGTTACTGGTTCGAACCGGAAACGGCGGGCGAAGATTAGCATCTCACGCGATATGAGTGAGAAATGAGAAAATGGCGACTTTACTCTTAAATACAAAATCTTCGTTTGATAGTCGGTTATGCATTGTAATGTGTAATTAAGTAAAATGCTGTTTAGCAATCGAATTTGTTTGCAGCATTTGTTTCTATCCATTACTGACAAGTAAAATTTGATTCTTGCACTTCGCAATGAGTTTGTCCCTGAACCAAACACAATTAACATAGCTTCATCATAAAATAATTCGTAAGTTATATAAATCTGTTTCCCATTAACCTTTCTATAAACTATAAGTCATGTATACATATAAAATGAAATCAAGGGCGATCCAAACTTGGACAAAAACATAAATCCCCGAAACGAAAAATTAAATATCAACTCCTCTATTCCGATTTCACGAAGCTCAAGTTTTTTTAAATGTAGTTCTGAGTGTATGTAAGACACGACATAGTATATGATGAGGTCTGGTCAATAATTACTACATGCAAATGATCATACGCAATTCAGTTGAAACAAATACTGTTATACATATGGGCCACGTCACGGGAAAAGGGGCATTCGGACATAGCAAAGAGTGTAGCCCCAGACCAGCCGCCACGTCAGTGACGTGGCGGCTGGTCTGGGGTTACACCCTTTGCCATCTTAGAGGACATCAAGTTCTACCTTTAAATAAATACGAATGATAACTGTCGTGACTAGATGCTGGAATAATAGCGCTAAGAAAGAGCTGAGTCAGCGGTTTTTATTTATGTCCGAGTGCCCCTTTTCGTGTAACGCGGCCCATATATTAAAAACCTAGGATCTGATTCTAACGATTAAGATGGCTTTGTCAGCATTATGATATTTGACTATAGAGAGACCACACCACTCAGCAATCACCAAACATAGACATAGATGTGCAAATATTTGATGCATGAAAAAGTTACGTATAATGAAATCACAGACGACATAAGCTTGGACAAAAACATGTATGATAATTCGACAAGGTATACGCATGCTATAAACACGTTATGTCCGCAAAGATGTGACGCAAAGTCTTACCACTAAAGTACATACTCTATAGATTTACGGAAATAGATTATATTGCAAATGAACAGTATCATGGCTTGAAGATATGCATATATTTACATAAACATACATACAGTAAAGAACGATCATTTGTTTAATAGCCTTAATCTGTTTTAACCCTTTGTTGATTTTGCATGCAGTTTATCAATGACCCATCTTGTAAGTGAAAGTTACTCAAATTCATAACGGAGCCAAATGTTTCCACGCCGTTTCATCATGTCTTTACGTTATGCTACTGCTTGCCTTGAATCTAATAATGTACTAATTTATATACCTGGAACTAACTAGTACTAATGATGTACTAATTTATATACCTGGAACTAACTAGTACGCATGATGTACTAATTTATATACCGGGACCTAACTAGTACTAATGATGTACTAATTTATATACCTGGAACTAAGTAGTACTAATGATGTACTAATTTATATACCTGGAACTAACTAGTACTAATAATGTACTAATTTATATACCTGGAACTAACTAGTACTAATAATGTACTAATTTATATACCTGGAACTACCTAGTACTGATAATGTACTAAGTTATATACCTGGAACTAACTAGTACTAATGATGTACTAATTTATATACCTGGAACTAACAAGTACTAATGATGTACTAAAGTATATACCTGGAACTAACTAGTACTAATAATGTACTAATTTATATACCTGGAACTAACTTGTACTAATGATGTACAAATTTATATACCTGGAACTAACTAGTACTAATAATGTACTTATCTATATACCTGGAACTAACTAGTACGCATGATGTACTAATTCATATACCTGGAACTAACTAGTACGCATGATGTACTAATTTATATACCTGGAACTAACTAGTACTAATGATGTACTGATTCATATACCTGGAACTAACTATACTAATAATGTGCTCATTAATATACCTGGAACTAACTATACTAATAATGTGCTCATTAATATACCTGGAAGTAACTAGTACTAATGATGTACTAATTTATATACCTGGAACTAACTAGTACTAATGATGTACTAACTTATATGCCTGGAACTAACTAGTACTAATACAGTATTAATTCATATACCTGGAATTAACTAGTACTAATGATGTACTAATTTGTATACCTGGAACTAACTAGTACTAATAATGTACTTATTTATATACCTGGAACTAACTAGTACTAATGATGTGCTAATTCATATACCTGGAACTAACTAGTACTAATGATGTACTAATGTATATACCTGGAACTAACTAGTACTAATGATGTACTAATTAATATACCTGGAACTACCTAGTACTAATGATGTACTTATTTGTATACATGGAACTAACTAGTACTAATAATGTACTTATTTATATACCTGGAACTAACTAGTACTAATAATGTACTCATTTATATACCTGGAACTAACTAGTACTGATGATGTACTAATTCATTAACCTGGAACTAACTAGTACTAAAAATGTACTCATTTATATACCTTGAACTAACTAGTACTAATGATGTTCTAATTTATATACCTGGAACTAACCAGCACTAATAATGTACTAATTTATATACCTGGAACTAACTAGTACTAATAATGTACTAATTTTTATACCTGGAACTAACTAGTACTAATGATGTACTAATCTATATACCTGGAACTGGTCTTCTAGTCTTATTGCTGACCGTTCCTATACTTAATGTCACGGAGGAAAGCTATTCCCTTGACACAATCTCAATCCATGGTTCATTTTCGGAAAGCACTTTAAAATAACTATAGACCCCTGTGTTCAAATCTGGAATACGGCGGGGCCTCGAAACGGAGATAAAACACCGTTTCGTGATAACCTCAAATAATCGCAATGCACCTCGGCCAAACCGGTGCCTTGAACTTAAAACCCCTTAAATTCCAAATATGAAATCTTACCGAATAGTTCTTGAAACATTCTCCAATTCAATGGTTTCGAAAGTAAAATAAATATAATATCCGTGTGTGTGATGCTAAATGGCCTTATCACGTGATACCATACTACAGTACTAAATGTGCTATTTTGGCAAGGCATATTTCCCCTACAAAAGACTGACTTTAATCTGAATAAGACCATTTTAGGTCAGTTTTCAACAGTAATTTTCTTATACAGCAGCGGTCGATGCTCCTGTACATGTTCACTTTACCTTATTTGTTTTTTGCATCGATTGTGAAGGAAGCTTAAATCTGATTAAATTCATTCTCGATGACTGCGTCCTGGATACTAAACCAGTACTCGCGCCGATTTGTGGGTTAGACGCGGAAATGCCCAACCCGCCCAACGAAGATTCGAATCAGGGACAATTGGTACAAGAGGCCGACGTTCTACCTCTGCACCACTGTATACATGTTCCTGACGCGACAGACAATATTTCTAAGCCACTGACTGATTCCCCACACGAACAGAAATAGATTCATTTTTTTTCTTTCATCAGAAAATTTGATTTATATTACTAAATCCTCGTTAACACGTTGTTTACGAACATAAATACCCTAATAAACGTTAAGCATGGGCATTTACAACAGATGGTTGTCTGCTGGGGGCGTGTTAACTCTTTACCACCTGAAGACGACATTTTTCTTACTTGGAGCAGACGACTTTAGAAAACCTTTGTAAACATGTGAAAACCCTTTCAGTTCTGCTGTTTTGATATGCGAATGGATTGAAAAAGCTTTGTGGTAAAAGGAGAGATTGCTTGTGACAAGCAATTTCTCCTTTTGCCACAATGCTTTTTGAAAGTTGCCTGTTGCAAGACGCAAAGATGTGGCATTTGCTGTGGGCGTGTTCAATAAGTAACGCACACAAAACACGAGTTCAAAGAACGTACCGTTTATTCTGCGTTCTCCAGTCTCATGCACGCTCATTGATCATCTCTTGGTTTAACATGTGCATCTTTTATGGTTAACCATTTCTTTAACATTTACCAATTGCTTCCTAAAAGCAAATCTTTTGCTGCGGAGGGACATGTGTTATTTGAACAAGGCACATTTCTCCAGATTCTTCATTGACTTTGAACTGTATGAGATCAGCTTATATCCGTTTTTAATAGTAATTCGGTTATACAACAGCGGTCAGTGCTCCTTAACATGTTCCTGGCAATTCCTTAATAGATACGACAGAAAACGTTTCCAAGTCACTAACTGATACAGATACGGTAGAAATTATTTCCAATTCATTGACTGATTCGATTCCAAACACGAACAGAAATAAATATTTTTTCTCTTTTTCCAATTGGAAACTTGATTTATGTAACCCAACCTCTGTTAACACGTTGTTTGCGAACATGAATCCCCTATTAAACGTTAAAGCATGGGCATTTACAACAGATGGTCGTTTGCTGGGGTGTGTTAACCCTTAGAATGCTGGGCCATCTTCTGAAAATAGATTTTAGTGCCGTCTGCCTTCTGCATAAATTTGTTGAGAAAAGATAATCAGAGTAGCAAACAGATTAGATCCAGGCCAGTCGCCAATTTGCTTGGCGACTGGTATGGATCTATCTTGTTTGCATAAGCATGAAGTCGGTTCCAGCTCTATAAGGGTTAAGAAAGAAACGCACACAAAACGCGAGTTCAAAGAACGTACCGTTTATTCTGCGTTCTCCGGTCCCTTGCAAGCTCATTGATCATCTCTTGGTTTAACATGTGCATCTTTTATGGTAAACCATTTCTTATGCATTCATTTACCCATTACCCCATAATGCCTAAGTGGGTCGCATCTGTTGCAGATCATATAAGAACACATTGTGGCAAACGGATAAATTGAGCTTAAAAGCAGTTTATCTTAGGTCACAACGTTTTTAACGAGAGTCATAGAAAAACTGCATTTTCCCTTGTGCTATGTTTGCCGCCCGATGTAGATTTTTAGTTTAGAGCAGTGACAATTACCTTCATCTTGATATGGATACAGAGAAGCATTTCCTTGTCCATAAACACATGGATGTTTATTTAAGCAAGGACATGTACTTTTTGGACATTTGGATCAGAGAATTTGACTTCAAACAGAATGTTATTTAATCTTATTTTAAGACGTAGATTGTAATAGGTATTTGTTCTACAGAAGATGGGGCCTCGGTTTGTCCAGGCAACCAAAATCCCTTCTCTGATATCAAAGACCTAATAAACATGTTTAATGTCTTTGCTCATATACATGCATACGCATTATGATACGTTTTTAACAAACAATCTTTAAACCATTGTATCTTGTGCCAACATAGAACATACTCAAATCAAGAAATTTCTCCTTTCGTCATAAAGGTTCCCATCTTTCAAAAGAGAGCATTTGAAGTCAGCCATTGCTTTCTTATTGGACCAGCCGAACAATCTCTATTTAAGGAATATGTTTACGAATGTTTGACGAATTTCTTTCTGTATGGAAAAATCTATCATCAAAAGAATATACTCGGTCACAGCCATGGGGGCTATTTCAACAATATTTCAGTTTTATAACGACGATATTTTGATCATTTGTGACGCCTGTTTAATATAATCAACGAGCTAGTGGGGAAAGATAATCGACAATTCTGCAGGCCAAAGTAGTGCCTGCAAATAAGAAACGAACACTGCCGCATTTTCAAATCCTTGACACTGATCACTACACATGAAAACATGAGTAAACACTGATAATAAAGGTTTCCTTTTTTCTCAGAATAGTTTGTGAATCCATTTTCAAACAATAACGACATTTTACCACTTTCTTGCAGACGACTCTGTAAAATATTGTGGGAAAGGAAGAAATTGCTTATAGCGAGCAATTTCTCCTTTTCCCACAATGTTTTCAACCCTATCCGAAGACTATTTTCCTATTTCATCACATTTTGAAATGTCTTCTGCAAACTCTTTCAATTTGGGACAATCTTTAAGTTGGCGTTTGGGGACGGGTTAAGTGACTGCTGTCGGTACACTTAAACCAGTATATATGGAATCAGGAGTTCAAAGAAAGATCTAGTCACATCTTTGAAAACATAACTTTTATTTCCAGTTGTTCTTATTACCATCACAACTAATATGGAGGACAAACAGACGATCACTGAGGTTAATCATTTACCTCGATTAGTTTGTTTTGATACATTCAGCTTTAACATAGTTACTAGCATTTTAGTCTTCCTCTCTTTTATTGTAATGTCCAGCTCATGGTTGAAGGATAAAGGCTTGAAGCCTGACTGCTGGGACATGCTTTGTAGACTCAAATAGCTTGGGATCCAGACCCATGTGCATTTGCACCACTAGGCTATTTCAGGGTAAGCTCAAGGGCTGGGATCCCAGGCTAGAGATATCGGCATTCAGTATTACCAGCATGTCAGGAGAAAGAATAACTCCCAAATAACATTCAAATCTAAAAAACTAGAACTGACGCAGAGATTCTTTTTTATTTCATCTTCAGCACAAATAATGAGTTGTAGACCTCATCAAAGCTAATTATTAAAGAAACATGACTTATAAAGGAACATGAATTCCTCTTGTAAATAGATGTATTACAAAAAATATGAATCTCTCATTTAAAGAAAGTTCCAACCTCTTCAAAATACTAAATAACAAATTGTGTCCACTACAGAGATATTTTACGTCATGGGTTTTACATCACATCAACATTATCTAAGTTATGTTTTGATGCTTGACTATTCATAGTGGAGGAAAAACCCATAAGGGCTGGTCAAGCCAAGTTAAATCATCAGCATTCTGTTAGTCAAACTACTCTCTCAAGAGGATCAATATCCCTCATCAGAATGTGAACCCTAGCAGAGAGAGGCCATGTGATTTCAAGTTCCGTACTCTAACCACTAGGCCATGGAGACCCCTCCCTTTCAGTAAGACATACGAGTAAAGTCCAACATAACAGAAAAGGTTGAATCTTTTCTTATTTATTTTCTCTTTTGGGTTTACATATGTGGCAACAGCATTTCATTTTTATTGCAATGCCTTGTTCATTACAGATTGACAAAGACTTGAATCTTAACTGCCAATAAAGACTGGTAAAGCGGAGTAGAACCATCAGCATTCTATAAGTCGGTCAGTCAAGAGACTACCTTTCATAAAAACTCACATCTACCGGTTCCATGATTAGAAACTATTATGAGAGAGTCAAGTGAATTCACATTCTGTACTCTAAAAAGTAACCCACATAGGCCTATAAATCTTTACTGACCAATAAGATAGCAATTCATATACTTTGAAAATCCACTATTTTACTTCATCCATTTTTGTTAAGAATAACACTGGTATTAGATTATACATATTGCATTTTTTGTTCCAATTTCTTTTTCATATCCTCTGACTGCAATTGGTCAATGGTCAACAAGGATAGCCCAAGCTGGTCCTCCTGAAAGAATCAAAAACATGTCTTTTGATCATTATATCTCATATACAGTGCTTCAGTTTATAGATACACTTCTTGTTATAAAAGATGTCCTTTTTTATTACACTGAAATCCCACTTTGAATGCAAAGGAATGGATTGAGTCAATAAATCTTTCTAAGTTTCCACATATATGCCCATGTTTTTGAACTATCATGATAGTTACACATCTACATTATGAGAGTAATGTCCTTAATCTCAAATATGCCATTTGTCAAAAGTGAAAGGATTAAATGAGAGTTACAGTTGGATAATAAACCAAAGACATAATTCCTCTTATTGATAGAAAGGGAAGTAAATCTGCATTGTTAGAAAAGACCTGGAGATTATTATCTCCCTTGGACTATTTGTGAACATTGTTACAGCAAGACCATTGAAGGGTATGGGTCCATTGATAGAGCTTCAGCGTCCGGGCATGAGGACCTTGGGTTTGAATCCATGAGATCCGGAGTCCCCTTGGTGATAGTTCATCAATCCATATTTGGCATGAATACTAGTTATGTTTCTACCATCACACCCTTAAAATTCATTGTATTTCAAGCCGAAATTTGTGAAATCAATGTGATCCATTTCAAAAATGCCAAAAAGGTTTTACTTTTAGCCGATAAAATAGCCCCTTTAAAAAAAGTAACTGCACCACCATTTCCGATCATATTTGACAAGAACAAAGCAAGACAAGAAAATCCCTCTTTCCCCATTTTCTTTACAGCATTTCTTTTATTCAAACCTGTTAGAAGATTGAAAACTGTATATCTATATATCTAGAAATGGCGTAACTGTTGTGTTCCAGACTGTTTTGACCACTTATCAATGGTGACAAGCCTTCAGATTTTGCATTCAGATGGTGCCATCATTTCTGATAGATCTGCTCATACTATGTTGGTCATTAGAAAGTTTATTGGGATTACAGTTACTTTTACTTCAACCCTTTCCCAAATGCCAAATTATAGAATGTCACAATTTGAAAGAGTTTGCAGACGACATTTCAAAATGAGATTAAATTAAAAATAATCTTCTGAAGGGTCAGAAAATATTGTGGGAAAAGGAAAAATTGCTCAATACGAGCAATTTCTCCTTTTCCCACATGTTTTCCAGAGTCTTCTGCAACGAAGTGGTTAAATACCATTATTGTTTGGTAAAGAGTTAAGGACATTCAGTTCCCTTAACATTTAAGACCATTGCTGGAAGGTTCATTTGAGAAATAACAAAGCGAATCGGTCATCGGAAGTGGCGCATTACATCAGTTTGAAGTTGGTTACCTTTTCTTTTAACATACCGGTAGTGATGATATATGGGCACCTCGCCATGTCCATTATGTGTGTTTTATAGATATGTATTGATGGTGTTAACATGTTTTTATATGTTTTTCAAGAAATATTGAAAGGGGATAGGGTTGTAGTTTTGAGGAGGATTAGATGGAGGATCATACCCTCGACCTCACAAACACATGATATCTCCTAATATTATCTCAAGAACTATTGCAAGAAGCCATTACTATCCTCTAAGTTGGTCTTCAGCACTATCCACTCAAGGAATCAAACTTGCAGCCTCACAAACACTAGACTTATTCTTTGTTTGGCTAAGTACTTACCCTATTAAATGGTTGTGCCATCTGTCGTAGGAAGCGTTTGGCGACCTGAACCGCCTCATCAATAGAGAGATTACAAAGACTGTCCTTCAGGTGTTCCTGGATCCACTTGGGTAGTTTACCTCGCTTGTCTGCCCTGGCAAACCTCTGAAATAATACAAATAGAGATAGAGCTATAGCAGCTTTTTACATGAAAATTTACAAACTTACTCTGGATAGTTGATTTACTAGGCTTGTCTGCCATGGCAAACCTCTGAATTGGTACAAATAGAGATAAAGCTTTAGCAGCTTTTTACATGTAAACTTACTCTCTCTTACAAATCCTTCCATGTTCTTAAATCTACTGGATAATAAGTAAACCAGGTTTGTCTGCCTATGCAAATCTATGAATTTGTCTGACTAGAAGGAGTATTTAATCAATTTTTATGTCGATTACCATATTTAATCTATTTTCTATTGTCATTAGACAATTAAAGATTGGATAATGTAGTTTACCAGGTTCGCTACATTTGAAAATCTCTGAAATTTTACATGTCAAATGCATGATAAGTTACAACTCTATAAACCAATATCTATGTATGATGATCTCATTCAAAAGAAGAGCTGTTTGAGACATCTTGCTAAATAAAGATATAATAAGTGTTTAACTCTATTCCCCAAAACCAAAACAATTTTATGTTACAGATACGCATACCTCGAAACCTGCTCATAATAGGGATTAGATATCATACAACCATTTTTTCAGTTTTATCAAAAGCTTTCATGTAGTTATCAATAACATATCATGGACTCTGAAGTGTCTTGCCCAAAAACCCTCAAATGAAACCAGCTGTTTCATACCCAGGACCCCTCATTAAGGGGTCCACCAGCTTAACCACTGGGTCACAAAGAAGCCCCAATGACAGTTTGTACAATTAACACACCTTGTCAGCAAACAACATTATACCGTAATCTGTCTTCCCTCGTAATGCCCGTCCAACACACTGGGCTGCGTGTCTCATGGCATCAAACGTCAGGAAATCATTTTCTCGGATCTGAAATTGGTCCCTTAGATATTCTAATCTGGCCTGAAAATACCCAATATAAAATAATGTCACACACATTATAAGAGCCTTCCAATCCAGCTTGTAGTACAAAGAGAATAGATGGTTGGTGTCATAAATCGGGAATGTTATATAGGAACGCGTAGGAATATTAACCCCATGAGCTGAACGTGATTTGGATAATACTCTGAAATCAAGCCCGATAATATTTTCGATTCAAAGACACCAACCATCTATTCTATTTATCCTGTTCCCTTTACGGGTTCTAATAAACAAATAAAAAATGGAAATAAAAGGCAGGAAAAAAATGGAAGCAAATCAGAAAACCAATATTATGCAACACAAAACATGTAGAAAATGGTGCAAACATGATGTTATATGTCATGGCATCACATATGATTTCATGATTCAAGACGTAACTGTGTGTTCCTTGAAAAGTGCCGTATAAAACAAATGTTGTACAGCATCTAGTTATCGTCACAAAATGACATTGGTGACAGGATAAAATAAAGCAGTTTGAGTCAAAAGAATCAGTTTGCTTCAAATGAAGTCATATAGAGGGTTCAATGCAAGACTATAGTAAGTTTTTCATTAACATGAGGCACTTACTATTGTATTGCTCTGAACTTTTGATGAATTGTAATGAAAATGCAGCATGACTGCAGATTTACGCATCTAGCACCCAAATAAGAGCACCCATTAACTCTCCTCATGAATTTTTTGTTATATTTGATAACAATGTGGCAAGGTTAGAGATTTTTACCTTTGCAGGACAGGTGACATTGCTAGAAAGTCTTTTCCCCTTTTAACATGGTGATTTATGAAAACCCCATGTTGTTTAGAATTCACATTTTTGACCTATCTTTCTCTGTGCATTTTAGAATCCAACTACATTGAAACAGCTCCAGACATGTCTAAATATATGTTATTCATTGAAGTTTAGCATCAATGTTGTTACATTACCTTTAAGATTCTGCTCTGTGTATAAACATATGGTACCCCAAACATGATGACAGCTCGCCCTAGATGGTGGTCTGAAGCAATGAAATATAACATAACATAATGTTATTCCAACATTTAGCATATAGGCTCATGGGTTGTTTGTTAATATGTGGTTTAACACTGTGTCAACAGTATTTGAGTTATTTTGCAGCTTTCTTTTGATTTCATCAGCACTAGGCCGGGCTCTGCAGTGTCTTATCCAAGGAAACTCCCACAAAGGTTTGTAGTTATTACAATCCTATATTTGCATGTACATTGTAAAAGTTATGTATACATTTACAGTTTATACACATTAGAGGGGAGTTGAAGAGACATGCAAGTATAATTGTGATGACTTTGATAAACAAAAAACATTCCCTGCAATAATTTGTAAAATGCCCTTACCAAAATCTATTCCTTCTGACACTTTTCCCCTTGCTACAGACAGAAGCACAGCTCCTCTCCCATTCTCGCATGCCTGAAATTAAAAAGGCTCCCATTGAACCTAAATTTGTGACTTTGTGACTATATTCCAAATTGAAAGTCATAACAGACAAGCAAAAATACCCAAAACAAATATTACTATCTTTGTAACATTGGGATGAATCATAGTGACAAAAAGATGAATAGCTCATTTGAAGATACATGTACATGTATATATAATCTGTCAAAATTGTTTCACCATGCAATGGATACATCTATCAGCAACAATACTATAAATGTAAACATTGTAACAAAAGCTAAAATAGAAAGCTTGATAGCTAAAATAGAAAGCTTGATAGCAAAACTTTCGCTTTTTTAAAATCTAATTGTAACAGTAGACAGCATCGAAATTTACAAAGGATAAGAAATAACATTCTCTTTAAAATCATTCATAGCTTCAATTTTCCTTAGGGTCCTGTACTTACGCCGTCCTAGAATTAGTTACTATATCTCAAGGGTTCAGTGCAATTCTATAGTAAGTGTTTTGTCATATGGGAAGATGTGATTGCTTTCAATCTATGAATAAGCAGTGACTGATTTTCGCAATTTCTATTTTTGATAATATTGAAATGCTTGAAATTTCATTTCATATACCTTTTGTATAATGTTTGGTCTACATGTTTGTATCTGCTAAAGGCAGCATAGCTATCAATTCTGCAATGAACAGTTTTAACCGTTAAAATGCTGGTTAATTATCTTAAAATAGATTTTTGTGTCATGTGTTGTCTAAAACCTTAAATATCTGCTTAATTTTGTTGAGGAAGATACTCTGAGTAGCAGGCAGGTTAGATCACAGGCCAGCAGCCAGTTTACTTGGCGGCTGGCCTGTGATCTAACCTGTTTGCATAAGCATGAAGTCGGTTCCAGCACTATAAGTGTTAATTTGTGAATATTTTGAGGGATCTTGATGTTAACTTACTTTTTGATAATTTAGCAGTGCAAGTGTGGTTTCTGCAGCATCCACAGTCTCAATAAACAAGAGCTTGTGTTTCTGAATCTGATCAATGATACCCTGAAACATAAACCAAAACATAATGTAATCAAACTAAAATTAATGACTCTTAACCCTTCACCAAACACCAAATTTTTGACTGTCAGAAATCAAAAGAGTTTGCAGATGACATTTGAAAATGTGATGAAATTGGAAAATAATCTTCTGATTCTCCTTTTCCCACAATTTTATCCAGAGTCATCTGAAACAATGTGGTTCAATGATGTTATTGGGTTGACCCTTATAATGCTTGGTTATTTTCTAAAAATAAATGTTTGTGTCCTCTACTTTCCAAAACCTTAAATATCAATCTTGTTGTGAAAAGATGCTCAGATTAGCAAATATGTTAGATGACAGGCCAGCTGCCAATTTACTTGGCGGCTGGCCTAGATCTAACCTGTTTGCATAAGCATGAAGAAGGTTCCAGCACTTTAAGGGTTCAAACATTATTCCCCTTAAAGTAAAAGATGTTTATAATTGGTCCAAATTGAAGAAAATAAAATCTTGTAAAAGATTTAAAATGCCCCTTTTTTGGTCATGTTTCCTTTATAAACATCTTTTTAGGTGTTTTTTTCTCTATTATATCTCCACCTTCTAGTTTAAAAACTATTTTTCTAAAGTTTGTCTCCATTTTCAACACAATCTTTAAGAGTTAATTTCTAAAATATCTAAGGGAAGGTTTACATATCTGTGCACTGTCTAAAATTGGGATGAAACATTGTGAAAATTATCATAAAAATGTAGATTTATAAAAATTGCTGTTAAAATACAACTCCATAATACATCAGAAAAATGAAACTACTGTATACCAAAATAAGGAAGAAAGTCATTGTAACAAGAAATGTCTGCATTAAGGCACAGAGGTTTCTACCAACCAATCAATCATTAAATCAATCATTTAAGAAAGAAAGAAAGAAAGAAAGAAAGAAAGAAAGAAAGAAAGAAAGAAAGAAAGAAAGAAAGAAAGAAAGAAAGAAAGAAAGAAAGAAAGAAAGAAAGAAAGAAAGAAAGAAAGAAAGAAAGAAAGAAAGAAAGAAAGAAAGAAAGAAAGAAAGAAAGAAAGAAAGAAAGAAAGAAAGAAAGAAAGAAAGAAAGAAAGAAAGAAAGAAAGAAAGAAAGAAAGAAAGAAAGAAAGAAAGAAAGAAAGAAAGAAAGAAAGAAAGAAAGAAAGAAAGAAAGAAAGAAAGAAAGAAAGAAAGAAAGAAAAAAAGAAGTTAAACAAATCTATGCCATCAAAATTCAATAATTGCAATTGAGTTAATCAATCACTTGACATATTGCATTCACTGGTCCCATCAAACCCAAACACCTGAATGATTATGCCAATTAAGAGTAAACAACTTCTGTAAAGTTTGTCAATCAGCCCACCAAGCACCTCACAGTTTGTGTTTACAGTAATCACTCATCCCAATCATAGAAGCATGCACCCATGATGTTCAATCCTACACAAACAAACCAGCCAATCACAACTACTAGCTTGGACACCCTTATTGGAATACTTCAGAACAGAAGCCTGCATTTCATTGGCTGATCACATCTTTTTTTGACATTTGGAGGGCTTTTAAACATACCTCACACTTTACAGTAATCACAATTTGAAAAGAAAGAAAGGGGATTAGTGAAAAGGATAAGAATTTAGCCAATTTGAATCTAAGATCATTGTTACAAACTGAAGTGTGGAAAAGTACAATAGTAGATCTTCACACCTACAATGGATGAAGTGAGTGATTTGTGTTTGAACATTGGGGACAGTGTGAACAGTTTGGGAGATCTCTATACATGTATGGAAGGGGAGAGTTTTGACAATAACAATGGATGCAGATCACCCGGTCTGATCTCATGGGCTTTCTCTCCAATAGGCGAGACAGATACAGACTACCAGGATTTCTCTTTTGTGATACCCGAACAATCACCCAGTGAGACAAGCGACCATGCAGCGCCTGACGGTTCTCAACCAATCATAGATCTCCCAAAGACGGTATCTGGCAGTCCTGCTTGTCAGACACAGTACCAGCAACAACAGCAGCATCAGATACCGTATAGTCAACCACCAAGACAGATAAACAGCCAGATGAATAACTACAGTGAGTACATTTACCCAAATAACATTACATATCACCATTCAGTGAACATTCACAATTATGTTGGGAATTATTGCCCCCAAGCATGGTGGGACAATCAGCCATTCCATCCTGCACAGATTGGGTATGACAAGAAAGTGCCAGCACCATATGTCCAGATGATCGAACAAGCTCGCGATGCCAAAGTTAGTGTGGCTACCAATCAAACAGCAGAATATACACGATGCTCCACCCCAGATTACCTTCTCACACTGAATGCGCTCAAACAGTTGGACTCCCCACCAAGACCAAACCATTCGGCTGCAATGAGTTTCCCGCCAGCATGTACAGGTTTCCAAGATAAATCCAACACAGAGAGATCTAGCCCTCAACAAGATAGTGGTTATAGTTCTGACCTCAATCTTTCTCCTGTTATACAGTACCAGGATCAGATCAAACTAAGACGTCACACATCAACTCCCAATCCAGTCTCGAATGTATATCCTGCACTACACCGGGCCAACACACAGCCACCGTCGCGACCAACCACACCACAATTTCCCCATGGATTTATTCTTCCAACGTTCAAACCAATCCTACCAGTGTGCTCAGATAACATCAAAAGTGAAGAAATTACAAAACATATTTCACCAGTAACCAAATCGAAGGTGTCCACCATGTGTCCAGACAACATGAAACCTGAAGCCATCAAAGAACACATCTACCAAGCTCTACAGAACAAGATGCAGCAGTCTGTTAAATCTGCTGTCCATCCCAATATGCCACAGATCATGCCTGATCAACATCACTCTTCCAAAGAAAAACTCATAAGTATGGCAGAGTATCAGATGCAGAAGAAACTTGCGGCGGAAAAGAAAGAAAAACTTCGCACAGAACGTACTGCCTCTGTCAAACGAAAAGCTGAAGCTAGTGCCAGCTCCGGTGATTCGTCTAAGAAGCGTCGCCATAACGAACCACTTAACCAAAAGGCCCTTGAGGTGATGAACAATTGGTACGAGGCAAACAGTGAAAATCCATATCCAAACAAAGCTGAAAAGGAAATAATCGCAAAAGAGGGGGATATTTCCATATCTCAGGTGAAATCGTGGTTCGCTAACAAACGAAATCGAAGCAACAACACTCGGCCAAAGAAGCAGAAGAAGGAGATGGAGGGTCGTTTGATGGAGATTTGTCACCAACTTGCGAGAGATGCGGCCAAACCAAATAAAGACAATGCCTACTACATACAACAACTGTCCTCCATTTTACATTAACATTTACTCACTGGACCTGGTAGGTGAGGGGTGGTAATAAGTCATACATAATGATGGTTCAATACAAGACTTTAGAAAGTGCTTCATAACCATGAAGCACTATTATAGTACAATGTATTGCATTGAACACTGTATAAGTTTTCTCTCATTCCTACAAAAATATTTGGACAAAATCAACTTCAGAATGTTTTGCTTTGTAGTGGAAAGGATGCATTTCTTATAACTAGAAAGGGATCATTTTCCAATTAAATATGTTAAGCTTTCTCAAGCTAAGTCTGCTGCAATTTCTTTCAATTTGTTAAAAAAAAAACCATACAAAGCAGTGAACTTTTTTTGTCAAAAGGAGTAAGATGTTTTGTTAGAATCGTCTCAAATCAAATTAAAATCAATTGTGATTTTATAAGATATATTTCAAACTCTAACATATTAGTAGAAAAGCAAAAGTTTGACCCCCACCCCCACATCTGGTGTTCAGTAGGTGACCCAAGTGAAAACAGTGCTACGTTTTTTGTATTTATTTATATTGAAGTGATAAAATGTTGTGATAAATTCCTAAAAAAAATGTTAAACTGTGATTTTCTTTATATGCTTCTAGTGCAATAGTCTAATTATGCATTTCATGACTTTCATTCCATGTTAGTCTTCTTGAAGCAGACAGATGAAATTGTAGTTGTTAAAAAAAGGTGTTGCGATAACTGGAGAATAAGCTCCTTGAGAGCAAATTTCCCAGTTGTTGAAATATTGTAAAAATCATCAAAAAAAATAGAAAAAGATAAAAATCTGTTTCAAGAGACCTTACATCATCTTCATGTCATTTGACACCCTATTTATCGTTTCATCAATTAGGGAGACAAGAAAAACGTCCAATTTCATGTTTGTTACAATCAGTTATCATAAACACAGCTTGTTCTTCCTCATTCATCATCAAGCCATTACTCCATAATACATGTGTAATTTTTTAAACTATCAGTTTCAGATGACTAGAAACCACTGTGGCAAATGGATAAATTGCTCATATTGAGCAATATATTCTTTTGTCATACTTGTTTTATCATGATACCATAGATTAGTGTTTTTTCCATGTCAGTTTGCTGTTGCTTTCATTTTGGATAAGTTTTATAAAGCCAATGAACAGTCCAAGTCAATCTATTCAAGTTGCTCATAGTCAATATTTTTGATTTTATGTAATTTGATCATTAATAATCATAATGCTTGTTCATTAGTCAAGTTTCCTACTATATGATTACATCAAATAAGCCTTACCATCGAGATTTGTTCATGCATTCCATTCATATTTTTAAAAAAAACTTTATCATTCATTATATAATTCTTTCATTTACCTTGTGTATATTCCTAATTAATTTCACCAACAATATATTCCAGATAGGTTTATACTATCATATGACCTTTAGTGAAGTACATGACTTCCTTAAAATCATGTATTGAGTCAACAATTTTCATACAAAAGGATTTGTGGTTATTTTGATTATTTAAAACTACATATATTTTAGATGAGAATACACAACATAAATCATTAAAAGAATCATTTCCAAAATTATGTGATCTATATGTTTACAATTTTTTATATTTAATTCAAGTATTGATGTAACAATCATTTCTGTTTCCCGATAAAAGATAATCTCAAATAAAACTGTATATACATGTATATTTGCTGGTTCTTGTTTCCATGAATTCAATTCTTAACCCTTTACCAAACATTGTATGAAGTTTACATTTCTGCAGACTAAATCTTGACATCCAATTACTTACAATACTGAGTCTTCCATGGAAGACTAAAGTAGGTCCTTCATATATGTGAAACACATACCGTAGTCCTGCACTAAATCCTTTGATACTTTCTTCCTTATCAAAGAAATATCTTCATCACAAATTTACAAATACATTCTTATTCCTTATACTTTTATTCCCTGTAACTTGTAATGAGCCCAGCTTAAGCTCACAAGAACGTACCATGCCATGGATGAGTGCTTAACTGAACTGATGTTGTTCTACAATGTTGTTCAGCATGTTTGATGAATGGGTTAACCCATAACAAAAATAATAACGAAATTTAATCACTTTGTTGCAGACATCTCTGGAAAACATTGTAGAAAAAGGAGAAATTGCTCTAACAAGCTTTTCCTTCAATGCTTTTTGGCCTAATAGACGATTATTTTTCGAATTGCATCACATTTTGAAATGTAGTTTGCAAACTCTTTCAGGTTTGGACAGTCGGAAATTTGGTGTTTGGTAAAGGGTTACGAGTTATATGGTTAAAGGTACTTCACCCCAGCATGATATATAAAATTTGAAGAAATATCATTCTTTTAAAAGTTGTTTTCCATTCAAGGAAACATTCCATCTCCTACCATTTTTGTCTTTCAATTATTTATATTTTATCTTTCACAGATTCATTTTTCTCTGTCAAAGATTCATTCATGTTTGTCTTGTAGTTTGTGTATAGTTTGAATCAAATGGCCCTGTGATATTTCTTTTGCAACAACAGTTTATATTTTGTTTTCATTTGTTGCAAAACATTTCATTATTCATAACCATACAAATCATTTTTTTCATATTTCCCATGTGGGTAAATTTTTTTAATGATTTTGATTCATCAGAACTCATTCATGATATTTTTTTTAACAATCAATGCAATTTAAGTTTTTCTACACAATGTATTTCAATAAAAAAAAAATAACTTTTGTTTTATTTCAACCAATTTAATTTGATTGAATCATCAATGTGGCATTTATGTGTAATATCTTATTATCCTATACTCTCCTGGGAAGTTCGTCCAATTTAAGGCATCTACTGGTAAAAGTTAAATATTTGTGAAAAAACTAAAAGAAAAAATGTCATTTTTTTGTGCTGCGCACATTTACGTTTTACGATCATTGTCTCATAACAAGACATTATAGGAAAATACATGTCAAAATAAGCTGTCTGAGAAAAAATGCTATATGTTCTAGAAAGGCTTTTATTTCTTTGATAAAGGATTGTGAGTTTTTATTCCAAATTAATCAAGAGTAACATTCAACACCTGATGTTACAGATTGATCTTTACCAAACACGGATCTCTGTGCTATACAGTTATGCTGGTATGGATCATCCTATGTGTTGAGTCTCAGCAATGAAAGCTTTAAAGAAAGACAATAGCAGAGTTTTCAACCAGCCACCTCAAAAAACTTAAAATATTTACGGAAGATGCCATTTAAAAATATATACCAAATATTGTAATACATTATCCTTTCTTGTTATTATATATTTGTGTGCCAATCTTTTTCTGTAAAGGCTATTTTTGTGCCAATAAATATATCGTTGTGCAATTAAGTGTGTATGCCAATATACTTTGAAACTGATTTATTTGTGTGGTTACAATTTTTGTGTTGGTAAAGATATGTAGAGGGCTCTATGCAAGACTATAGTAAGTGCTTCATAAATATGAAGCACTTACTATAGTATTGCATTGAACCCTCAATGTGCTAAGTTTTGTGCTAATCATTTCTGTGTTGATAAATTTTTATGCTGATGTATATTTTTGTGATAGTATTATCCTTGATGGATTAAACAGGCTACTTTGCAGGCAGATAGCCTTGTCAATGCAATACATGTAAGTTTTAATACATTTATTGTAGAAAATATTGTCACCATAGTTGAAACCATATTCTTACTTTTGCAAAATTGTTTTCTAGTTTATCAATCTGTTTGATCCTTATTAAAACAACTTAATTAATATCTCTGCAGTATTGAATCAAAAAGTATATATTTATTAAAAAGGATGTTTTTGTCAAAAAGATTTAAACACTGAAATAAGTAGAATTAATATGAATTCACCTACTTTAACGATGATGCAAAATTCATATCATTCTTTTCATTGTCCTCTTTCTAAATGTACAATAATCCAATACTTTTGTAACGATATAACAATATGGTTAAAAAACAGACAAATAAAAAAACAATATTTGGGAATAAATGACAACATTTTATCATTGTCATTTTCAATAAATTTGTGCTATGTTACATCAAACATGTATATACAATGGTATCTTAATTTATTTATTAATCTAGCTTACTGCATGATGATTTCAATTAACAACTTCCTTTGTAAATGAGTTTAAAGTTCCTACAGTTAAAATTAATCTTAAATGGCACTTTTTGTAAACAATCACTTTAATAAACAAATTTTATAGCGCCATAAATATGTGTTACCTTTTCATTTTATCATTCCATCCCTTCATATGTTTTTCAATACCCAAATGTCCAGTGTCAAAACTTATATTTTTTTTATCAATCTTGATGGAAACTTTATTAAATTCACTCTGGATGAGTGCTCCCTGGAAACTTGACCAGTACTCATTCTGATTTGTGTTAATCCTGGCATTTTCATCTCACCCCTAATAGGGATCGAACCCAGAACCCTCAGTACCAGTACCCTCTACCAATACATCACATAATGTTCTGTATTACAGGTTTGAAAGCCACCACACTTGAAAACATTATGCTAGAATCAGGAATTACCCACAACAGCCTTTAACAATAGTCCAATGTGTAAAAAACCACAATGGTTGCCTGAAGCAAGGTCAAATTGTGACAATTGTCCAAAGTTTTATTAACATTATCGACTACTTCAAGTCTCTTTTTGCGTTTTTGCAGGGGTCCTGCTTGGTCGTATGGTTATGGTGGCTCCAAGGTTCGAGCCCCATCGACACCTCTGGTATTGTGGGAGTCATTTGGCAAGTCTCTTTAGAGCCATAACTTAGTATGGGTGAATCCAGGAAAGCCGTAATATAACTGAAATATTGTTGATCGGCAGAAGACACCATACATTTTTTCCTTATGATGAGCCTCCATTAATCCAGTTTAGTTTTAACTGAACTTTTTCACATTTATTGTGAAACATGTTCTTACAAACTGAGCTTAATCACTCTCCATTCTGCATCCTGGATACATAACCAGTACTCATGCTGAATGTGGATTAATGAAAGGTCACTACTTACTGGATTTAAACGGACATCCCTTGTGTCGCTAAGAAGACACCCCTGTTCCACTCTCTTCCATTAATTCAGCAATAAGCGTGTCCAACTAGGAATACAGAAGTCTTGAGTTTGTGTTCCAGCTTGGTCTGTATTCTTTTCAACATTTAATGAAGTCTTCTTTTGTAAGGTGTTTAAAGCTGTATCAACAATTTTTGGTTATGTTACAGCTTTCCAAGTTCGGCCAGAACTATGATAGGGCTCTAAAGTGACTTGCCAAATCTCCAACGAGAACAGAGGGGCTCAAACTCGGGACCTCCAGTATTTCGGTTAATTTTACTACTCCAAGGTTTCACAAGTACAGTGAAAACTCGTTTATCCGGAACCAGATTATCCGGATGTCTCGCAATCCGAATGAAAATGTAAGGGAATGGAATTGTTTGACCAGTTGTTGCAGAGGACTTTTGAAAACATTGTGGGTAAAGGAGAAGTTGCTCGCAATTTCTCCTTTTCCCACAATGTTTTCTTCCATATCAGAAGAATATGTTTGAATTTCATCACGTTTTGAAATGCCGTCTGCAAACTCTTTCAATTTGGGACAGTCGATAATTTGGCGTTTGCTAAAGGGTTATAAGTATACACTTGCATACTGACCGTTTATGACTTAATGTGTATAAGAACATGCTCTGCTTCATAAGTCTGGATGATTCGGTCATCCGGACATTTTGTTCGGAACGGACGTGTTCGGATTAACAAGACATCACTGTACTAGGCAGGTCCTGCAGTCTCCTAACCAAGGCACCCCCACAAAAAAATAGTGTCACTGGTGAGAATTGGGACAATTGTGTCTCAAATCCGAAACCTTCACTGGGCCACGCCAGACACATCAACAGTGTTTAATCAAATTTATATGGGAAAGCAGTCAGTGACTCGGAACGAATAGTTTGAAGTTCTTGTAAGGAAATCCCAGGCATCTGAATTACCAACTGACTGCATCAATATGACTGGTTTACTTTCAAAAACTTCCAAAAAGATACCCTGATCAAATCAACCTAAGCAGTATTCAAGTTTTGCTGCCAAAGGGATTTGCTTAACCCACTACCAACCGATAACAACATTTGACCAGTGTGTTGCAGATGACTCTGGAAAACGTTGTGGGAAAAGGAGAAATTGCTCTTAACAAGCAATTTCACCTTTTCCTGCTATGTTTTCTGCCCTATCAGAAGATTATTTTTCAATTTCATCACATTTTGAAATGTCATCTGCAAGCTCTTTCAATTTGGGACTGTCGAAAATTTGGCATGTGGTAAAGGGTTAAAGAGAAGATGTAGGGCCAAACCAGTTGGATCAGTTCATTTGATTTCCGGGAAGAAGTTTTACTGCCTAATCATGGCATACATGTTTATTCATCGGCAAGCCCCACTAGGAAGCATATTTATATACTCTTATATGTTTCACTCAGAACTTTAGTGTCCATTTGGGAGAGCAGTAATTGGCTTTAAAAAGACTTTTGTTGTCTATTCAAGGAGCATGGACAATTCACAGGTATCTTTGGTATAACTGAAATTCTGTTGAAAATGGATTAAAGCTACCAACCAACTCCATCACATTTGGAGGAAAAAAATGTTGCTTTTATGTTCTTATTGGGGGTTTTTAAATCCTGATTTTATTTGTCATCTGCAACAGGTGTCCTAGTCACTTGGGTAGGGCGGGTTAAGATTTTCTATGAAAGTTTCCAACACGATAAATGTGCCCATAAATGAAGCAGTGACTTAATAACACATTATTTAGTACAATAAATTATATATTGTTTGCACACAACACTATCATTGAAAAGGAAAAATTACAAGTTTAAAAAAAAGAAAATAAATAAAGTTTTAGTTAGTTTTATCTAACCACCAAAATTGATTAAGGCCATGATAGATACAACTGCTCAATCCTTTGCCAAAGAAAATTCAATACATCTGCAATAAACAGCTTATATCTCTTTAATAACAAAGATGGCCTCTTCTTTCAGAGAGTTTTTCTTCTATATCAATTTGTACTTCAGTTACATTTCATTGGTCAATACTTTTAAGTGCTCATAAAAGCCTTGTCAAGACAGATAGAACATTGTCATTTTGTTAGTTAACCTGGAAATTATCTTTCATGAAAATCAAATATAGTTTTAACTTATTCATTCTATATCAATTGTGAAACAAGTTCTTACAACTTAAACATATCGCTCGATTCTGATTGCTGGATACATAACCAGTGCTTGCGCCGAATGTGCATTAATAAAGGATCGCAAGGCAGAACCTGATTTCTCATGGGATTCGAATCTACTACCCTTGTGTCCAGAGGCCGACTGCCTAACCTTGGACCACTGTCCTCCATGAAAATTCAATGCCACGATCGGGTGTAAGAGCAAAATTAATAAATAGAACCTTACCTGTTCATACCATGAGGCCACTGTTGATTCCTATAATTAGAGTAAAATCACATTAATATGATAAATGGATTATATAAACAGAAACTACATACAGGAATATTTAATCAATCGATTCAGTGCAAGACTGTAAATACGTCCTTCACAATTGTGAAGCACTCGCTGTAGTTTTACATTGAACCCTCGAAATGAAATATTGAAAGTTAATATGCAAAGTTACCATACCTAATTGCATAAAACTCATTAAACTCTACATATTCATGTTTCCATCACACAGTGCTCTAAAAAAAGAAGTTGCTTCTGATAAGTACTTCCTCTTTTTAGTGAGAATTATTTCCACAAAATATATCTTCAAACCCTGTTTTCTTTAACAAAATGGGGAAAAGTTATCAAACTACAAATGATTTTTTTTTTATTCATTTAATCTTTTAACTCCCATGCTATGGTCGAGTCCACAAACCATTATGATAAAAGAAGAAATTTCTTGTCACATGCAATTTTTCTTTTTGCCTCAGTTCCTGAAAAAATCTTTTTTGTCATCTGTTAATGCTTTCAATCTTGACCAGGCAAAACATATTATATACGAGGGATTGGGAAAGTATGAATTCCAGCTTACAACATAAAAGGGGATGAGTAATTAGGTTCCCTCTTTATGATATTATAAGCAATATATGAAAGGGTGGGTAAGGATTGTTCCAAGCTTACAATGTAAAGGGGATTGAATAACCATTGTTCCCAGCCTACAATGTAAAAGGGATTGAATAGCTATTGTTCCAAGCTTACAATATAAAAGGGATTGAATAACTATTGTTCAAAGCTTACAATGTAAAAGGGATTGAATAGCTATTGTTCCCAGCTTACAATGTAAAAGGGATTGAATAACTATTGTTCCAAGCTTACAATGAAATAGGGATTGAATAACTATTGTTCCAAGCTTACAATGTAAAAGGGATTGAATAACTATTGTTCCAAGCTTACAATGTAAAAGGGATTGAATAACTATTGTTCCCAGCTTACAATGTAAAAGGGATTGAATAACTATTGTTCCAAGCTTAATGAAATAGGGATTGAATTACACTATTGTTCCAAGCTTACAATGTAAAAGGGTAAAAGGGATTGAATAACTTATGTGTTCCAAGCTTACAATGAAATAGGGATTGAATAACTATTGTTCCAAGCTTACAATGTAAAAGGGATTGAATAACTATTGTTCCAAGCTTTCAATGAAATAGGGATTGAATAACTATTGTTCCAAGCTTTCAATGAAATAGGGATTGAATAACTATTGTTCCAAGCTCACAATGTAAAAGGGATTGAATAACCATTGTTCCAAGCTTACCATGTAAAAGGGATTGAATAACTATTGTTCCTAGCTTACAATATACGAGGGATTGAATAGCTATTGTTCCAAGCTTACAATGCAAAAGGGATTGAATAACTATTGTTCCTAGCTTACAATATACGAGGGATTGAATAACCATTGTTCCAAGCTTACAATGTAAAAGGGATTGAATAACTATTGTTCCTAGCTTACAATATACGAGGGATTGAATAGCTATTGTTCCAAGCTTACAATATACAAGGGATTGAATAGCTATTGTTCCAAGCTTACAATGTAAAAGGGATTGAGTAACTTTTGTTCCAAGCTTTCAATGAAATAGGGATTGAATAGCTATTGTTCCAAGCTTACAATGTAAAAGGGATTGAATAACTTTTGTTCCAGGCTTTCAATGAAATAGGGATTGAATAACTTTTGTTCCAAGCTTTCAATGAAATAGGGATTGAATAACTATTGTTCCAAGCTTACAATGTAAAAGGGATTGAGTAACTTTTGTTCCTACTTACAATATATGAGGGATTGGGTTATTATGGTACCAACATATTGATATAATCAAATTGGTGACTATGATTCCTAGCTTACCATATACATGTAGCTTGTAAAGAAGCAAGCAATTCCATCAGGGACCACTGTGCACATATCCACCAGCAGGGTACCATAGTTTCGAATCACAGCTGGAATGATAAAATGTATTGATGATCATACTGACACTCTTGTTTTAAGCCAGCACTCGTAAAATGTGTGTGTAAAGTTATTTTGTCAAAGGCTATCTTTATACTGGGCGCTTGTCTTTCAGAAAGCTCCTTACAGAAGTTTTTTGAAAAACTGGTGTCTGAATTCAGCAGTTATTTGCCTTATACACCAACAGGTCTGTCTACTTTTACTATAGTTGTCTAAATCAAGATTGACTAAATATTGTTTTGGTTAGATTTCTTTTTCCTGTGGATTAATCAGCCAAGCATTTAGCTCCTTTTTTCCTTATACTTGTTTTAATGTAGCTCCATCGGAAACATTTAGATAACCATTACCACAAAGGAAAACGTGTTTTTGTACTATACATTTACTGATTGCTGTTGCTACAAATTTGAACTTTGGTAAAGAGATATAGACATGTTATAGAAATATTACCCAATTATACTAGCAACTTAGAATGTTTTAAAGGTCTGTTCATTCCAATTTACTGTACACAGATAATAATATTTATGTGCAAAATATAGAAAACCTTTGTAAGATTAATGGTTTCAATCAGGAGTTCCTTTGCTGTATTCCATTGTACATACAACAAATTTGTGACATTTCCCATGTTTTACCCTTGTTCTCTGAGAAATGTGTGTACAGTGTATAAAGGCAGGTAGGCCCCTGTCAGTGGTGAGACTAATTTGAGGGAATAGAATTAATAAGTTGCATTAACCCATTACCATACAATAACGATATTTGAGCACTCTGTTGCAGACAACTTTAGAAAACATTATAGGAAAAGGAGAAATTACTTGTAATGAGCAATTTTTCCTTTTCCCACAATGTTTCTGCCCTATCAGAAGATTGTTTTCCAATTTCATCACAATTTGAAATATTGTCTTCGAACGCTTTCAATTTTGGACAGTTGAAAATTCGGCGTTTGGTAAAGGGTTAGGTCAAGGCATTAACAAATTGTCTTTATGTGATGAAAGGATCTACACACCGGGATCATCTCGACTCTCAAACTTTGAACTCATTGCCACCTGGTCATTTCCTTTGGAACAAATCTGAAAAATTAGGTTACATCAATATCATTCCAGGAGTTATATATTAGTTAAATCGTTAGGGAACAGTTGTTGTTCAAATTATCATTTTCATACACCAAGGAAAAAAGCTTTTTTTCTTTGTTGAATATCTAAAAAAAAATGTGTACAGTGCACTTGCTGATTTTTTTTTTGAATGTCAAAGACACTTTTTTTGTTAAACAACAAAATAAAGTTCTTTGGACCCTGATTAAAACCATATAAGGGCAAAGTATTGTACTCATCATGGAATGAAATAAAGCTAACAAACCACTTTTGTTTGAATTACAAGTACAGTCATCCTTACCCTTGCTTGCAAGACTGGTTTCAAAGTTGGTGTCAATTTTATACATCTTAGAGGTGATTAAACAATGAATTTCTGTAAAAGTCAGATAAATTTCATGAGAGGCACCTTCCTAGCTGAATAGGGGATTGTCGATACTCAGATTTACTAGCCCCTATAAGTAAGGTGTCTTCCTCAATCAACATGAACAAGATATTGCAATACATTTGAAAATTGTTGATGTGAAGCAAACTTAGTAGAATAAGTTGACTTTGCCTAACTAAAACATGTACTTCACAAAAGTAAGACATGCTTTAGTCTTGCATTGAACACACTAGATGGACAGATTATAAAAAAATGCTTTGGATATAAAATAATATTGTCAAAAGTCTTCAAAACGACATGTGGAACATCAGAAGATGTGTAAATTGATGAGCTTACCATGGGGCATATGCTGGTTCTTGCCAGGGACATAGTGAATGTTGCCATGCTAACAGGACGGAAATCAAGGATCTTGGGATACATATCTAATGGTGAAAGTGTCTAGAAAAGGTAAAAAACATGTAAATGTAGAATAGGGCCTTTCAGACTGGTACAAAAGACATGTATAGCTTGTGACATTTGACAACATTGGGAGCAGTTGAAAAAAGAAAATATTTTGACAAAAAGTCTCCATCTTTTATCTTTCATCAAACATTCAATTTTTACTCAAGCGAAAGCTCAATAGTTTTAATCAGTTGATTTAGATATTTCTATAAAACAGCGTATGCAATGCTTTAATGGCTTAGTATGTAGGAAATCTGCCTAGTAAAACAGAAGTCCAAAGTTTAAACCCTTCTTCATCAATACTATTTAGTTTCAGCATATCTAATTCACAATTTACATTACAGACATATGACTTGACAATATTCTTCTCCATGCCTAAAAAAGCGATGCAAATTAATGTCTAGCAATTGAACAATGCAGTCAAGTGGGAAAGTGGTCATTGGTTTGGAATATATGAAAGATTGCCTACATGCCTGGATATAATTGCATTACAGTTGAAATTGGCATTAACTCTTCAATTAATCCTTAATCCACAAAATTCAAAGCAGTCTCTCCTTTAATCAAAATTGTTCCAACCAAAAACCATGCGATAAATGTCAACTGCCACACCTAATAACTGTCGTCTGCTGGTGATTTGGAACCATTTGAGAACCATAAAACATTTGAGGAAACGGCTTAACATTATCCTTACCCCTGAGGTAATGATGACTGATTGGAATCGGTTGAACACAGGTTTGATGGCAATGGACGCATCTAAACAGCTAAAGCTGAGAATTGGGTTGGAAATGGTTGGGGCTCTGTCATCAAAAGGCTCAATGATCAAAACAAAGCCTGAAAAAAGTATAAAGATGATATACATGTTTCTTTCATGGAAAAAAATCGTCTTGTCTGATTTAAGTGCTTATTAATAGACATAATGACAAATTAAAGGTGGAGAAATGCTTTTAATAATGACATGATTTTTAAAAGCTTGCGGCGGACAACTTTTTACATTTACAAACATACAAAATATTGCTTAAATATTTCCTTGTTTTTTTACTCTCAATAATATATCAAGATCATAGTTTTTCTATAATTGCCTTCTTAAAGACAGAATAATAAATAAAAAATGAAAGCAATCTAGTACCCTTTGCCAAACTCCACATTCTTTGTTGGTCTGAGGTGTTATCAAAATTGGAGCTCTTCAAAGCAGATGCCACATACATTTGTATGTAGGTTGTTTGTTTAACTGTTAATTGGTTAACCCTTTACCAAATGACATATATTTGACCGTTCCATATTGAAAAAGTTTGCAGGCGACATTTCAAAATGTGATAAAATTAAACAGTAATCTTCTCATAGGGCAGAAAACAATGTCAGAAAGGGAGAAATTGCTCGTTTGGAGCAATTTTTCCTTTTCCCACAATGTTTTCCAAAGTCGTCCGCAACAAACTGGTCAAATGCGGTTATTGTTTGGTAATGGGTTAAACTATTAAGTTCATTCCATTTAATGGCATATTCTACAAACATTACCATTGGCCATTTACAGATTATGGAAACTCACCTTTTGTATAAGTACTGACTAGTGTAGCAAAATTAGCGATAAGAGTTAGGGATGAAAAGTCTGAGAGGTCTGCTAGCTCTAGTGTTCTTAATAATGATGCAAGTCTCTCTGAGCAAAATCTGGAAAACAAACAAAATGAAGAAGTTATTACTTTATGTTCAAGGTTAAATTAGCACTCATTTAGTGACAGAAGCAGAAAATTCATAAAAATATTGTGACCGGATAAGAAAGTACAACCTTCATGAAGCTTGGAAATTGTTTTCTGTCATTTCGTTTCATATGGATCAGAGACAAAATGGTGCAATTCATATCAATTACAATTAATATTTTTTAGCAAATCTTACTTATCTTTGAATTCTAAGCATAAAAGAAACAATAAATAAAGGACATTGCAATATAAAAATAAAAAAAAATATATGTTTCTTGCACTTTCTCTATTGTTCTCAAATGCAAATAAAAACTTTTAAAAATGGATTTCTAGTTCAAACAAGTCCTATAATATGACATATCATTGATAATCAATATTTTAAATAAAGAAATGTTTCGAATCAATATTTTCTTTCATAAAGATGGAATTTATTTAAATACCCTTAAAATATATCATCATACATTCATTCCATTAGTTTACCAGTGTTACGCAATTTATCAAAACAAAAAAAATATCAACTATTAAGAAACTGTTTTTTTTTCTCATTTAATTTGTGAAAATCAACAAGCAAAATATTGCATAGAATAAAGGATTTAATTACATATCAATAAAAATAAATGAAAAAAGTCCACACACCTGAGCGGTTTTCGTTCAATGCAAACTTTTTGTGAACAGTCCTTTAGGAAAGATGGAGGTGTTTCAGACACTACATGCTGTACACGCAGACGTGTTTTCATATACTCGAGGAATCTCTTCAGGAACACAATGAAGTGTTCTGCATTTCTGATGTTTCCTGGAACAGCCTCTGTTAAAGATACTGTGCAATTATTCTTTGACACAAATTCAAAAAGTATTTATTCTCATAAGAGATAGTCTCATGAGTTTTTTACGGAATGTCAATGAATGAATGGTGTTTTAAGGCGCATCGACAGCTAAGGTCATTTAGCATGCATTATGATGATGTAGATAAATGTATATTAAAAATATTAACAGGTTAAAATGCCAATGGTACTACCCAGCTTGACCAGCTCTAATAGGCAGTCATGTTTGTTTTTGTTTTTTTCTCTATTACTATGAGTCTGGCATTGCAACAAAGCTAACATATTAATAGGATGTAAAATCCTTACAAATAATTAAATATATGAATTTATTCATATCAAAGCAGATGGCGCTAGAAAACATTGCTCATCAAACATGATAAGAATGTATCACCAAAGATTTAATGCAATTCCCCACAAAACATTTTTGGTATTGGTCCAAATTAAAAGCAACATCAGACGACAAAACATAACAAGAAAAAAATTAAATGTTCTTTCTGATAATATGTAGAAACCGTTGTGACAGAATTATGAATTGCTCATAAGAATCAACTCATCCTTTTCTTTCAGAAGTATTCTGAAGTAGAAGACTGACAAAAGCATGTATGATGGACTAAGTCTCAGTTTTGTGAAAACTTAAAAAATGAAGAATCTGTATATCTAAGAGGGTCACATGTACCAGCAAACAGTTATTACAAGAGGACCAATACCTAGGTATTACTATGAATACTAGAGGGAAAAGGTAAATACTTCCAATGTATCAAGAAATATCTTATAAAAACTTTTTGACATCATGACAAACAAAAGATGAATGTACCAAGCATATGTTACCTTGCAAGATTTCATCTGGAATAACTGAAACAGGAATAAGAGAAGATGAGTAATATAGTTATGTATATATAGAGAGAGTATATAAGTTCTCGAGAGATACAAGAAGAAATGTTAATCAATAGGTACAGTCTAACTTGTGTTAAGCAGCCACCCTTTTAAGCAGCCAACCTGCCTTAAACAGCCACTACAGAAAGTCCCATTGTTAGATTTATAGTGTAAATCAATTTGTGTTAAGCAGCCAACCTGTCTTAAACAGCCAATTTACTCTGTCCCATAGGCTGGCCTCTTAACACAAGTTTGACTGTATGTTACTTTGTAATAGGCACTACTGAAAGAACTTTTTTATATCTAAGCACTTTATAGACCTTAAATATGTTTTTTTATTAATTAGGCTGCCAAGCATGAACAATCACTACCATAATGTTTAAAATTCTTTTTTTTAAAGTGAATATTGTGTTTACCAGAATGCAGTAAGCTGTAAAGGGACCTTATTGCGAACAATATTTCTTTGATGTCAAGCTTTAGTTTAGCATCTAGGCTAGGGCTCTGAAGTGTCTTGCCAAAGGACACTCTCACAAAACCAGAGGTACCGATGGGGCTCAAACCAGGTACCACCTGAGTTCTTAGTCAACCATCTTAACCTATGGGCAATGCAGAACCCTAACAGATTTCAATAAGGAACAACTACTGGTTGTGTAATCAAGGCTCAGAATGAACTGACCTGGGTTTGCTAGTACAACATCTGTCTCTCTGTTGATGTTAGTTTCTCTGAGACCCTCCACAAGTCTCAGATATTCATTCTTTAATCTTTGTTGGTCTGTTTCCTTTATTCTGAAGAGGAAAGGGATACGGAATTGCTATTTATATTTTTATTTAAGAAAATTATAGAGTGAAGCTTGGATAGTCTGGACTCCTTTTTTTTAAAAAACCTTGCCAATGGGCAGGAAAGTATAGTCTAGAGAATATGTTTTTTCTTATACATCTTTTCTCTATAATCCAATGCTTCAGATCCAAAAAAAAATCAGGAAATCAATTAATGAAAAAGCAATTCTTCCATCACTGATCTGATAATAGGTCCATCCAAACGCAGAAATCTAAAAAAACCAACTTGTGTCCCATCCTTTTGGTCATAGTGGTTGCTAAAGTCTTACATCAGATACATATAAACATAACTAAAGATTAAATTAAGAAAAGAGTATCATGTTCCTTACATAAATAGTTCTCTATTTTACAAAAGATCAACAATTATTTTATTATAACTTGATATGACTGTAACAATCTGTTCAAACAAGTGGAAGCAAATTGATCGATGAGCTATTGTAGACAGAAAGGAAGACAAACTCCACTCAGTTTACCTGGGTTTGATGAATATTTACATGCTGAATTCACTCACCTAGTTATATGTCTATTAAGGGTTTCTATATTCTGTTGACATTTTTCCAGGGTCCTTTTTGTGATGGTGACGCTCATTGACTCAATACATTCATTATCTGTAAGGCAAAACAAACAGTAATTACAAGTCTATGAGAAATTCTTAACATATTCCTTTACAAAATACTGATATCAACGAAGCTGAAGCAGATAATTAAGAAAACAAGTTTTATTCCTCATTATCAATCTATGTAATGAGTTTGTTCACGCATAAGGAAACTTGTTTTCTTTGCTAATTTGTTCCTTACATATGCAATAATCAATGCTCTTTACAGAATTTAGATTGATTAAGCTCTTTTAACTTTCCATGCTTACAAAAGATTCTCCTAAAAACCTATTTTATAAGCGCTTATTTAGCATATTACATAATGACTATTGTTTCCACAAACAAAATAGAAATCTTCAAATATTCTTTACAGATTGCAATATTAACTGGTGCACCCCTTCTTTAAATCCCTGGAAAAAGATGGTTTTACAAGCCTCTGGATTATTCTGTTTAGATGCTGTCAAAGGTAAATCATTAATTCTTCACTTTGCATTTTTTCTGTCTGTTTTTAATCAGTAGTAATTTAAACTAATCACAAATCTCCATATGAAGGAAATTGTCCACCCTGCTGCTCATCTTACCTATGTTATGAGCCTCATCAAAGACCACCACTGATTGTTTAGAGAGTTCCTTGGACACAGTGCTGGCAATCTTAGGGTCTAGTAGGTACCAGTAACTGTATACAACTATTTGGGCATTGTTGATCTGTAATTGACAATTTACACATTTACGGACAAATCTGTCTTGAATTGGAACAAAAAATGTTTGTCACATATTTAGTTTGGATGCCTTAACACAAGATCTTGCAAAGAAAAATAGTTCATAACCTTAGAATAATATCTTTATTAACAATCAATCTATCAGAGAAAAGACCTATCGCTGTTCCAAATTTTAATTGTTGTAACAGGTCAAAAAAACTGAAAGCAACATCAGATGACAACTGTAAATCATGGCAAAGGGCATTTTTGTGTTCAAAATTAAACAGAAGATAAATAAGGTGAATGATTGCCATTATCCTAAAATAAGATATATATAGGAATGATTGTCATTTTCCTAAAATAAGATATATATATGAATGATTGTCATTTTCCTAAAAAAAGATATGTTTATGAATGACTGTCATTTTCCTAAAATAAGATATGCTTAAAATTGTAAAGCCTGTTATTATCCCAAAATAAGATATGTTTACAATTGTAAAGACTGTCATTATCCCACAAAATAAGATTATTTATTTATTATGTTTATACTGGTATGTGAGTGGCATTATCCCAAAATAAGATATGTTTACAATTGTAAAGACTGTCATTATCCCACAAAATAAGATTATTTATTTATTATGTTTATACTGGTATGTGAGTGGCATTATCCCAAAATAAGATATGTTTACAATTGTAAAGACTGTCATTATCCCACAAAATAAGATTATTTATTTATTATGTTTAAACTGGTATGTGAGTGGCATTATCCCAAATTAAGATATGTTTACAATTGTAAAGATTGTCATTATCCAAAAATAAGATGTGTTTACAATGATAAAGATTGTCATTATCCAAAAATAAGATATGTTTATAATAGCGAATGATTATCATTATCCCGAAAAAGATGTTTATAATGGTGAGTGAGGGTCAATATCCAAAACTATGTTCACAATGGTAAATAACATGGCATTATCCCAAAATACAATATGTTTACAAAGTAAAATTACCGCTTGTCTTGCAACAAAATAAGGACACCATCCCTTCTGTCTTCCATAATCTTTGAGTTCATCCTGAAATTATTACAGACAATATTGACTTACTCTTTCCCCATAAACACATATTCTAACATACATGCAACAGAATAGTAGACTAAGTAAACTCTTGTGATTTCTTAATTTGTCGCAGTGGTTTCTACCCAACCCTACTAGGAAAACGTCATATCTCTTCTATTTAAGTGTTGGCAGCTGCTGCTCTATGTATGGCACAATTCAAAATTTCCGTATGAGGGAATGGATTAAGAACAATATGAACTTTTGTAACAATTAGCAGGTACATCTCTCTCAACATCTGAATGAAGATGTGACAAAAATTGTAATTTAATCTTGTTTCAAAGAAATACCCTTTGCAAAATTTTAATCAAACTTGTGTTTATGACAAATTTTCAAAAGAATAAATAAAGAAAAGAACCCTTCAAAGATTGTTTTTGAGTCAAATATACTATCGGAATCCTCTATAAATGCTTTTCTTTCACATTTAAAAAGAAAAGAAAAAAAGAACCGCAATAAAATTCATACCAAAGCATAGACACCATATGGAAGAGTGACTTCTTTGCCATTCTTGTCATAATTCTGAAAAAAATAACAAGCATGAACAACACATACAGAGAGAGAAACTAGTCTGTTACAGCACTATTCCTTGAACATTTTGCTTTTAGATTTATCCTCTTTGTTACAATGAATTCAACTTTATTTAACTCTTTCCCAAACAACAAATTTTCGACTATCCCAAATTGAAAGCATTTGCAGACGACATTTCAAAATGTGATGAAATTGAAAATTATTCTTCAGATAGAGCAGAAAACCTTGTGGGAAATGGAAAAATTGCTCGTCACGAGCAATTTCTCCTTTCCCCACAATGTTTTCCAGAGTCGTCTACAACAAAGTGGTCAAATGTCGTCATTGTTTGGGAAAGGGTTAATCAATTATCTATCTTAGATTTGATATAATCAGTCATCTGCAAGTCCTTTTTAATTTAGACTAGCAATATACCTCTTCATAAGCTGCTGGGTTTAAAGGTTTAAAGTTTAAACACATTGCGAGGCTAAACAAAGCACTTCTTTCACAAGGAGGTAATGGTTAGCTGCTTCATGCAATGTTTCAGTGATGATAAAAAATTGATAAAGATAGATAGATAGATGTTTATTAACTTAAACTTTTACAAGTTTCTCGTTATAACATATACATATACAACATAATATACATTCATATGATCAAGGCATTTCTGAAGTTAATGTCACAACATTGTTTAAACAAATCAAGGAGGATAATCCAAACTATGTAATCACACATCAATATACGATGTCGACATTTTGAATTGATCTAACATAAAAAGCTTCATATACAAATTTAGCATGATTTTTAACTATGTTCTTATTTTTTAATTGCATAAGGTTTATGAAGTTAAAAACATTGCGAAACCGATAATAATATGGTATTATATATTTCTTGGGTAATTCTTCATAAAGAACCCTGTTATCAGTCCATAAATTGCATTGGTGACAGGATTAAAACATTTATAATGACATTCATCCACAATACATGTAACATTACCTCAAGGAAATCACAGACTGGTGTGGCGGGATCCTGTTTATGCTTACTCCTTACATAGGACGCTGTTCTTTTGTGACACTCTGAGTCCACAGACGATCCCTCTCGCGTGGAGGATACCTACCAGAAACAAATTTAACATGTTAATACTTAAAGGTGATAGAAGTTGGGAGGTACTTGGTACAATCAGTGAAAAGTGTCTCATAAGTCAAAACTGGCTGGTCCTTTCAATAGGGGCGACACTATAATAGACAAAACCTTTACCACAAAGGGACTATCTCACAGGTTTGTTTTAAGTTTAAACTTATTTATTTTACATCGATTGTGAAACAAGTTCTTACAACTTTAATCACTCTCGATTCTGCTTCCTGGATACATAACCAGTAATTGCGCCGAATGTGGATTAATGAAAGTTCGCAAGACAGATCCCACTTTTCACGGAATTCGAACCCATGGACTCATGTCCAGAAACAGATGCTCTACCCCTGGACCACACACCTCCACACAGTGTTGTGTGAGGAATAAATGATAAAAAGATAGTATAAACATCCTCATCTCTGTCTTTTCACTAAAAAAGGTGAAACAAGCATTAGATCCTTCAGTGCTTGGATTAAAGAAAAATTATAAATAGTAATGGTTTGCTAACTAGGATGCACATTGCTCCCTCCCTCCCAATCCAGCTCTACAGTCTAAAAGCCAAATCCAAACTAAATGAAACACATTTTATTCTTAAAGTCCTTTCCATTAGTTGTCATACAAGTCAAGTATTAGCAACATCACTGCCTCAGGAGTTTTACCTCTGGATGGATACAAAGATTTTTTCTAGAGGACAGAGCCAAGGCCAGAATATTCTGTTTTTCACCGGTCTGTGTCTCATAGAATATCAGGAGATTCTTTAACTCTTCCAGAACCTGAAATATAAAGTGGAAGACAAATTTCATTTCATTCTTGTTTGTAATAAATTCAATCAGATCAAAAAGTTTTATTAAGAATATCCTTGTATGCAAAAATTAGTACAATCATTCCGATTGAAAAGTCCAAAGATCATATATAATTTGGCAAAATTTATAAGACAACTAGAAGCTTTACTAGCTTATGTTAATAAAATTGGTATATATTTTTTATATTATATGGGTTTTACATCACATCAACATTATTTCAGTTATGTAGCGATGCCCGACTCTTAATGATGGAGGAAGACCCCATACTCAACTGCCCATAAGGGCTGGTCAAGGTGGGTAGAACCATCGGCATTCCGTAAGTCAGTCGGGAGACTGCCTCTCATGAAAATCCATATCCCTCTCAGGATTTGAACCCACGCGGAGAGGGGCCATGTGATTTCAAGTTCTGTACTCTAACCACTAGGCCACGTAGGCCCCAATAAAATTGGTCTTATAGTCCATAAATAAATTAATACATCCACAAACACCCTTTGGTGTACTAACCTATTGCCCTATGGCAAAATTTGTGAATGATTTAAATTTAAAGCAACAGCAGAGAACAATTAAGAAGTTTTAAAAATAACATTTTTTTTATGTTTTGATACAGAAGTCATTGCGACTAAAGCAGAAATTGATCGTTACAGTCAATTTCTCCTTTTCTCACAATGATTTCTCCATCAAAACACAAAGAAAATGTTATTTTCAAACTACTTATTTGTCTCCTGCTGTTGCTTTCAATTCCAATCATTCACAAATTTTAACATGGAATCAATTTCTCCTTTTTTCGTAATGGTCTGTAGCTGTAAAGTCATGCTTTATGGCATACCAGTAAGCGGTTTGCTCATATCATGTTCTAATCAGAAGAAAAAATTGAGTTAATTCTCACAAAAGACTGATTAACATTTAAAATGTTATATAAAAAGAAGATCTTGTTCGTCAATGAAACATTTAAGAGCATGCTCCTTTCAATCACAATGGTTTGTAAGACCAGATGAATCATTTATTATGGCAGAATAATGCAAAATCAAGAAATATGAAATATAGTCCTTGTGACAAAATTTGAATTGGCTCATTAAGATTTCAAATAACTTCTGTTGCAATTTTTCATCAAAGATACAACCCGAAATGTTGCTCACCTTTTCCAGTTCTAAAACTGTTCTGGAGCAGTATATCAGCTTTGTCACCTCATTAGGGTAATTCTGAAAAGAAAGGAATAAATATCTTGCGAGATGTTGACTGTGAAATGAGCTTTGTTGTATGCTAGACTGAAAGAGATATCAACTAGTTATCAGATCTGAAAGACAAAACAAAAGATTCCACTTATTTCTAATTTACCAGTTAAAAGGACAATCTCAAATACTGACATTGAGATTTAGATTTTCTATAGATTTAATGATAGCAAAGATCTATATAGTTATATGAAAGAAAGTTATGGAATTGCTTCCCAAACCCATTCAAAATTGCTTCGATAGGGAAACAGCATATTTATCTTGCAGAAACAAGAAATTGTTTAAACAATCTTATTTACTCAACAAAAGTCTATCACTTGCGTCAAGGTGGACCACTTTAAAATTCTTGTATTGGGAATGGGTAAAAATCAAAGAATAGCATGTTAACCCTTAGAACTTAGAATGGTAATTCTCTGAAAAACTTGTCTTGTGTTGTCTGCTTTCCAAAACCTTAAATAACTGCTTAATCCTGTTAAGAAAAGATACTCAGAGTAGCAAACAGGTAAGATCACACGCCAGCTGCTAATTTACTTGGTGGCTGGCCTGGATCCAACCTGTTTGTTTTAGCATGAAGTGGGTTCCAGCACCATAAAGGTTGAACATCAGTAGAGTATTACCTTCATATATGCCACTATAATGGACAGCAATGAGATGGTTTTCCCTGTACCAGAAGGCATCTCTAATGCACAATGACCCTGAAAATATCATACAGATTTTACATTGTTTACTAAAAATAGATTATAGCCACAATCTTTAACTCTTGACTGATTCCCATTCATGTTTGTTTTACAAGATTTGCAAAAGAGGGATGAGAAACAAAGAGAAATGGCCTATCAGAAACTTGTTTCTTAAATCACACAATTCACCCTTATCATCACATTTTGTTGGTCATAGTTTCATCATAGTTTGTACACTAGAATAAATCAAGCAGTTTATCCTCATCATCACATTTTGTTGAGCAGGATAAATCAAGAAGTTTGTCCTTTTCACCATACAAGGATACATCAAATATTTGAATTTTTCTTTCAACCATTTCCTTCAAATATACTTGTTAAAGGCACTCCAAGATAATTTGAGCCACTCTGAAAACGAGGGATTGCTTGTGATGTGCAAATATTCTTATGTCAAAATAATATTTATAAAGAACGATGTAAATTGCAGTGAGAAGATATGCTCCTACATTATTGTGTAAAATATGCATTCATTTGTTTCTTTGTTTATGAGAAGGGAGATGTTATAGTATGGCTGCTATATGTGTCGTCTTGTAGCAGACTAGATACACGCCAGTGACCATACAGCATGTACTGCTTCCTGCCTGGTCACTCGTTAATGTACAGCCAGTTAGTTAACACGAATTATGTTATAGTTAGAACACACCTGTTGTTCTTTATTTATTTATTCCCATACCCTCTACGTACCCACAACATTGTATTTAACTATATACAATGAACCCACATAACATTACAATCTATAAGATATATTATTTTCGAAAAAGTGTGAATGCTTCTGTTGCTTTAAAATAAGATCAAATGGTAGACTGTATCAAATCAGATGTTATACTTTTGCATCAAGTGCTTTCTTCAACTCCAGCATATAGAGGTACTGTTCTGGGTAGATGTAGTCATAGGGGAAGTATACCAGCATTCCATCAACATTGATCCTGAAATAAAACCAAACAAAAGTACATTTTGTGGTTCTTGGTAGTCTAAATTTTATGGGGAAAAAACAACCAATAACTCTCAATGCAGCTGAGAGAGTAGGAAATTGGCAAATGTCTGATTATAGTTTCAAAATACCCGAACTTTGGAAGTAAAACTGTACCCTTAAATAAGGCAATGAAAGACAACCAAAAAAGCATGAACAAAACACATATTAAGGATGCATTTAGGATATCATTGTGACTACTGGAAAAATTGCTTGTTAAAAAAAAATTCTACTTTAGACAGTTCTAGACTAATTGCAGGCGCATTAAAGTTATAATGTTGAGTAGAGGGTGAATTTAGTCAAACTGAATTTGGGTGATCAGGAAATATTGAGAAATGTTTGTATCAAGCAGTGTCTACACTCATCAAACTTTCGATTGATTCATTAGTTTACATTTGCAATGTGATTTTTTTTTCATAAAAATTTGAAGCAATTTTCTGAATCATTTTGACTAAGCATAAAATCTAGTTCACAATGTGGGATAACCAGAAATAAACCATATACTCAAGGTTACACAGGGATACTTTCGAAACAGATATTGTCTGATCTATTTTACAAAAATTTACGAGACCGTTTATCCGAAATTTATTACATCCGAACATATGGACATAAATTTCTGTTAATGTTTTCTACGTAAATGTCCGTCGAATTCGCTATTTGGAGAGTGTGTGCATATAATTTTGTGTCTATTAAGATTTGATTCAAACCCATACTTCATTTTAAGGAGTAGACTTTATATGACACTGAATGTATTTCAAATAATCACATCAACATCAGAAATCAACATTCGGTGAAATCAAAACACAGGGCGCTGACATCTTGGAATATCTATCCAATGAAAAAGACGCTAACTTAACGTCCAACAAAGTAACCAATCAAAACCCTGTTTACAAACACTGATGCAACATAGTTTGACATGAGAGTTAACACACATGTCTTCAAAAAGTTAACAGTTGTCAAAATATTGCAACATCTTTCCGAAACCGAAACACATATTTAACCGCCTTGTTGCGTTAACTGATTTACAGACCGAAGTGAATCGCCTAACAATCTTTCAATATGGCGGAAGGTGATAAAACCCCAACTGAGAAGGTGGCTGACCTGGAAATTGATGACGATTTTGTAGATCCATGGACAGTAAGAAGCACTTCCTCCAAGGGAATCGACTACGATAAACTTGTCAGTAAGTGTTGCTGTCATCAATCTGTCTTTGGTACAAAAATCAAGGCTTATTGAAGGAATTTGTGATATTCATGAACCTTGATCTGTCGCCTACAGTGTAGTCAAAATAATTCAACATGATGATTGACTTTTATTTTCTGGTGATGGGAGATATTGCCTGATGAAAAAGTTTCGCAACATATTCCAAAGCGTCAAATTAGTTTGACTAAGCGACAGTGGTGCAGTGGTAGAGAGTCTGCTTCTTGTATTGAGGGTCCAGGGTTTCGAATCCCTGTTAGGCGAGGGGAAAATTGCCTGGAATAACCCACAAATTGGCGCTAAATACTGGTTTAGTAACCAGGAAGCAGTCATTGAGAATGATTTTAACCAACTTCAAGCTTAATTAACACAATTAATGTAAAACAAATAAGATGTTTGAAAATATTAAGAGCACACAATTTCATTTCATGTTACTTTGAATGTGCATGATGAGACTATGGTTGGGTTCCAACAATATTTGATTTAGTGTAGAGGTAAGACTGGCTATTATGCCTCTCCTCTGGACCTTATACCCGGGAAAGAAAATTTCAATATCTATCTAACATTGGGAACATTGAACCGATATCTTAGTCTATTTACCCTGCAATGATTTGATACGGATACAAAGTAATATTACTTTTTTGTGTCTTTGCTGAATAACATCGCAGGCCACCTGAATGTAACATCTTTTAAAGTTTATTCCTCACACAAAACCAAATCTGTGACTGTCTGATTCTGGGCATAAATGTCAAGAGTTATGCAGACCTGATCATTTGAACAAACTTACAATTAAAAAAGAAATAAATAAAGAAGAAAAAAAAATATGTCTCTAATCTGTAGCTTGTAGTTGTATTGATTAACTTCTTTGAAGAGTAAAAATGAAAATTTTAATGTTGGGATTAAATGAGATCAAAGATGAAGTAATAAGTATCTTTGGGTCTATTTGCTCATGGATTACACTTTATTTACTTTCAGAAAGGTTTGGTAGTCAAAAGATAGATGATGCTTTATTGAAGCGAATAGAGAATGTCACGGGAAAACCTGTCCACCATTTTCTTAAAAGAGGAGTTTTCTTTTCGCAGAGGTTAGACAATGTTTAGTTCATTTAGTAATCAGAAGAAGAAGCATATTTCCCTTGTCAAATCTGCAATTCCTTTGCAACTCTATATTGTTGGTACTCTTGTCAAAATGGTTTGAATGATTACCAACAGGATAGTCACCATAGTTCAGTTGCCTATGAAAGACTGGTGTATCCCCTTATATCATGCTCTGCATTATAGCATGAATATGAATACAACAAGTTATTTTCATTGAACTTATTTAGTTTAACCCATTACCAAACAATAACGACATTTAATCGCTTTGTTACAGACAACTATGGAAAACATTGTGGGAAAAGGAGAAATTGCTCATCACAAGCAATTTCTCATCACAAGCAATTTCTCCTTGTCCTACAATGTTTTTTGCCCTATCAGAAGATTGTCTACCAATTACACGTTTTGAAATGTCGTCTGCAAACTCTTTCAATTTGGGACAGTCAAAAATTTGGCATTTGGTAAAGGGTTAAGAGGGTCCTGCATGGCCCAGTGGCTATGGCGGTGGACTAAGAAGTCGGGGTTTCAGAGTTTGAGTCCCAACAATGCCTACTGTGAACATGGGAATGCCCTTTTGCAAGTCACTTCAGAGTCTAGAACTGGACAGTTTCAGGAACGCTGCAACATGATTGAAAGATTGTTGACACAGGGTTAAAGGTTAAACTTAAAACTCATATAAAAACTAGTTTAAGGTTAACAATCGAAATGGATTTGAGAAATAAAAGTGTGAAATGTCAGCTAGCAATTGCATCAGAGTTTCGATCAGTACACTGTTAAACAAGAGGTGATGTCATTTTATGTTGCAGGGATATGAATGCCATATTGACAGCTGTTGAGCAGAAGAAACCCTTTTTCCTGTACACAGGCCGTGGACCTTCATCAGAAGCCATGCATCTGGGCCATCTTATTCCTTTCATCTTCACAAAGTAAGTTCTTCATCAGTCTTTCTTTTGAATGGTTAGACATCTTGTTCTTTATTTTGTCCCTCTCCCAAAGTCTAGTATGCCCCAGTGGGTAATTAAGCTTTGATTAAGTCTTCTGACACATGGGTCCAGGGTTCAATCTACATCAAGGCCACTGTTTTTTTTCTTGGTTGTGGACATTGGCAAGACACTACAGTCTTGTGTAGTACTGGTGAACTAAGGAGAGCCGTAAAGTAACAGAAAAACTGTTTACATGGGGTTTAACCCCATATAGGCAAACAGTGTCCCTGTCCATAACTTTAACCTCGTTTACTTTTAAAAAGAACATTTTTGTGCCTAGTTTCTTTTAAATAGCCAATAGAGAACATATATAATTGTAGAAGGGGTCTCGATTAAGAAGGTTGAGTTAAGTGTGTAAGCATGCCAGATAGCTCAGCCATATCAGTGACATTACAGATGAAAATGAACATTAATTCAAATACAGCATATACAGCTCATGCTCATTGTTGACACAGAATACAGCATATATGGGTCATTGTTGACACAGAATACAGCATATATGGGTCATTGTTGACACAGAATATAACAATGAATTCATCTTTGCAAACACTTTTAGGAATAGCAGTCTGTACATCTATCTATGGTTCAGGTATTTCCTCTCCTGTGCTGCACTATTTTCTGTCCAAGACATTGACTACTTGCTTATACATGTACATGCATGTACATTTGATCAGTGGTTTAAATTAGACATTGGACAAACTAAGGACCTGAATACGAAATCATACACCCTTTTGACTGAGCTATTGAGTCTCTGCTCTTGTTTTGTATGCAGTGCAATGGCCCTTAACTTGATCATAATCTTTCAGGTGGTTGCAAGAAACATTTGACGTTCCTCTGGTGATACAGATGACAGACGATGAGAAGTTTCTGTGGAAAGATCTAACCTTAGAGGAGGCCAGCAGGCTGACCCACCAGAATGCAAAAGATATTATCGCCTTGGGGTTTGATGTGGAGAAAACATTCATTTTTAGTGACCTCGAATATATAGGGTAATACTTAATTGATATTTACTATTTCTGTTTAATCTTTTTGGCTCATAAATATTGTTGAGTGCTACTGCGACGAAAATAGTTATAAATATAAGTATTTGTTTATTTTTCATTGACTAGGAAACAATGTCTTAGAATCTGAATGAATCACTTTAGCTTGTACTTTCATGGATTCATGTATAACTAACCTGTATTTGTATCAAATGAATGATAAGTTGCATAAGAGACCCTTCTACTCACAGGTACTAGCAGATTCTTTACAAATGTGAAGCATTTACTATAGAGATGCACCGAACCCCTGATATGCTGAAGATGGCAACATCTTCTACAAGTGTCTGTAACTCGGGTCTGGGAAGCAGATAGATTTGAAAATTTGGAATTTACGATTTTATATAATTCAAATGGTATCTTTAATTTTCAGAAGCTGTCCAGATTTCTATAAGAACATGCTACGAGTGCAGAAACTAGTCACATTTAATCAAGCGAAAGGCATATTTGGTTTCGGTGATAGTGACTGTATAGGCAAAATCAGCTTTCCTGCAATACAAGCTGCACCCTGCTTCTGTTCATCTTTCCCATTGATCTTCAACAATAGGACGGACATACCTTGCCTTATTCCATGTGCTATAGACCAGGTATGAAATTGTACATTTATTATGATTTATAACTACAAAAACGTGTGAACATATTCACTGATAATGGATTTTGTTACCACTCCAAATTGAAGGCAATTTCAGACAACAATTAAAAAAGGAGTAAAGTTTTTCAGAATTTTGATGAGAAACCACTGACAAAAGAAGAAATTGAATATTTTAAGCAATCTTTCCTGATATTAAAGTGGTTTGTTAAACTCTTTACTAATGGTAAGATTGAAGTTGCATAATCATATGGTGGAAAGTGTTGAATTATATTCAGATGATTTAGGATCATTTTGCAAAGATTCGTTTTAGTCAATGTTAATCCTCTTTCTCACGGAATTGTGGGTAATATACTATGCTTTTCTTTGTCAAGATACCAAAGGGGTTGACACATTCCAAGTTTGATGGTAAAGCTTGTGTTGTCTCTCTTCTCTTTAACCCTTAGAATGCTTGGTAATTTTCTCAGAATATTTTTTTGTCATCTGCTTTCAAAAACATTAAGTGTCTGCTTAATTTTGTTGAGGAAAGATACTCAGAGAAGCAAGCAGGTTATATCACAGGCTAGCCACCAATTTACTTGGTGGCTGGCCTGGATCTAACATGTTTGCATCAGCATGAAGCCGGTTTCATCACTTTAAGGGCTAATAATTTTCATAATAGGTAGATGAGTATTAAGAATGTGTATTTTTGCGTTCTAGGATCCTTACTTTAGAATGACAAGAGATGTGGCACCGAGAATGAATAGGCCGAAGCCAGCGTTGTTACACTCGACGTTTTTCCCAGCCCTACAGGGGGCACAGACCAAAATGAGTGCCACAGACGTCAACTCCTCTATATTTCTGACAGATACAAACAAACAAATAAAAGATAAGGTAGAATTTACATCTCATATCATAAAGATTTACTTATGACAAATACTAACAAACAGATACAACATATGGTAACTTTTGTTATTTTAGGGGGTGGGGGGGTATTTATTTATATGATAGAGACTTGTAAAAATAAAAGATAAGATAGGATATACTTCTGACAGCAACATTTAAATAAAGATAAGGTACGATTGTTTAGTAAAGTCATACTTTTGTCTTATACAGCTTCAGTAGAAGTTGTTCAACAATGGTTTTAACTGAAACTGTTTGTAACAAGCTATTTCTCCTTTTGTTGCATTGTTCTCTACCCTATGCAACAAAATCATTGTAATGTTCTCGCTTTGAATTTGTTTTCTGCTGCTGCTCAGTTTGAGCAAATTATTTAATTTGAAAGAATGAGTAAAGGTCTCTTTTCTATATGTCCATGATTTAATTCACAAAACTGTCTCAGGGTTACTTAATTTCTATGACGTGTGTTTCAGATAAACAAATATGCGTTTTCTGGTGGCCAGGCAACTGTAGAGGAACACAGAGAAAAAGGCGGGGATTGTGAAGTAGATGTGTCGTTTCAATATCTTACATTCTTCCTGGAGGATGATGATAGGCTTGAAAAGATCAGAAAGGTTTGTGCTTATACTCATGTAGATCAGATACGGATCAACTTTTTCTGTCTAATATGATTTTGTGAGTTAAAAGCAGTACAAACTGTCTAGTAATGAGCATAGGATTACAATGAAATATGTATCAAGTCATAAAAAGGAAAGACTTATTTGTAAACACAAAATTCCTTGTTTGTTTGAATGAGGGACATTTCCCAGCATTTCCATTTGAAAATCCCACATCTCATTAAGATGAGAGAGTCATCGAGCTTTTCATACCATTGTGATTTATAACCATTAACACACTTTTTGCTTGTGCTTTGAAAGTGATTAGATATGAGAAATAATGGGAATCGGATCTTCAAACTTGCATTGGTGAAGAATTGTAAGAATCTCAATCTTAAGTGTCCATTACCATTCTCTTAGATGTTACATTGAGAATCCTTATAAATAACCCCTTCTCTCATCATTGTTAAGTGACTATTGAAAAATGCAAGTGATAGCTGAAAGCAATTTCCAAGGATAAAAAATAAAATTGTCTTTGAAATATTGAGTTCATTAGGAGCAATTACTCCCTATGTTACATTGTTCTTCAAATGTTCTGCTGGTGCTTTTTGAGATCTTACGCAACATCAAGTCTTGCTTTGTTTAAGTCGGTCATAGTTTAGATAAAGTTACTTATAATCAAATCATAATCTTACTTTACAGGACTACACAAGTGGCGAACTTTTAACGGGATTTCTGAAGAAAGAGTTGATTGAGATACTGCAGAAAATAGTGGGTGAACACAGAGAGAGGAGGAAAACAGTGACTGATGAAGAAGTTAAACAGTTTATGACACCAAGAAAATTGAAATTTAACTACTGAATAAACATTTACTACAGACTATCTTTCTCTGGTCCCAGTGATTTTCCTGTTTGAATTGTTTTCTCTGATTCAAGCAATTTCTCTGTTTCAAAGTGATTTCTCTTATTTTAACCCTTTCCCAAACAACAATGACATTTGACCACTTTGTTGCAGAAGACTTAAGAAAACATTGTGGGAAAAGGAGAAATTGCTCGTAATGAGCAATTTTTCGTTTTCCCACAATGTTTTCTCCCCTATCAGAAGATAATTTTTCAATTTCATCACATTTTGAAATGTCGTATGCAAACTCTTTTAATTTGGGACAGTCGAAAATTTGTTGTTTGGGAAAGGGTTGAGTGATTTTCTGATTTTGCAGCAAAAATAGCTGTTAACCTTGATCCAAATGATTAAAGATATTTATGAAATCCTGAATGTTGATTGATTAACATAGAAAACTTTTTGTCTAATAAGATTGGAGGTCAATTGGCATTTTTTTATCCACTTTACCCATTTCCTATGCGAGAATTTGTGACGATGCAAAATGAAACCAGTAACAGATGACAAAAATTGGTTTTAATAACTACATTTTCTTTAGCTTCACCTGTAGCAACAATTGTGATGAAATGGATAACATGCTCATTTGGAGAAATGTATCATATTTATGATAGCCTCCAGAGACTTGCAGCAGATGTTTCAGAATTATTATGGAGCTATGAGTTAAGCAGCTGAACAGGGCTATCATAGATGCATGACTCAAATACAGTACACTGTAAATGCTTTGATGATGTTAAATGAAGTTGTCTATTTATTAAAGATTCGTAAAACTTGGGACTGGTGTTTCATTGATAGTTTAATTACATTATGTAGACTTTATTCAAAACATTGTACAGTGAACCCTCGTTTATCCGGACCCCGATTATCCGGATGTCTCGCAATCCGAACAAAATTGTAAGGGAACGGAATTATTGGACCAGTTTATTGCAGACGACCTTTGAAAACATTGTGGGTAAAGGAGAAATTGCTCGTGACGAGCAATTTCTCCTTTTCCCACAATGTTTTCTGCCATATCAGAAGATTATCTTTGAATTTCATCACGTTTTGATATGTCTTCTGCAAACTCTTTCAATTTGGGACGGTCGACAATTTGGCGTTTGCTAAAGGGTTATAACTATACACCTCTCATACAGACCGTTTATGTCTTAATGTGAATAAGAACATGCTCTGCTTCATTAGTCCGGATTATTTTTTGTTGGGAACGGACATGTTCGGATAAACGAGGGTTCATTGTATATATATATGGGTTTAACATCATACCAACATTATTTCAGTTCTGTTGCGTTGCCCGACTCTTAATGATGGGGGAAGACCCCATACTCAACTGCCCATAAGGGCTGGTCAAGCCAGGTAAAACTATCGGGCATTTGGTATGTCATTGTAGGTGTGTCTAAGGGTTTCATGCTAGAAGAGATTTCAGAGCTGTATATGTTTGAAAGTGTTTCCTAGTTGATTGATTCCAGGCAAATGATTTGATGCTTAGAAGATTGAATTCTTAACCATTTTTGGTTCATTTGAGCGGGTCTTACCGATGACAAAAAGTATTCTACTTTGAGTTACCGATGACAAAAAGTATTCTACATTGAGAACCAAAGCAGACGAAAAATGTTTTATGCTGTGATATTTTCAAAGAAATGATTGTGACACAATGAAAAATCTCTGACAACCTGTTTCTTTTTATCAGTACAGTCTAACTTGTGTTAAGCAGCCACCCTTTTAAGCAGCCAACCTGCCTTAAACAGCCACTACAGAAAATCCCATTGTTGGATTTATAGCGTAAATCAATTTGTGTTAATCAACCAACCTGTCTTAAACAGCTAATTTACTCTGTCCCATAGGCTGGCCTCTTAACACAAGTTTGGCTGTATTTTGTCTTGCTGTGTTCAAGGCAGTGTCGGTGGGTTATTTGGCACAAGAGATATGTATAAACCCTTTTGCTAGAGCTACATTAGAGAGAAACTGGATGAATTTTCAAAGAATGAACAGCCACAGATAAAGTTACATTAGAGAGAAACTGGATGAATTTTCAAAGAATGAACAGCCACAGATAAAGTTTTATGTAAATGTTATCTAAAAACGATAGAGTGGCAGGACTCCCCTCCCCTAGAATAAAATACAGTCTAGATAAACGTATCTATCATAATTTAGACCGTTGGGAGTTCTGAAAACCTCTGAATTTATGAAACTGTGTCTAGACATTCGTATAAGAATGTACATGAGCGATGATCTAATTTGGAGACGACAAACACAATGTATCAATTGATGATTGATTACAAAACAACTAAGCTCTTCATAAGGGTGCAAACTTGCGTGTTTTTAAACGATCAAACCAAACCTAATTGTGTGACTTTTAATTTTGAGGGTATTGACTTTCTCTCTGTTCAAAATGGTTTTTTGAGGCACCTGTTGTGAAACAGAAAAATGCCAGTGTTGCTTAAGATATAGAAAGTGACTGGTTGGTACTGTCCCTAGGACGTCGGTGACATTTTTTTTTATATGGGTTTTACATCACATCAACATTATTTCAGTTATGTAGCGATGCCCGACTCTTAATGATGGAGGAAGACCCCATACTCAACTGCCCACAAGGGCTGGTCAAGGCGGGTAGAACCATCGGCATTCCGTAAGTCAGTCGGGAGACTGCCTCTCATGAAAATCCATGAAAATCCATATCCCTCTCAGGATTTGGACCCACGCGGAGAGGGGCCATGTGATTTCAAGTTCTGTACTCTAACCACTAGGCCACGGAGGCCCCCACGTCGGTGACAATATTTCGTTTAGGCAGACTCAGTTTGTCCCTCTCCCCTATTTGAAATGGTCAACATTCTTTGTTGGTGCTCTATACAGTGGTTAACACATTGCAACGGTTTACTCCCCTGCGCAATGACGTTGACACACTGTCAGCAACAGCTCGAAAGTGGAGTCATTGATCATCAATAGCCTACTGGTATATTTAAACAGAGTAAATCTGTTTATCAGGATATGTCCATAATTTATTAATTTCTGGTTTTGTGCGAGCAAATAACGCTTGCTTTTTAGATAGAATTAAAGAAACAATTTCTACGTAGGCTACCTTGATTAAATGATGTTCCGCAGCAACAGATGCCGTTTTTAATATTTTTATTTTTACATTATATCAGTTACTATTATGTGATACTTTACATATTAGTCATGTTCCACGTTTGTCTCGAAATGGCTTTCCAAATTATCATTATCAAGAGGACCAGGGAACGCAGTCATTACTACCATAACCGTTGCGCAGATCTGGTACAAGTATTGAACAGTCAGTTTTCGACACAAGCAGCGGAGGACATCCAGAAGTGGACTGCCTCTGCGTCCCTACTGGTCAACTTAAACAAAGTATTACAATGTAATATCATTTGAAAGCGGACCTGCAATGCAAAATGGCCACGATGTAGGGCTTGTGATACAGATGGCTTGGCTTCAAACCTCACCAGTGAAACACGGATTTTTCGTGACCATCATTTTTTCAAAATATTTACTAGGGCCTTATTAGGTCTTTGCCATTTTGTAGGAAGCTTCACAATCCATGCGAAAGACACTAACATACAGTTTGACAAAGAACGAAATCAGATATTTGAAACGTATATGCATGCTATTTGGCTTCCATCAGACTCTGAACCCGTTATCGTGCTGACTTGAAACATGCCGTCTGGAATATGATCCACTGGCGCAATATTTTACAGGGATCCTGTTTTGTGAAAGACATTGTCTTTCCTTGACTATTGCTTAATTATTCAGAAGAAAAAAGAACACACTTAAAGCGCTATTTGTATGTGGTTGAAATATGTAGTCCTGGCGTTTTACCAAAATTAGAGGAAATGACTGACTTCGAACACTCATAACGTAAGGAGAGAATTAGTGATGGGAAAGGATAGTTTGTCCTTTCACTAGGTTCCTCTCAGGCTCGGTGGAAGCACAAGTGAGTCGTACACCCCGAATAATTTTGCCAATAGTAGTAGACAAAAATGTGGTTGTATTGAGTTAAACAGTCATGGTATTGTGAGTCTTGCATTGTATAGATGTGTATTATTATTATTATTTTTATCAATATCATTATTATCATTACTATTTTTATTATTATTATTATTATTATTATTATTATTATTATTATTATTATTATTATTATTATTATTATTATTCTTAATGTTACCTATTTTTGAGACGTGAAAATTTCACATATCACACCAGTTACCACTTAAGTTTATTTCCAATGATAAGCTAACATGTCCCTGACCCTGACCCCTGCTCCCTTTGGTAAAAATTGCAATTTCTCCTTTTCCCACAATGTTTTATGCCCTATCAGAAGAATCTTTTTCGTTTTCAGCACATTTTGAAATGTCGTCTGCAAACTCTTTCAATTTGGGACAATCGAAAAGTTGGCGTTTGGTAAAGGGTTAATTAAGTGTCTATTTTGTCAGGTAACAAACCACTATCGCACCGGGTGACACTTTTTTTAAAGTGTCAGTGGATAGTTTAAAGCTGTGGTCAATCTTTGAAAAAAGGTATGAGTGTTATATAGTATTTTATCCTGGAATGAATATTTTATGCTCATATTACTATACTTAGATATTTTGATCTCAAACGACATTTCTAATATACCGAACATATATACTAGTATAGTAATTATCACCGTGAATTTACATGTACATACCAATGTACATGTATGTATCTTTACATAGGCATAGGAGCGTTTTCAACATGGGGGGCAACTTCAGATGAAGACCGGTCTAAGAATAAATGTTCCTAAACTTTTTAATGACTCTTCATGCATTTACAAATTCAATAACATTATGAGAATTAAAAGAAAGCGTATGAAAATGTGTATCTTTAATAGTTAGAAAAAAAAAAGGGATATGCCAGGTCTCGATCTCACGCGGAATCCAAATGTATTGATTTAAACAAAAAGTAGCAGCAACAAGACTGCCACAGCCACGGAATCATCTAGTACAAGAGTGAGAATGAATTATGCTTTAACCTTTAGCTAACAATTGAAGACAATATTGAGTCTGACTCCTTAGAATAAATTCTATTACACCATTGTTTTTGTCAATCAAGACTTCCCGGGTATTTTTGTGAGCTGAGTTTTCAATGGATAAACCCGATGTGTTCAGATTGTCATTTGCGATGATTACGTCAAAAAGATTTTGGTTATTGTTCGTTACAAAAGGCGAGTTGAAATTAGATAAAGCACAAAAATACACATTTATTTTTATTCTGCTGTTAAATTTCGTTTCTTTTCTTTTTCTTTTCAAATATCTTCATTTGCCATTGTGAATATTTGGGGGGCCAAAGTATAGTCTGGCCCCCCGGTCTGGATATTGGGGGGGCCGGGCCCCCCCTGGCCCCCCGGCTCCTACGCCTATGCTTTAATACACAGGTACTCCCACTGCTCATACCTATTCATGTATGGTCATTACCAAACGACACACTGTTTTCGATCATCCTTAATTGATAAAGAATGCCGACGATAATAGAACTTGCTTGCATAAGATTTTTGGTGTTTCTTTTTGTAAATTAGAACTTCTGAAAAATTTGCTCACATGAGTCTCGTACGTTAATCTTAATCTTTTACCAACTGCAGACGACATTTTATTTACTTGAAGCAGACGACTTAAGAAAAGATTTGTTGATATGTGAAAAACATTTCAGTTCTGCTGTTATGTTATGTTATGTGAATAGATTAAAAAAAACATTGTGGCAAAAGGAGAAATTGCTTGTGACAAGCATTATCCCCTTTTGCCACAATGCTTTTGAAAGTCGTCTTCTGCAAGATGCGAAAGTGTGGCGTGAATTGGTAATGTGTTAACTGTATGATACATAAAGGGTAAACTTAAGGTTAAATGGTGATACGCCCTTCCCCGACTATAACATAACATCAATTTTATTTTGAATAGGGACTTGAACACGATAATGTTCATCGTCCATCACATTGTTACAGTTTTCAACATATAAATAATTTAACAATAGTTGAAGCCTACACGTAAGTGTGTCAGTATACCTGTACTGCAGATAATATGTTCCCTTGTATGAAGTTTTGCGACAAGTTAGAATGATTGTGTTTGAATGAAACTTTTGTGATATTGGAAAGAAAAGATTGTAGTGACCAAGGCAGAAACTGCTGGTTATTTCTTCTTTTTCCCGATTGTTTCCAATGTCTTCCTTTACATATGCTTAGGCTACATGTACAACCCGTACATATGTTCATAGTTCATGGTCCATTCGGGTGACTAATCTATTTAGTATTGATAGGTCAAGCATAATAATTGATTGTTATTTCCCTTGTGAGGAATATTTGAGTTGTGACATTGTTTCACACAAAGTTTAGGCTTCTCCATGGAAATCATTGTTGACTTACATAAATATTTCCCTCAGGTTGTTTAGTGAAACTCTTCCTGGAACTCTATTTCCACAGGATTATGGACGTCTACACGCTGATCGCCATATTGGTCGTCATATTGATCACAGTGCTGGTACTCTACCGACTACAGGACTGTGACTTCACTCTAGCGTGGAACCTGTTCTTTGGAAAAACACCAGGTGTGTGAAGTCTTTCTTCGGATTAACCAGTTCTTGTTTAAATACTTTATTTGAAGCAAATGAAACATTAGGATTTAAGCAGACGTGATGTGACAAACAAAAGAAGCTGTTTCAAACGGGTAATTTCGCCCTTTGGCATGAATGTTTTTAAAGAATGTGAAAAGCAATTCTCATCCTGTGCAAATTGCAGTATGTACAACAATGCGTTTTAATTTGACAAGTCACAAATCCTATTTTGTGAACGGGACAGTAAGGAAGCGTTTTTTTTTCTTTTCGTATGCAGGGGTATAGATCTGCGGCGCAATGGTGATAGTGTTTAGTTTGTTTATTACCTCCTCGAGAGGATTCGAATGAGTAACAAAAAGTAGGATATGTTTAATGGTTTCTAAAATAGTATGTGTTAAAGACACAAGAACGCCCCTTATTTAACTCGGATGATCCAAGCTGTAACCGTGTAGAATGAAATATCTACGTCTGGATCATTCGGACTACCTCTTATCTAGACCATTGTATAAGAACTGTTTGATTTTCAGAATCCCTCGCCAACAAAGTCGTCTGGGTGACAGGATGTACGAGCGGTATCGGCGAGGCGCTTGCTAACGAATTCGCCGCAGCGGGTTGTCGTCTGGTGCTGTCTGCCAGACGAGAAAATATCCTACAAGAGGTTAAGAAGAAGTGCATTAGTAAGTTATTCTATTGTGCGAAAGACAGACTGGGCTTACTTGGTTTGATAGATATTTTGGTATACGTGATCAACTGTTTAAAGGGGCATGGAACTATTAACCAACTGATAAAATGCCTTCATTGTCTTATACGCCTTAAACATTTGAGATCTTAAGTTCCCATTGACCCTAAGGTAAAATCATTAATTTTCAAGACTATGCCGTATCAAGAAAAGTGTTTTCTTCCAATAGCCATATGCTGCAACATCAACTTGGTCCATTAAACCCTCAAAAACTAATGAAATGGATACCTCAATCTCACTTATTTTCTACGGAGATAAGTGTACGAGTACTGTTCAAAAATCAGTACACATCTGTCAAATCTGGCCGAAGCACCGGCATCTATATTCATACATCCCAAATTGATTGTCCTGCAATTTGCTACAAAACAAAATTTGAGAGCATTACATGACTACTTTCTATGCAGGAAACGTATTAGTGTTCTAACTGCGCATCTCTTTCTATCAAAACCATGCACAAGAAGTCGGAGCTCAAAATTTCTAAATGGGACTACTTTTGGGTAGAATGTCCCGGAAGTACCCCATAAGCGGTGCCAATCGGAACTACTCGGGTATTTCCGTGAGTTCATTGGATAAACCCGATGTGTTCAGATTGAAGCGGTGCGAGACCATATAGATTTATATTATAGAACCAACTAGATATTTATTTTACCAACTGCTTAATGTTACAATTTAAAGGGCTTCTGGAGTGAAATCACCACAACTTCCACACATTTTAGGCTATTTCTTAACTAGTTTAAGACTTTAGTTAGGAGGGTATAATCAATCTGTCATGAATGTTGTCATCGATTATCAAATGGCATCAACACATAACGTGTTAATTTGTATCTCTTTTTCAGAAGTTTCAAAGAATAAACTCTCCAGCGAAGACATATTGGTTCAACCGCTAGATCTTCTAGCCTTTGACACACACAGAAACGTAACAGAAACGGTTATTAAGTATTTCAAAAAGGTGCGGAACGCCATAGGGTTCATTTGTTTAACTGACGGAGGGTGAAGGAATAGATATTGTTACAACTTGGACATATTCCAAGAACTGTTTTAACCCTTTCCCAAACAATAACAACATTTGACCACTTTGTTGCAGACGACTTTAGAAAACATTGTGGGAAAGGTTTTCCCTTTTCCCACAATGTTTTATGCCCTATCAGAAGATATTTTTTCCAATTTCATCAAATTTTGAATGTCGTCTGCTTACTCTTTCAATTTGGGACAGTCGACAATTTGTTGTTTGGGAAAGAGTTAAATATATGCAATGTATCAGCGAATCTCACCTGGGTATTTTGTCGATTAGGAATGGGGTTTAACAAATCATGAAAACAGGACTATGTCTTAACATGGACATTGTCTCCCTTTAATTGATATGGTACACATTGACGACCCAGCTCAACAATTGTTTGTCCTCTTTTTGTAAAAAATTCTAATTTTTTGGGCCAATGGTGCATTAAACCTTTAGATTCTATTTTGCGAATTGATGGCTTATACTATTCAAATCATATCCAATCGTTCCACAACCTTAATCTTTTACCTATTCAACTCATTAATTCTAGTTTGAAGCTTATACCTTTTTAACATGTATCTTCCTTTCATAATTCTCAACAATGGATATACATGTACTCATGTATTCTTTCTATCATTTCTTTGTCTAAAACTCTCCGTTCTTCACTCACATAGTCTCAATCATTTGAAACCATGTTTGATTTAAATGCTTCTTTATTGTATAATCCTTATACTTAGTAAGAATCAACAGCAAGTTCCGTTCTATTTAGATTGACATTTTAGTAAACAACGCCGGCCGTTCCCAGAGAAGCGTTATTACCGACACAGACATCTCGGTTGACCGCCAGGTTCTGGATTTGGACACACTCGGACCGATATCGTTGACCAAGGCCGTCATACCCCACTTCCGGTCAGCGTGTGGAGGTCACGTGTTACTGACCAGTAGTGTGGCGGGAAAATACGCAGCGCCCGGATCTGCCTCCTACACAGCGGCCAAGCATGCGTTACAGGTCGGTAGTGACTTGCAAATCGCTTTGTATGAGCATCTAGACTTTAACATATATTGTCATCACAGCTGTTAACATAAGTGCTTGTCAATGCCCACTAGATAACAAAGCGGTACTGAGTATCGTTTTACTAAACAACTTAAGGAAAATATTTGCTTAAGTCATAACTGATACACATGGATAGCATCTTCAACAAAGGTACAATATTGCAATTTGACACGTCATTGGAATCGTCTCGGAGAGACGATTCCAATGATGCGTTACTTTGTGATATTGCTTCGTCCAATATTGAATTAAGAGGAATTGTTGTTTTAGACTTACACAAATCTTAAGCGTAAACTGCTTAATAAAACGGTACCCTGGGGGATAAATGGTTCGCATTGACAGAGCTCGCTGTGAAACCATGAATAATGCCCTGAGTGTACATGATTATACCGGAGACATGCACCATGCTACTCTGACACACTACCCATTGTTTCAGCGCCAATCACTCTACTTTGTAAATGTTTAAACCCAGCAACAGTCTACCTTCAAACTGTATAACAAATAAGATAACACCGTGTTGGTATTTGTTTTACTAATAGTATACTGTATGATCGTATTAAGAAACTGGACTTACTAAAAAACCTGGAAATCTCTGGGCAAATTGTTATGAATATCTTTCAAGGCTATTAGTTTTAAGAAGCTGTTTACCGCGGTGAATTTACTCCCAGTGGAATTATAAAAGCATGCATCCGTCAATACCAATGATAATTAACAAAAGACGGGTCCTATGGTCGATTTACAAAACACGAAAATGCAAACAAATCAGTTAATCTCATAGTCCCTCCGGATAAACCGGACTATAAACGCTTCAGACACAAATACGTCATTTTCCGCTACACTTGGAGAATTACACATAAAAACGGCAATGAACCAATTCGTATCAGGCCTTTTGGGTGTTTGAAGAGGGAGTCTCTCAAATCGGCCGTGAAGAGGAATTTACCAACGAAATAATTGTCCGCCATAAATAGGTTGTATTTGAAAGTCCCCAGAGGACCATTCTGTCAATTTTCATCAGTCGGATAACCTTGTTAGTGTCCCTGTATCTGCCAACACACTCAATCTAAATCGACAAGAAGTATTTTTCATTGGTTAAATCAATGTTTTGGTCGATGTCTGTTTTTATTTATACATGTGGCTAGCTTCCACGCATCTTCAAATTCTTATAGTGCAGAAATAGTCATGTGTCTTTGAGTCTGTACCTTCATTCTTGCATCCAAACATACTTTCATGCATTCATGCATCAGTTTGCGACTTCACGCTTGCAAGCCTGTGTCCATACATTTGGTTATACATACGTGTATAAATGAGGTCGTTCGATGATAGATCCATATAAGTACATGTGTGTCACCACTCGTGGTTATATTTATACAGGTTAATACCTTTAAAAATTTATAGATAAAAAGGACAAAGACGTCAATTTAGATCTAGATATATTTTCAATTTCCGTTTCAGGGATTTTTCGACACGTTACGTATTGAGTGTTACACTGATAACATTTCCGTAACTCTGGCGTGTCCTGGACCGGTGTTCTCTGACGCACTTCTCCACGCATTCACCGGAAGTCCGGACGAGGTACTGTGAATAGTTCGTCATCTATTAAAGGCACTCATCTATTAATTATATCTTGAATAACATTATGATTTGATAAATATTGAATTCATGAGAAACACTGCGTTTTTTCCATCAACAAAAGGACTGTACCGGTACTACTTTAGCCTGCAAAACAAATGTAAACAATCATGAATCAATGCTTGTTTTCTGCAATTTACCATACATTTGTTCTCACCAATAGTTTTTCTACTCTTTTGTGCTTTCAACAGCTTCGTGATGTCAGACGGCGTGATAGGTTCATACTCCATGGACGAAAAATACAAAGTTGAATTCTCCATTTGCTCAAAGCGTTCTGGTTACCAACTTGATATTTAGAAAAAAAGTTATTTGTAATGACCTTTAGTTAGTGAAAACCATTTTGAGTTTGTTATATGTGTGTCTAAGCAGTACGTTATCTCAAAAATGAAATAAAATCTGGCCTTACATCGATTTCAGAAACTCAACATGCCGATGGAATCCAAGTGGGACCGAATGACCGCCAGCAGGTGCGCACGGCTCATGGTTGTTGCGGCGGCGAATCGATTGGACGAGGTTTGGGTATCGCCCCATCCGGAACTACTTTTTTGTTACCTATTTCAATACCTGCCTTATTTTGCCAAAAAGTAAGTTGAATGGTATTCATGTATTATTATTACACATAGCTGATATTGCCTTATTTGTGCTTAATTCTAGAACCTAAGGTTTATCTTGTGACTTAAACTATATGCATTTATATCATTTGCTTTGAGATTGTCATTGAAACATAGATAGTTAGATAAATCTTTTATTCAGTAATGCAAATCTTAAGCAAGGTTCTAGTTACGTACAAAAAAAGCATATTTTCATTTCTAAAGATCGGGTAAAACTTATATAAGCAGTTACAATCACATTAACATAAAACATATACAGGATGAACATGATTGAAGACAAGACACAATACACATGTTTACATGAGGGAAGTGTTAATCCATTACTCAGTATTGAAACTTATCCTGAGCAAAAAGGCACTGCTATAAAAACTTAGGTTTGTTCCAAAATATTTTTCTGTTGTTACTTTATAATCCTTAGAGTGCTGGATAATTTTCTAAAGATAGATTCTTTGAGTCGTCTGCTTTCCAAACCTTACATATATGCTTCATTATGACGAGGAAAGATGCTCGGAGTAGCAGACATGCTAGATCACAGGCCGGCCGGCAATTTACTTCTATCTAAAATTACCAACCATTCTAAGGAGTAAATCAGTTCCAAAATTCCCTTTTTTTCCTTATACCATTCGGGATACTATTATTGTAAAAACACCATCTGCTTATAAGCAACGATTACCATTATACGACAACTATTTCAATTTTAGCATATTATGTCGTATTTTCCAGGCTAGCTGTTCGGGCAGGGCAATATAGAGTGAACAAGGTCAAATCAGGGGTCGCCAATCTTCATTAATGGAAACTGCGGTTTGAAGTTTGACGTTAAGTTCCGAATCGTTTCGAAACGCCTTTTCAAGTAACAGATTTGTGTGTACATTTATACACTTGGAAGTATTTATATGGATGTATGGTGCGTTTATGGAATAACCAATATCCATTGTTGAAACGGCCAGTTTACAGGTTGGACACAAGTAAAACATAATTTCATTCAACCATCGTTTATTCAACTGAATGAGTATTAATGTATTATGCAATATGTATTTGTGTTGATTTAAGTATTGTTCGATTAAATTGTACGAAAAGCTGTTAAATGAACTACATTGTTTTTCCGACTTTTAGACATTGTTAAAACATGACTTTGTGTATATCTCTTGGAACTTATACGTGTTGACTGACATTTGCAAAGAATACACATTTGTCTCAGGCTCTAATATGTAACCACTGACCCATGATGTTTTTGTGGGAAAGCAGTGAGTGGCTTCGAACAAATGTTGTGTAGTACTGGGCAGGATATAGTCGTTGCCGTGGTATGACTAGATATTGTTGAAACGGCATCGAACCGTAATCTAACAAAAGGTCTTATCCTTTGGACTGGTCATGGCCCCATGGATAAATGAATCGGTACATTTTCCGAGTAGACTGCTGATGGATTTTAAAGCCTATATTCGGCGCAAGTACTCGATATGTATCAAGGATGCAGAATCGATACTGATGAATCTAATTTTTGAGAACTTGTTTCACAACGGATGTTTAATAAATAAGGTCAATCTAATTTTCGCTTGATAAGGTTTTGTTTCTTTTAAACCAATGTCATACATGTATATACATGCATTCACCAGACTATATTGTGAATGACTCTTGAACGGGCCTGTGTCAAGAAGTACAACTCGATTTTTTTTATCGCAAATATCAATTTCAAGAACATGTACCTAAATAAGTATGATTAACAAATGAGTATCTTTATTTGGCGTTTTCAAATATCGTCTGCTTTTGGTGTGTTTATACTTTAAAGTCGTCATGTATATAGAAAAGTATGGTTGAAAAGAAATCGTTTTGATTTGTCGTTTCAAAATATCGTTTTCTCCTGATGTGTTTGGAATCGTTATGTATTGTGAAAAAGATGAATTGTGAGACACAGAATAACATTGCATCAATAAGACGTGATTGGTTGGGTTTATCACAAAAGTTTAAAATGAGACCAAAAGTACAATTTTGAAAAAAGAAATCAATTTCATTTTTCCTTGAGATGGGGTTAAGATAAGCATAACCAGACATAGTTTTCTATCTATTATTATTATAGTTCACACAAAATTCTTTTGCAGAAGCTTAAGATGTTTCCATGAGGTATGGGCTAATGAACCAAGCAGATTGCACGAGAGTGCAATTTAATCATTTGGAGACTTTTAACGTCGCTAATTTCACGTCTAAATTATTTTGTCTTAATGAAAATTTGCAGTTTTCAAAATTCGGAGTAATTGCTAACGAACCTGAACGTAAACATATCTACAGATCTTTTCGAGAACAAAGTAGGTATCGCTCTTTGGAAAAACAGAAACTCTACATTCGAGCAAAGTAGGACTCCCCATTTTGAGTGGTGTAGGATTCGTCTCATTCTAGAAATCACACATGTCCTATTCGAACAAAGTAGGTATCACAGAATGATCAAAACAAGAATCCTCCTCAACCTGTATTACACTGATTTTTTTATTCGAACTAAGTAGGATTGTCCATATTCCAACATTCAAACAAAAAGGAATCCCCAATTTTGAACATAGAGGGTTTTCTCAATTTTGAAAAAAAAGATGTCCCGAATTGTTTTTTTAAAGTATGAATGCCCTGTTACAACCCGTTATGTAATAAAGTTGCATAATGTAATAATTATTACAAAACGGGTTGAAGTTTATTACATTTTGCGTTTTTCGATGCCAACCCGTTATGTAATAAAGTTGCATAATGTAATAATTATTACAAAACGGGTTGAGATTTGTTACATTTTGCTTTTTTCGATGCCAACCCATTATGTAATAAAGTTGCAATATGTAATAATTATTACGAAACGGGTTGATTCTTTTTCCAATTTTTTTTTCTATAAAACCCGATATGTAATAAAATTCATAATGGTAACATGGTGAGATTTTCACTCAAAATGTCATCTCTTTCAAGCCAAAACAGGCTTATAAGCAGAAGCCACATGTTCTAAAAATCTTTGTTTGAGCAATTGTCAAGCACATAAATCATTCCAAATGACTGATCGTTTCAAAAAAGGTCAAGCCAAGTAACTAAAAAAGCCGAAATGGGCTTATCAGCAAACTACAAAAACTATTTCAAATGTTGGATTTAGCGTTTAGATGGTTAGAAACCCATCGCAAATGGCAACATATACCATAAGAAGGCTAACAGAGATGCTCGAAAGCCAAGATGGGCCTATCAGCAATTTGTGAAAATATCAGAAAACTTGATTGCTTGCAATTTTCAAGCGCGCATACTGTTCCAAATGACTCAATGTATAGAAAAAAGTTAAAACACGTAACTGAGAAAACCAAAATGGGCTTATGGGCATATTACAAAATTGCCTTTATGAATATGTCTGCTTTTGAGCTAATACGGTAAGAAAGGCTTCGCAAATGGCAGCACGGACAAATGTGCAATTTTAGCTGTTTTAGTAACGTTTCACTATGTAATAATTATTACAAAACGGGTTGAAGTTTATTACATTTTGCGTTTTTCGATGCGAACCCGTTGTGTAATATAGTTGCATTATGTAATAAAATATGTTAACAAGATTGATATTCTACAAAGTGAATTTTTAGATGCCAACCCTTTATGTTATAATGTTCATAATGGTTACATGGTGACATTTTCACACAAAATGTAACCTCTTCCAAGCCAAAGGAGGCTTATCAGCATATTTCAGAAATTATAAAGATCTTTGTTTGAGCTATTTTCAAGCGAGGATACCGTCCAATTGACAAAATTTACCGAAAAAAAGTTGAACCGAATAACTTAGAAAGTTGTAGTTGGCTTATCAGCAAATTACAAAAGCGATTGTATTTATGTTTTTAGCGCTTATATGGTGAGAAAAACTTTGCAAATGGCAGCGCTTTAAGTGAAGCTGTTCTCTTATGGGTTGTGTTTTATTACACTTTGCATCTTCCGATGCAAATCCGTGATGTAATAAGAATCTATAACGGTCAATACCGATATTTACAAACAAAAGATAACCTTTTCCAAGCCAAGAGAGGCAATGTTTAGTTTAAAAATTGTTCAGTTTTGAACAAGCCTTGAAAAAATAGACGCAAACCATTGTTTGGTGACCGAAACGGTTGTTTTATCAATATGAAAAGTGAAAATCATCATTTTTAGCTCGATTACTCGAAGAATAAGGAGAGCTATACTCCTCACCTGGGCGTCGGCGTTATCGTCGACGAACACATTAGTTAAGGTTTTACATGCAAGTTTGTATCACATGAACTTCTGTATGGAATGGGTTGCTACTTTTCACATGTGTTCAGGGTCATTATCTACGGTCAAAACTTTTCTGCCTTGCTTTGTAAAATGATTTGACTTAGAAGTTTCCTATTTGTGAAATATCACCATGTAATAAATATGAATTCTATTACATTCCGGGTTTACATAGACACATTCACTAAAACAAACCGATTCGTCATAATTATTACATAGTGTAACTCTATAACGAACAATAGCAAAATGTAATAAAAACAGGTCTACTTAGATAATTGTGTTTTGGTACATTCTGCTATTTGTGATGATTTCTTACCATATAAGCACTAGAAAATATAAATAAAATCGCCTTTGTTGCTGATAAGCCTGCTTCGCCTTTCTTTGTTACTTTTTTTTTTAATCTTTTTAAGTACATTAAGTCATTTGGAACGGTATCCTAGTTTGAAAATTGCTCAAACAAATTTTTTGATAACTTCTGACCTTTGCTCATACGCCTCTTTGGCTTGGAAGAGATAACCTTTTGTGTGAAAATATCATGTAGAATATAAATCTTTTTTCGTATATTTTATTACATTATGCAACTTTATTACATAACGGGTTCGCATCGAAAAACGCAAAATGTAATAAAACTGAACCCGTTTTGTGATAATTATTACACAATGCAACGTTATAAGAAAACGGATTTACTAAGAGAACTTCACTTTGATATAAAACCTAAGAGTTACCCATTTTGAAGACATCATTTCAGTTTGTCAGCGCACAGTCCTAATACGATATTTGCTGTGTTTGGTATGTTCGTAGCATTTATCACTGTGCTAAACCTAATTATCATATAACTAGAACAGCCAATTGATCTTATTGCTCATAAGCCAATATGTACTGTTCATCAACGGTTCTCGTCATATGGTGGTCGTAATAAATCGATTTCGTTTTTGACTTAGGAAAGAAAAAAGATATGTTAGTCCATTTCAATATCACTGATAAGCCTTATCTGGCCGAAAATAACTTTATTTGTCTCGTTTCGAAAGCTTCTGCTATATATGTGTGCCATATCTGAAATTTTTATCGCAAACAATCAAGTGTTCTGATATTTTCTCAGAATGCTGATATGCCCATGTTGGCTTTCAAGCATCTCTGTTAGCCTTTTTTGGTACATGTTGCCATTTGAGATGGGTTTCTGACCATTTAAACGCTAACACCAACATTTGAAATAGTTTTTGTAATTTGCTGATAAACCCATTTCGGCTTTCTTAGTTATTTGGCTTGACCTTTTTTGGTACGTTTAGTCATTTGAAATGGTTTCATTGTTTGACAATTGCTCAAACAAAGATTTTTAGAACATGTGGCTTCTGCTTATAAGCCTGTTTTGGCTTGAAAGAGATGACATTTTGAGTGAAAATATCACCATGTTACCATTATGAATATTATTACATATCGGGTTTTATAGAAAAAATCACTTTGAAAAAGAATCATCCCGTTTCGTAATAATTATTACATATTGCAACTTTATTACATAATGGGTTGGCATCGAAAAAAGCAAAATGTAACAAATCTCAACCCGTTTTGTAATAATTATTACATTATGCAACTTTATTACATAACGGGTTGGCATCGAAAAACGCAAAATGTAATAAACTTCAACCCGTTTTGTAATAATTATTACATTATGCAACTTTATTACATAACGGGTTGTTACAATTCCCCATTCGAACAAAGGGGGAATGGGATTCCTCCCCCAACTCGACCAAAGTATATATCCGAATTCGAATACACCAGGAATGTCTTATTCGGACAGATAAGGGACTCGTATATCGTTGGTAACTCGGAGACATTGGGTAACTTTTGTAAAGAGCTCCAGGGGCGACACAATCAATTGTCCGTGTTTTCCAGCTAGTCCAAAAGCCTTAACAAACAAGTGAGTTTTGCTGAAGAATTCTATGTAACAATTACAGTGAGTTCTCGTTAATCCGAACACGTCCGTTCCCAACAAAATGTCCGGATTACCGTTTCATCCGGACTATTGAAGTAGAGCATGTTCTTATACACATTAAGACATAAACGGTCTGTATGCACGTGTATACTTAAAACACTTTAGCAAACGCCAAATTGTCGACCGTCCCAAATTGAAAGAGTTTGCAGACGACATTTCAAAACGTAATAAAGTTCAAAAATAATCTTCTGATATGACAGAAAACATTGTGGGAAAAGGAGAAATTGCTCGTGACGAGCAATTTCTCCTTTTCCCACAATGTTTTCAAAAGTTGTCTGCAACAGACTGGTCAAATAATTCCGTTCCCTTACCATTTCGTTCGGATTGCGAGACATTCGGATAATCGGGGTCCGGATAAACGAGGCTTCACTGTATACGGTCAATCGGAACCATAGATCTTTGTATCTTGGACAAGTGCAGCAAAAGACATGGTAAATACGGATAAGTCAATAACAAATCAGATTTCGCCGCCAAAAGCCAGTTGTGGCGATTGTTATAAGAGTTTGTTTTCGGATACATGCGGTAAGTAAGAATCATGAACGAACAGAGTTTGTTGTGTGTGCTTTGATAAAAGGAAAAGTCAACAGATACAAATAACGAACCATTGTGAACTCTTCATTAACCTATCCTTAGGCTATGAGTGTCTAATGCACACAACAGATATGAATGTTGTATTTATGAATTATGAATTTTGAATATTGTATCTATGTATTATGAATAGTGTTGTTTTCGATAGTTGTTTCGACACCTTACATTATATGCATAGATGATTCGTCTAACACACAGATGATGTAGTAACAAGTTAAGAAATCGGTTGTGACATTCGGCCGGCATTAATCGGTTTAGACTGATGAGAAGGTTTATCCTTTTTTTTTTGTATTTCAGCTGTTCCGTGGATAAAAGATTATAGCAAATGTAGAGCTGTAAACTTAACAAATGTCTGTACCAGCGTTGTCCCAGTTTTATGAAGTAGACTCCGTTTCTAACACGCATTTAAAATAGCTGTAATAGAAGTAGTTCACTTATTTGAATATCGATGAATATAAGAAACTAGTGTGCTAAAATTAATTCTCTTTGAATGTCAAGACTAATATCATTTAACATTGTGATCAATTTGTCCCGTTATTCTTAAGTTTAAACTTCAAAGTATTCCTCGGGGAGATTTTAAAATTGAGTTGAACAGTCTATGTAGCTAAATTTTGAATCGTGATTTTAGAAAGATAAACCCGGAGTTTTGATTGACCAGTGGGTAACGAGTCATAATTCATACATAAATTCATAAAGGTTAATGCCATACGGTTTTCTTGCATTATACCACGTAACGTGTGCTCAAGTGAGAAACCAGTAAGTAGTCTGGAAATGATATCGTTTTGTCGAAGAAATATTTGGTACTTTAACAACTCAGTCCTAACCATATAGACTCGTTAAACATATCATAAAGTTGGATTGTTCTATTGGAAAAAATTGTCCAAGTTTATGTTTTGAATTTGTTCCAACCCTTAAAGAATAGGTTTATTCAACGTTAGTTTATGTTTCAATGGCATTCAGAACATGTACATAGACTATTTAACTATTTTTCACGATGTACAACTGTAGAAGATTACAATTTCTCATTTTGGCAGCAATGCCTTTTTTCCATAAATACCGCCGAAACTACGATGTGTTATGGGTTTCCTGTTTGTTTTGCGACCGCACATTATTGGGTTACGTTCCAATCTTCCGTTCGAGAAAACAAGATTAACCAAATCCCTATACATGGGATTTTTACAAGTCCAAATTGAAAACGGAAGCAGCCGACAGTTATAAAGAATGAATAACAGCCTTGCTTTGTGATATTTGTAACAAACTATTGAGACAAAAGGAGTATTTGCTACGTATCATCATTATTTGGTTACGGACCGGATATCAGTTCGAGAAAACAAGATTAACCCATTCGCTTTGCATTGTATTTTGTAACAGATCCAAAATGAAAACAGAATCAACCGACAGTTTTAAAGAATAAGCATTAGCCCTCCTTTGTGATTTTGGTAAGAAACCATTAAGACAAAAGAATAACTTGCTCGTTTCGAGCAAGTTATCCTTTTGTCTCAATGGTTTCTTGAGCCCTCAACCTACTGAACTTAGATAAGAGTACATCCGAAGCTTAGCAAAGAAAAAATAAGCTATGATATGCTTGTTCATGTATGTTTGTCGATCGTCCGAAATGAGTCAATTGAATTAATCAAATCTGGCCCCTGGCCGGCAATATTGCTACATCCAATTCACGCGATTTGATTTATAAGGTCAACGGACGACGGTCAGATCCGATTAGCCAATAGAACGATATACTGGAACATGTACTGGTACCGCGCTTTCTCTTAAAGTACAGTATGCATCGCGATTAGCCTCGGGTACCAGTCTGTGCGTATTCACCGGACTCGGCAATTATGGGGTATACACACAGTCCGGGACACACAGGCCTCAAAGCCTTGGACATATGTTAATTGTGTAATAAAAGTTTAGTTGAAAATGAATATCACTTCCTTCTCGTCTGCCCCTTATATCATGATATAAGAAGAAAATTCCTCAAACCATATTTCAACTAATGGCCAACTCTTAACAAATTCGGAACACCTGTGGCATCGAATATCAAAAAGGATATTCTAAAAGTGGAGAAAAGTATCTATAAGAACGATGTTTTCAGACAAAATATTCAACCACATCATAACTCCACTATTTGTCACTCATCACTTATATCTTGTCCTATCATAACATCACAATTAAATGAAATCCATTTTGTTATTTTGAAGTATGCGAATGACTTTCTATTACATTGCAAATAAAATTATTGTATTGTATAATAAGACAAACGTTTTCGAAGAGTTTGTGAACTCATCGTAAAGCGCCATATTTCACAACAATGTCTTACTCCGCATGATCTAGACATAGATATCCAAGCAATCACAGCTCGCTAGCTTTCCGTATTCAATGCAGGACACTTTGATTACTTTGAACCCGAATCTCTGTCCATGGTTCCCATTTCGTTGATGGACAAACACATGATACGTTAACAGAGCGTACGTGTGTGATAGAATCGGGCACCAAAGAAAGGGATTGTTTCTAACGGCTCTAGAATAAAGCAGGGGAACGGTGTTCTACTAGCTGTCCTTTTAGACACAAGTTCTTGTCTTTATGATTTAACGACGTTCACAACACCTTTTTGATTAAGTCATGGTGTTACAAGAAACGAATAACTACCCCGACTTCTTTCTAATGTCAAAAACAAAGTTGTTCATCCGAGAAAAATATAATAAAAGTAACGAAACGTTCGTTTTGAAGTTTTAAAACAAATGAATTTATTTGGCATTGGAAACTACATTGTATTAATACCAAATAACATCAATCAATATCGATTCTGCTCTCTGGATACGTAGAATAATCAGTAATATTGTCGACTTTGGATTAATGCAAAGTCACCGTTCAGTTGAACGACGAAATAAAATGTCATTGTTGTACTGATTGATGTACATTTGAAAGTATGTACAACTTATATGCGTAGATTTTGAAAGCTTTGTCAGGTTTTTGGATTAAGTTACATGTGAATTCACCGTATACTTACTTTACAGAGTTAAAAACGATCGAATTTTGCTTCCAAATACTATTCTTGAGTGCATATCATTTAACTCATTACCAGACGTTGCAGACGACTATGGAAGACATTGTGGGGAAAGGAGAAATTTCTCTTAACGAGCAATAACTCCTTTTCCCTCAATTTTCTTAGCCCTATCATAAGATCGTTTTTCAATTTCATCACGTTTTGAGATATCGTCTGCAAGCTATTTGAACTTGGGACAGTCGAAAATATTGCGTTTGTTAAAGGGTTGGCAGTACAACTACAATTGTCTTCGCATCTGTGAACAAGTACCATTAAAACAATAGAAAAGTAAAAGTGCATTTAAGTGAAATGCCCTCATAGTAAGCAAATGAAAACGCACAATAAAGGTAAACAAAGTCAAATAATCTAGACATGTTTTTATTTCTGTCTTGTGAACCTAGATAAAAGTATAAAAATGCACTTTCTCATACATGGATCTGATCATGTCTTTATCACTTTTGTTTAAAAGTCTTTTTATACAAACGCTTTCTTGATTATTTTCTCTTAGATCTTCGGTTTGTATTGTCTGATTCGTCTCTTGAATGTGCCTGTGTTAGAGCGTGGCTGTTCTGGAGGCCTTGGAACAAGGTTTCCATTATTGACATCATCCACATCAGCCTTCGCCTTGTTCACCATTTCTGTAACATTTGGCCGCCTGATTATTGGTTCGTCCTTGATTTGGTTCAACACGCCTGCATCATTAAGCCGTCCATCTACTGACACTTTATCGACTGTGTGACTAACGAGGTTGGGGTTTTTCGTAGCGATCTCTGGAAGAACTAGGTTGGCTCTGATCGTAGATTTCTGTTTGCGCAATCCCGTTTTATCACTACCCTTCTTTATTTTGGTGATTTCTTTCTCGTACCACATCATCTTCTTCATCAAGTCCTGCTTCTTCTCTTGCTCACGCTCCAATAAGCGATTTGCTTCATTATATTCGTTAATGATCTCATCGTTGATACCACGTTCCAACTCTTGGCGTCGCATCCTGTCTCTTCTCTTCTCGAAAGCCCGCTTCTGTCTAACAAGATCATCGTTCAACCTTTGTGCCATGATGTGTCTGGCTGAGCTGTACTCCACTTCCTTTCTGTACTCGAGAATAATCTGTTCAAACCTGACTCTTTGACTCTCAAGGATTTCGAATTCTCTCTTTTTCTTTTCGGTGTCCATCCTGTCGTTTTCTGTAAGAGAAGTGAGGTGAGAAATCAACTGCTTATTTCTCCTTTGTTTCTCTTCCTGGTGCTTCAAGTATCTCTCCTGTTTGCCGATATCATGCACGAGAACTTTAATCTTCTCCAGTAGTTCCTCTCGCTTACAATTGTCGACATCAACATTATCGCTCTCAGCTGTGTTCGCGGTGTATTTCACTTCCACCGGATTCCCGCACGATTCAAAGTCACCTGCAGCCGCTTTTATAACCGAATAGTGGCTGAAGACCGACTGTCTGGAATTTGAGCTTGTTGAGGGACTCGAGCCAGATTTGTTGGAATGCATTTTATTTATTTATTGCGTTGCAGATACGATGCTATGAGTAAGCTTACCCGACGTTGCTACTATGAGCGAATGACGTTGAGCGTTCGTGACGTAAATGACGTTTTTAACGTTATGACATATTGACGTCAAGACAACTTCTGTTCCAAAATTGTTTCGTAACTTATTTATTTTACTATTTTATTATTTCAACGGCCCTATCTTATCATTATCCCTGTTTTAACCAACAGCCTAGAAGGCTTTATTAAGTGTTTTATGCTACTCTAACTTACAAAGGACATGAAAAGAGCTTATATATCATTTGTCTAGAATATTATACTTCAATTTCGACTGCTCCAATTCTCTGTGTACCGTCTCAAGATCATGGTCTGGGAAAATGTTGGAACGAAAACAGCCCAATTTGCTTGGGCTCATTTTATGACCCATTACTTGAACATTATAGCATGCAGTAATCTAATCACGCCAAACCATTAACGTTCAATTCGCGGTCTCTCCCGGTATGCCTGTCCTTTTTTCTGGTAATTACATACTGGCAACAGATAAACAGATACATCGCCTCGCTGTATTCTATAAAGCTGAAGTCATTATGTCGACACAAGCTTCGGAGCATTGTCAACAATTTATTCGGATCTGATTAAACTTAAAAGATATGTCAGTTTTGATCGACTTTTCTTTTTACATAAACACCTTTTTATTTCAATAATTATTTAAAAGAGGAGTTTCTCTTCGTTTCCCAAGTAAATGTACATCAATTTTATCTGCTGATCTTAAAATGTTTCAGAAAACAATTGAAATTGACCCACAGTCAAATAGAATAGAATAGATCTATTCACAGATGGTCAAAGCAATCTTCTATAATGATCCCAATTTTGAAACATTCGGTATTATCATAAAGTATTGACACGCGCCCATCGACTGTAATTTCTCAACCAAGTGGTAGACGTAAAACCGTTCTAAAGCATGGGTTATCATACACAGAACCTGAAAGTTGACGGTCAGCTCAGTCGGGATACACAACGTGGCTATCATCGGCAAAAGTACGTGAAAAAAGGCAAAGATACCTGTAGCGCGGCCATCTTGTTTGAACATAAGATATACATTGGTCACATGATTCCCCTGTCTGTATGTTATCTTAAGTAAACGTACCATAATGCCACATGACAAGTCATTAGAGGCTTCTCGGTACAATATTGATTATATAAATACTGAAATATGAAGGAACATTACTTTGAACTTAGGCAAATCATTGACATAAACCGTTTAGTAAATTGTAACCAAGGACCCCAGGTAAAATAAGACGCGTGTTAACGTATTCTTACCATCTGATAATCAGAGAGCAAAGTAATAAAATAAAATAAAAAAATCATGATATAAGAAATAACACATGCACGAAAAAATAGAAATCCTTTGGTCAAAGGGATACTAGTTAAATTGTTATATTGTCACAATTGTGGAAAAAAAACCTTTGCAGTAGAAGCGTCCAATGTGGTAAAAACGGGGTCTTATGAAGTAGGGGTAAAGGCTGTAGGTCGAGAAAGTTATTCTATCAAGGATTTGCCTCTTATGTGGATAATAGTGTGCATGTTTCAAACATCAAACAAGCGATTTAACCATGCAAAATGAACAACACACTTTTTCGATAATGTCTTAATGAATTAAGCCACCATTGTTGATTGGTGCATTGACTATACATTGTAGCACGTCAGAGGTTGTGCTGTTAAAGAATGGCATGAATGCAAGAAAAACAAAATACGACGGCGAGTTCATATTATCTAAGTAACGTAATGACGTAATTTACGTCACTTACGTCATTGACGTTTCATAACGTCATATTTTCATAGCAACGTTTAGCAGACGTTGTAACTACATTATACGCCAAACGCTGTTAGCAGACGAAACACAATGCAAGCAATCAACTCGAAATTTACTACCCCGTCTTCGGACAAGGGAGATCGAACACCCAATTCAAGCTCAAGATCAAGATTGTCAGCCTTTAGTCATCGTTCGGTTATAAAAGCTGCCGCGGGAGACTTTAAATCGGGCGGAAATCCAGTAGAAGTGAAATACACCGCGAACACAGCTGAAAGCGACAATGTTGATGTCGATAAATATAAGCGAGAGGAGTTATTGGAGAAGATTAAAGTTCTCGTGAATGATATCGGCAAACAGGAGAGATATCTGAAGCACCAGGAAGAGAAACAAAGGAGAAATAAGCAGTTGATTTCTCACCTTACTAGTCTGACAGAAAGCGACAGGATGGACACCGAAAAGAAAAAGAGAGAACTTGAAATCCTTGAGAGTCAAAGAGTCCGGTTTGAAGAGATTATTCTCGAGTACAGAAAGGAAGTGGAGTACAGCTCAGCCAGACATGTCATGGCACAGAGATTGAACGATGATCTTGTTAGACAGAAGCGGGCTTTCCAGAAGAGAAGAGACAGGATGCGGCATCAAGAGTTGGAACGTGGTATCAACGATGAGGTCATTAACGAATACAATGAAGCAAATCGCTTATTGGAGCGTGAACGAGAGAAGAAACAGGACTTGATGAAGAAGATGATGTGGTACGAGAAAGAAATCACCAAAGTACAGAAAGGTGATAATAAAGCTAGATTGCGCAAACAGAAATCTACGACCAGAGCTAACCTAGTTCTTCCAGAGATCGCTTCTAAAAACACCAACCTCGTTAGTCATACGACCGACAAAGAACCAGTAAAAGGGCAGCTTACAGACGCAGAGGTGGTGAACAAGACCCAGGGTAATGTGGAAGAGGGCAATAATGGAAACTATGCGCCCAGGCCTCCAGAACAGCCACGCTCTAACACAGGCACATTCAAGAGACTATTTAGGCGCTGTAAAACCAGACCGACGAGTTAATGATGTTTTCTTAACAAATTAATGTTATGTTTGATACGATTACTTTTTTACTGTAAATACAAAATATAGAATGGAAAAGAATTATACTTATAGACTATGAACTATTTGTTTGTCGTTCTTTTTTGTATGATACATTTTTCCCATTTTAAACACAAAAGAATACTAAAATTGTCAGTTTTCCTAATGCAAATATATGTTATCACCAAATGCTGTGTAATGTTGAAGGTTATATATTGAGAAAAAAGAGATAATGCCCAAAATAAACAAAGTCATTTTCTGTTGAAACGATCCCTATATTTCGTAAGGAATAAATTAGCTTTTTATTGATGGTTTAAATCTTCTATGATAAGCACGTCCCAATGTTTCGTCTTCAAATTGCTCGTTCAAAACGAAGTGTCGATTAAGGAAAAAGAAATTTACCATTCATCTTTGATTAAGTTTTGTTAAAGAGTATCCGTTTAATCAAATGGTTAAAGGATCTTCTCGAACAATATAAAATCATTAACCCATTCCTTGATACGTAAATATCTTCATTTTATCCTTAGAATGCTGGGTAATCTTCTAAAAACGGATTTCTGATTCGTCTGCTTTCGAAAATCTTAAATATCTTTTTTATTTTCATGAAGAAAGATATTCAGTGAACCAAACAGGTTAGATTACAGGCCAGCCGCCAATTTATTTGGCGGCTGTCCTAGATCCAACCAGTTTGCATATGCATGAAGTCGGTTCCAGCACTATAATGGTAAAAGGACAGATCATTTCTACTCGGATTAAGCTGGGCATCTCTTTAACCAACGCCTTGACCCACCTTAGTGCATTTCTGTACACACGCTGTACATGTACCAACAGCACATTTCGCCTATTGATTGGCAATCGTTTAAAAAGGCTTTGTGCATGTTCGCAAAATCCTTGATGGTCAGTTTGGAAATCACACTGTCGATTCTCCACAAATGTAGCAACGATAGAACGATTATAAACTGTTTTTCAAAGCATAAAGATTATAGTTTACCTGTGTACCCAGGTAGAGCCACGTTATTAGTTTAACTTCATTCATTAAACGAAAGAGATGAGACAGTCTTTATTAAACATTAACGACACTTCCCTTAATCTCTATGCTAAGAGGCTTTCCCTAGGCTTGGATCGATATGTAAAATCTTGATTGACTCTGAGCAACACGTCAATGCAACTTTCATTCATTTTATTTGATTTTGACGATCTATTCAGTGCAGTTTGTCGTCGCTTTCAATCGTTTAAAAGTTGTTTCACGATATACCATATACATTTGCACTTAAGCGATAAAGGGGAAGTGCGTCGGTCCCGGGACATGGGGTCGTTGTTCCGATTCCCAAGACTAGAGGGATCTACTTTGCGACTTTTCTTGGATCAATATTTGGCGCGAGTGCTATTTGTGTATTTAGGAAGCAGATTCGAGAATGACAAATATATGCTATAACAACTTGCTTCACAATCGAAGTAATATAGATAAGTATAGGCGAAATGCACTTTTATTTAAAACATCTGAATATCCCGACCTAACCACATGGAGAACTTCAGCGGCTTTGTAGCTACAACCTCAAATCACTCAGTGGAAACACCGTCCTAGTGTTACTTCCGTTGTCCACTGGTACCTTTAACACCATACATTAAAGTATTTCCAATTTCTAATGGAAGTTTTGCAATTACCAGAGACAAAGTTAACATGTTATCTATGTCTCTAGCAAAACATATAATTTTCCGACTCAATCCGCAAAACAAATAGGCCCTGTAGTAAACTTACTATCTTACTACCATGCATGTATTTTTGCGAATGGAGAGAGGAATTAGTTCATTTTTACAAAGTACATGATCAAAACATGCCCAGCTAATTCTTTCTTATCGACAACCTTTGAGTTCTTAGTCTGTATCGACCGTGTAAGAAGAATTCTGGGAAAGGTTTATGATAAGGCTGTAATATCCGGACATGATTTGACAGATAGAGACAGAATCATTTCCCTGTATCAGTACGGGGGATTGGATTCTAACCATTTCCATCATATAGGTTTTTCGTAGCGAATCTGATTCGAAACGAAAATAAAAAAAAACCAGCAGATGTCATTAGTAAAGCATGTGAAAATGCATATCAAACATTATATATATTCTTTTAACACATTACCACCTAATGCCACATTTTTGTGTCTTGCAACAGACGACTTTATAAAGGCATTGTGACAAAAGGAGAAATTGCTTGTCACAAGCAATTTCTCCTTTTGTCAAAATGCTTTTTCAATCTATTCATATATCACTTCAGCAGAACGGAAAGGGTTTTCACATGTTTACGAAGCTTTTCTAAAGTCGTTTGCTTCAAGTAAAACAAATGTCGTATGCAGGTGGTAAATAATCAAAGAAATCATTTTAATGAATTAAGACATTTAACCAAATGGTTTATGTCTATTCATTGCATGAAAGAAAAGGCATAGCCGTTAATTCCCATAATGAACTCGGTGAAATGCGTGTTTGATGGCGTAAATTGTAAAACGCCACAAATAAATATCCTTTTTTGGAAAGGTATTAAAGAATTCTACTTTTTTGTGAAAGAAAGTGTTGTTCAATAGAAGGTAGTAGTTGGTGGAAACAATTTCGATTTGTTGCATTGTCTTGTGAAGCCAATTCGTTGAAAAGTGCGGTCAAAGGAAATATGAAAATATGTGAAATCATCGGTTTTGATCCACGGATATTGACTATGTTAAGAACATGTTATTTCCGGATTATACTGGAAAATTGTTCGATTCATTCATACCTGGCAACTGCCTCTAGGCAGTTCAAAGCAATGCTCGACGCTCTTTCTTATAAGGGGCTTAACGCGTCTATATTCACCGTTTTACAATTAGAATACTGGGTAATTGTCTAAAAAGATATGTTTTCGTCTGCTATCCAAAACCTTATATATCTGCTTAATTTTGATGAGGAAATATTCTCAGAGTTGCAAACATGTAAGATTGCAGGGCAGTCGCCAGTTTAATTGGCGGCTGGCCTGGATCTTACCTGTTTGCATAATCATGATGTCGGTTACTGCACTATAAGGGTTAAGCATTGGTTTTGTTATGTAAAATTTGCATGCTGTTTTCCCCCATCCTCCTGCAGACAACGCAAATAATGGATACGGGAATGGCCTTTTATAAACCCAGTCCCTCACCAAGGTTTTCATATCAGACATTATATATAGCGAAATTAGACTGAAGTAAGAAATTAGGTCTGGATTATACAGGGTGTTTTCTTCTGCTTCTTTTGCAAATATAGATAAAAAAGACGATACAACAACAGAAGAAATATCTCCTGTTGTTATAGCTGTTTCTCGAGTACTTTGCTGCACTTGCTTCAAGGGGGGTCGATGTATTATACAGTAAGGGCTTAGATGTGCTTGCTCAATGCTGTGAAGAAATTTGAAAGTTAAGAATCAACTGCACAACAACTGTACTATTATATGAAACACACTGAAGAATAGCCACCGCAACGGAAATTAGGTCTTCTTGAACTCGTTATTGTGTGTATATATAGTGAGTCAACATGTATTTTAATACACACAAAAAAAACTGGCAATGCTTTTGAGACCTACCACATATTCACTGCACATGATTAGATAAATTTATGTTTCCAGAATTAACCCTGCTTTCATCTTTCATCTACCTTTAATTGTATGTCAAACAACACTACTCAAATTGCATTGATTCATCGAAATTTTATTTCGTTCTCTTCTGTGAACAAGCACCTTTACAATGATTTGAAAACATATCATTCTCGCTGAAGCCCATTACTAGAAAGTTATTTTTTCTTCATAAAGTGTTGACCAGGTCTTGAAGCACTTCCGGGTCGTTGAAGCCTAAAGAGTGGTTCTTTGAAATTTTGAAAGTCCCACTCCCACTTGGATAATCCAATGATGTAGAAAAGAAGCTACTTCTTGGCGATTTTACCTTTTTATTTCCTGTTTTTGTAATGTGTACTTTATGTGTTTGTATTTGGGAGTTCTTTTTAAAACTGTTGCTTTCAATTCAGTCATCTCTGTGAATGATAAACGGGGTAGTCCCTTACTTTAGAATACATCTATTTGAAGCATGTTACCATCAGATTCCTTTATACAACCATTAAGTTATACGAATGTAAAGCGGCTTATGAACAATTTACCATTTTGTCAGAATGTTCGACACCCATTATCATTACCTATGCATATTTTCGTGTTGTTTCTGTTATCTGCTATCGCTTTCAATTACGACCAGTCACATACATGTATTGCCGTATGGAATGGGTTAAAACGCACGAGACAATTACTTAATGAATAATTGTGACAACAGAATGTGTTGCTCGTCAACAATATTGCCTTATCAATCTATTTCCATACTTTGTTCTACCCACTGAATTCATCACTCAATTCATATAGTCTGCCTTTTTTAAATTCAAGGAAATCTCAGCATGTCAATTACTTTTTTTATGCCTCGCGAAGGACCAATCCAAACTCCAAACGCACAATAACAAAAAATTGTAGACATAAGTGCAATATTGTTTGACGAGCAGAAGACATATTAAATGGTTTTAATTTCTGTGGACAGACCAATCGAAAGTCTAATAAAACAATACCGCAGACGTTCGGACCAATACCGTTTGACAAGCAGACGACTGGTAACTTGATTATACAGTGGCTTGGTCTTGTGAGACAGAGGCTAAACACACTTACAACCTTACATGTTCTAAACAGTTTATAGCAGACGTCATTAAAACATTGCTTCGAATAAATCGGTCTTGAATATTCGATAAATAATTTCAAGAAGACAAGCAACAAATATGGAAGTAATGTGACATTAGGAAACAAAGAAACTCTTCAAGGGAACATTCCTTATTTTGATAAATGAATTTCCCCATTTACCACTTATTCCGATTGAATGTATGTTGGGAATGTTAAACGGAAAATAATGCACTCACAGCAGACTACAGTTATTCATTAAGAAATTTTGAACAAGAAGAGTGGTTCCGGTGGTATTCCTTACTGTTTTCACCCCTCACTGTGCGACACCGTATATAGCATCATCTGCTGTAGTAGCATCTAAATAACACTATTACTAAGAGATCTATTGCATATTGTTAGAAATGTATCCTTTTGTCGTAATGTTTTTCATGATATCTTAATGTTTTCTTTCTTACTATTTTTGTCTGCTGTTGTCCTCGATTTTAACTATTCGTATTTTTCTATGGACGGAGAATGGTATCATGGATACCATCTTAACCCTTTCCCAATCGCAAAAGTTTTGACTGTCCCATATTGAAAAAGTTTGCAGACGACATTTCAAAATGTAATGTAATTGGACGGTAATACTCTGATAGAGTAAAAAACATTGTGAGAAAAGGAAAAATTGCTCGTTACGAGCAATTTCTTCTTTTCCCACAATGTTTTCTAAAGTCGTCTGCAACAAAGTGGTCAAATATCGTCATTGTTTGGGAAAGGGTTTAAATGTCATTTTAACAGTAGTTAACAGTGTAAATGTAAACAGTTTTTTATTTCAACGATTACCTTTTACCAAATCTCCATCAAATTCTCTTTCTTTCCCAAATGAGGTTGACCATATACACCCCTGTCTTATTTGCGGGTCTTAACTCTACCGTAAATTTCACTCCATCGTCTATCAATTGCCTCCAAAATCGTATACCTAGCCATATTTGGGTCCTGTTTCCATCTAATAGAGTCCTGTGATCTTACGTGTTTGCATAAGCATGAAGTCGGTTCCAGCACTGAAAGGGTTAAATCTTTTAGTTGCCAATGTACTCGGCGGCTGGCCTGTAATGTAACCTGTTTGCATAAGCATGAAGTTGGTCCAAGCACTGAAAGGGTTAAATCTTTAAGCTGCAAATTTACTTGGCGGTTGGACTGTGATCTAACTTGTTTGTTGTATAAGCACGAAGTCGGTTCCAGCACTATAAGGGTTAATGAACTATCCCAAGGGTGATAAAGAATTCCGTATTTCCGTAGATGACATCGATAAATATATTCTATCACGGCTTCGCTCGTCGATTTGGGAATTCTATCAATGTCATATCGAAATGTAAATATTCTGCTTCGAGGAAAGTGGGTTGTTTCCAACGAGCTTCATCATGCGAACACATAATTTCACCAGCAGCGAATCATTCGTGAAAAACCTGAAACCTGCTTCATATTTGGGACCATATAGTAACTGTCTAATCAAAATGGTTTTTTACTTTCCTTGACTCTTTGATTATTTTAAAAACCGTATATAGTAGTTTGGCATTGGCACAATTTTACATGTTCCATCACACAACTACTAACGGGGGCGAACTTCACAATAAGATAACCTAAATTCCGTTTCATCTGTGTATCATGTTTAGCAGATATATATATATATATATATATATATATATATATATATATATATATATATATATATATATATATATATATATATATATATATATATATATATATATATATATATATATATATATATATATATATATATATATATATATATATATATACACACACACAGGTATTAAATGAGGATTTCCAGCTCTAACTTTTTTTCTTTTCCAAATCCAATAGTGTTTGTACCCGATAGAACCGTCTTGACGAGACGCTTATAATAAGTACGCTTAGTACAGGGTTTATAAAGAAATCGGAAAGCGTTTATCCTGTTAAAAGTGACCGCCTTGAAGTAGCAGAAACACGCCATTTAAGATATAAAGTTCCAATGCTGTTAGTTACGTAGAAAAATCCAGCATGGTATTTTTTTCTTTGTTTACGCCAGTTTTAGAATGACAAACAAGTCCTGCATGGTGACTGTAAGAGCAGTTTGTACAACACTCTGAAACGCCCCCTTTTCCGTATCTAAACCTCGAAACTGTTAATTACGACCTCACAATTCTTAATGGTGTATTCCAATGTCCAAGCCGTATCGGGGAAACCAATTTGGAGCAGCGAAAACACCAATGAGTCGGTAATTGTCGAGATGATTGGACTTGATTAGATTTATTATCGTCTTAAGAAAATGGAGGATAAAGAGGGGGAAAGAGGTCACTGATTGTCTTAGAGAGCTACAAGAAGGACGGGCTAGAGAAATATATTCTAAAGGCATACGGAAAACAATGTTTCGTAAGATGAAATAAAAAGGAAATAGAAATGTGGATTAAGATTGAGAAGCTTGAAAAGGTGACGCAACGGAAAGGAAACGATAGAAGGCAATATGAGAATAAAAAAGAAGAATTTTAAGAACAAGAAAAAGAAGGAGTAGAAGAAGAAGTTAAAGTAGAAAAAAAAAGAGAAGAACTTCAACAACATCATGAACAACAAGACAAGCAACAACAAGCACATGTACAGCAAGACCAAATACAAGAAGAACAACAACAACAAACAACAATGCGAAGAACAAAGAATAGAACAACAGCAACATCAAAAAGAACAACAAGAATGACAACAAATAGAACAACAAGTAAAACAACAATAAGGCGACGAAAGATTGCAAGAATATAATCATTTCTTCACTCAGCCATGCCGAGGGATTGTTGCGACTTTCAAATGCCATGTTCGTCACACATTTGTACATAGCAAAACTTCATAAATAAAACGGTTATTGAACTACTAACGCATTCTAATTGTATGGTAAAATTCCACAGGGGCTTTAATCAAATGATATAGAAAAAAACAACTGCTCATTTCAAGTTAAATAGATTTGTCGTGTTCAGTTTCCTGTTAAGAAGAACGCTCCTTTGCATGACGATTCAAATGTATTACGACCCTTTATTGGAATCCTACAAATCATCTCACGACCAACATCGGCTTTTATGTATCACTGAGTCTGATCCAAAGCTGAGCCTTACAAAAAAGATATGCTGAGTTTGATCTGTCTTAACCCGTATCCCTATAAAAAAGAATAGAGGTGGCCGCTCCAAATTGAAATCAACAGCAGGCAACTTAAATAAATCATGATGGAACATCTTGAATCCGTGGGGCTGAAACATTTTGGACAATACAGCGTATATGAATATTTGACGTTAGCAACTGTTCCTTTTTCCACAATGTGTTCTGTCCTATCAGAATCGTTTTAAGCTGTCTGCATCAAAGCATGGTTCTTCTGAGGGTTAAGGGGGCTTAAGGCATGTTCAAAAAATTTTCAGGTCAACCTACCTATTTATGCCCATTGTTTTCCCCTCTCTAACACTTTTAAATCCACTGATTGCCGTTTATAATAGACATTATTATGGAGAATACATACGTAACGTCTACCTAAGAAGCTCACAAGTAGATATTTGATAGCATTCCGGACGTACCTACTCTCACCCAGAACTGCAATTGGATACGACCTTCGTGAGATAGTGTTCGTCCAAAATATTGACAATCCGTTGCACGTCTCAATGGCCTAGTGGTTAACTCGAGACGGGGAAGTCGAAGGTTCGTGCACTAAGGGAGGCGTTTGTCCGGAAAATGTTTCTCTTGGGACTTGTTCCGAAATGGCCGGTTCGTGAGCCGCAAGCTAGTTAAATTAATGGTTACCGAATTGAATCCACTTGGCGCCTAGTATTATGATAAAACTTGGAAGGCACTTGGTATAATCAATGAATAGTGTCTCAAACAGGTGGACCCTTTCAAAAGGGTCGACACTATAATAAACGAAACATTTTGACTTTAACTTTGCACGGATTTTACCTTCAGAGTTTGAACGATTTCGTTCAGGGTCGAACTATGGATGTGAACTTGTGGAAATCTGAGGCTTGCGCACTAATCGACGTCGCTACTGCTTTTGGATCCTGTGAACAAGGTAATGCAAAGCCCAGGATCATTTACGTTATACTGAGTTACGAATCGCCAATGTGCAAAACCTTGCTTTTTCCTTTCATGAATCAAACATTGTTTTCCATAATATAACTCCAAAAATGGCTTTTAAGGCAGGCTTTGTGTAGTATTGTCTCAGAAGTTTGGATGTACAGACACGAGTTGTGCCTTAAGCGTTTCCCAAATTTGACTTTAAAGTCGCCAAGACGATTGTGTAAAAAAGATATAATGTTAGCATTTATGTTCAAGCACATGCATACAAGAACCATATACAATGGTATTTATCACAAATTGTGACATCGATTTTAGCTATTTCCAAATTTTGCTTTTTACTCGGCATGACGTTTGTTCATTAAAGAAATAAATTGAACACTTATGTTCATCCGTATCAATAAAAGAACCATAACACACTGTCTGAAAAGGCGATGCGAATTCTTACATAACCATTGAACAGTTGTTTTAATTCTGTAAAAAGATGCCTAGCTTATTGAGGGCCAAAATTACAGCAAGTCTCTTTAAAATTGTCAAAGTGTTTATATTATGAAAAATTATAATGAAAATCAAAACCGACCGTGCTTTATAAAAATAGATACTAATCTAACAGGTTTCTGGTTAGAATGATAAGAGGTTAAAATTGCCAACTTAAAGCACCACTTGCCAATCAAACTGGCGACCGGAATTAGCATATTGCTGAGAAAGAAAATGCAATTTTAGAGAAACCCCCATCGGCAGGTTGTTAAACACACGTTTATCAAATTGCACAGCATTTGTATTGGATTACGTCTGTATTCAGTTATTTTTTGTGAATTAGAATTATCGAAAAGGGCGTAGGTTAATGTGTTAACGAATTAACCCTTAGAATGCTGAGTAATTTTATAAAAATATATTTTTTGTGTCGTCTGCTTCTCAAAACCTTAGATGTCTGCTTAAATTTGTTGCAAAAAAATACTCAAAGTAGCAAAAAGGTTAGATCACAGACCTTCCGCCAATTTACTTGGTGGCTGGCCTGGATCTAACCTGATTGCATAAGTATTAAGTTGGTTCCAGCACTATCAGGGTTTAATCAAGATTTATAGGCATCGCAATCGCTCTTCGTGAACAATGTGTTATTGCCTGGCGTAATGTGCGATGTCTAGGATTGGAAAAATTCAATTTTCTAGGAAATCCCACAAGTGCTCGCGTGATTGAGCGAGAAGACACGAGTTCAAATATTCATGGTGGTGTTCTATATAAACAGAAGCCGTCGGTTGATATCTTTTGTGTTGTTACACAAATATATTTATACGTCTTTAATTGATGTGCCTGGTTTTTTTTTTCAAGTGATATTTTCATTAAATTCAAAATCTGTTAACAGTCAATCCTGTTTAAAGGCAGAATACCCAGAATCCGCAATTTTAAAACCCATTCTTTCGTCGGGTTACTTTGGTTGTTCTCGGTGCACATCGGTCGAAACCGGAACTAGCCGGTTTAATGCGAATATTCCCGGCCCAGGCCGATGTATGCCGAGACGTCTTGCTGTATAGAAATCGTGTATTAAGGATTTCATAATATCTTATTATAAAAATTATTTGCTAATATGAGTGGCTTTCCTCATCAAAACTAATAAGATATCTTCATTTTTTAGAAAATTACTCAGCATTCTAAGGGTTGATTCGTCTAATACATTAACATACGCCCTTTCCGATAATTCTAATTCACAAAAAATAGCTTAATACAGACATGCCTTTAACGAAAGTAAGGCATCTTTAGGCACCAGCTGGCCGGAGGCAAAATAGACCAAGTTTGCATTTTAATCTCCCCTTTTTTCCATTTCAAAATTTACTATAAAGAGACTTTTTTTCAAAAAACGGACATATGTAGATGACCTTTGTTTGTGTAGTCTTGAGGCGCTTACATTTTGACGTTGTTCCCATTTACTCATTTCCCTTTAGAGAAACTTTTGATAGAGATATCTACAAAACGAACAAGTCTATCTGATCTTTTTACGATGTTGTCTAGAGACGCTTGGATCGTAATATTTCATTAACGCTGGGGAAGACATTTAAGGAAATAAATGAATCTCCTGAGATAAAATTGGATCAAGTTTGGAGGCAGCAATATGTATTGATCACGGATATTTTTTTCTGTAAGCACAGGGTCTACTGTAGAAAAATTTCTTGTTTCCAAACTTTATGATTGACGGACGCCTTTTTGGACTTGTTGTTGCAAAACTTGACCTTAAATTGTATAAAGAGCTTTCTTACCCGATCTTTACTGGGAAATCGCGGTCTAAGGTTGAACTATAACTTACTGAATCTACTATTGATTCTCAAAAATCCAAAATAATTGCAGTATCCTACAATACTTTTATATATCGCTAAAACTTTATAATCACTTATTGTACAGATCTGCTATACATGGATTTTTAATATGGATATATTTCTGGTTTTTCTGACAATACATACTCCCTGCTATTATCAGACAAAAGATATCAGCATTTTCACAGTTCGTCTGCATTCCCTTTCAATATGTATGGTCGATCGATCAGATGTCGTTTGGTAAAGTTTTACAAAATAAAAGTGTTCCAATCACATCTGACTTTTCGATTGCTCCAAGTTTCTATAATTTCGAAACACTCTTTATTATTCTCGGAAAAAAATGCTTCGTCTGCAGATTTCGTATTCGTGAGATTTTTGGCAAACGGTATTATTTTCTATGCGAGGGCGCCTCTTACGGGAAATAAGACCCTTTCAAAACCGTTGGAGCTGATTTCATCGACGCCTTACGAATTCTCAGAGCATTCTGAAAGTATAGAAGTCTTTGCAAGAATGTGAAGTTGAATAAGAAGTCAAAATATCAAATAAAGGTAGTACCATTGATATTCAAGCTTGAAGCAAATGAAGCCACATAATTTACAAAAGATGAAGTTGGATATTTCAAGCAAATAATCTCTTGGTGCAGCGAATCTATATCTGAATCGATATAAAAGATCAATCAACCAATAACAAAAAATAAGGCAGAAAAAGACAAGTCAAATTACTTGAGTAGTTTGTTACGAGCAATTTCTCCTTTTCCAACAATGTTCTCCAAAGTCGTCTGCAACAAACTGGTCAAATGGCGTTTTTGTTTGGTAATGGGTTAAAGCACATCTAAACCAAACAATGCATTTTCTTTAACGCAAAATTCTAACAGATTCTGCTCGAGGCTAAGACCAAAGGCCAAATTTTCGAATGTCCAAAATTGAAAGAGCTTGCGGTAGACATTTCAAAATGTGTTGAAATTCAAAAATTATCTTTTTATAGGGCAGAAAAGATTTTGGGAAAAGGACAAAAATTGCTCGTTTAGAACAATTTCTCCTTTTCCCACAGTGTTTTAAGAGTCGTCCGCAACAAACTTGTCAAATGGCGTTATTGTTTGGTAATGGGTTAGAGCACATCTAAACTTAACAATGCATTTTCTTTATCGCAAGATTCTAACTGAGGCTAAGACCGTATGAATCAGACATAGATATGCCATTCTACATCACAATTACAGATTAGATCATCCGAGTTACTTGGCGCTTGGACAACTCGGATGATCAAAGCTGTAACTATTGCGTTAGAATGAAATATCTACGTCTGGATCATTCGGACTAGGCTTGGATAAGAAATGACAGTCTCTGGCGGGAAAGGGTTGTGAAACTAATGAGTCCTAGGGAAGGAATAAACGATCAGTAAATCCCGTGAAATTAGTCTTATTACGGACGCTAACGCGTTGACGTTACGACAAGTTTATCACCAAGGCCGCACGCCGTTATTCCTATCCCTGTTCCCGCGTAAACTTCAACAGACGACATTAACGCCCTTTTAACCCATTACCAAACAATAACGATATTTGTCTAGTTTGTTGCAGACGACTCTCGAAAACATTATGGGAAAAGGGGAAACTGCTCTTAATGAGCAATTTCTCCTTTTCCCACATTGTTTTCTGCCCTAGCAGAAGGTTGTTTATTTAATTTCATCACATTTTGAAATGTCGTCTGCAAATTCTTTCAATTTGGGACAGTCCAAAATTTAGCGTTTGGTAAAGGGTTTGATCGAACCCATAACAGCAGACGGTAGACATGATAAACCTATACAATTGAGCATTCTCATTTGAAAGCATTGTTTCAAAATGAGAAATTTGCTCGCTTGACATATATACAGTATCACAATACTAGTAGTTTAAAAACGACTGATTGGGTTCAATAAAGACGGTAATAAAATAGAGAACAAGGAAATAATGGTTCATCAATATTCGACGCATGGACAAGAATGCTAAACCTGTTAAACTCATTATTCCACATGTTGTGACATGTCCAAATGGATTGATAAATTAGAAATTTATGTCGCATACATAGCAATTAGGTCCCTTGTTCTGCTTAGCGCATAGGTTTGAAGAGCCAAAATCCACTCATTAAAGAAGACGTAAGCCGTCCAAACGGATTGATATATTGTTGACATTAATTTGAATTTTTACATAGCATTTTAAGCTGTTTAGCTTCTTTGTAATGTCTGACTTGTTCTAGATGTTGAACAAACCAACAACTCTTAACTGTTCTTTTTGATTGGATGAAGCATACAAGGAGAACCAGTCAAAATCCGAGATTCCGTTGAGGTCGGTTTCAATTGAGGCTGAAAAAAGAATACCCATATTGTCTGCTTATGATTGTGGGTCTTAAATCTTCACTCCTGAGTTATGTCTAAATACTTGCAGAAGTTCGGCCAGGAGACATAATGCTCGTGACAAATATTCTTTTCCTTTTCACAACAATTGTTCCATCTAATGAACATCTTGGTGTTCAAACCTTGCATTGCCTTCTACTACTTCTCAATTTGGACAAACCCCGTATTATTGGAATGGCTTATGGCATTCTATGTAATTAAAGGAATTATATCCTTGGCACTTACTGATTAAATGGTTGGCTGCAGTAAAGCATTCAAACAGGAAATGTATATAAGGTATTTTGTCATAAAAGGTGCATTCCTAACCCGTCAGCTATCTAACACCATTCTCTCGTCTGCTAGATAAAAATGGTAGATGGAAACAGCGGGAATGTCATTGGTAAAGACCCATCAGTATGATTGGTATTCCGCTTGTAGGTTTGCCCTTCATCAATAACCTTTTAAGTGGTCTTTCATCAAGTGGCGGATTTCGTGTTCAAAATTCTTATAAGGTATTGGCTGGCCCTGTCGTTTGGCTACCTTACGATTGTTGTCAGAAGACAAAATAGTCTCAATCGATGCTCGAATCAGTGTTTATTCTTACATTTTATTTCGTCTTATCGTAATTGAAAGAAATAGAAAACAAACGTTTATAACTAAGAACAAATGATTAGTGTAACAGGATGAAGCAAAAGTGACAAGAGGCGAATATTTTCAATACAAAGGTTTTCTTAAAAGATAAGAAAAGAATGATCATCTGCTGAAGACGTGCAAACATTGCCATTTATGAGTAGTGTAATCTCAGCATTTTTCGAAAACATACTAACACGTCGTGTGTTACCATTTCTTAGAAATATAACTCAAACAAAGCTGCTCCAACAAATAATGTTCCTTTTTTCGAGAGTGTTTGCTTTTATGACCCTCTTTTTTTAAAAGAGCAATGTCTTATCTATTAAAAGACTCGTTCGGTTGCTTGTCAATAAGGGGATCGTAAAACGGCGTGCAATGTGACTGACAAGGAACCGTCAGCGCAATTGGTATTCCGTTTATAGGTTCGCTCCCATACCGCAACCTTTTAAGTGATCATTCATCAACTGACAGAATTCGTGAACAAAATCGTAACAATGTAATGAATGACTGGCTTTTTATTTGCCTTGTCTTCAGACGTTGGGTGAAATAAACAGTATCACACCAAACTTCGACTTATTCCGCTTTATAACAACCTCTGAGGTGAACGAGAAAAAAAACTTTGAAGCAGATATGTCAAAACGGATATACTTGAAAACGAAATAAATTGTGCATATAAAGCATAGATAAATATGAATAAGCAAAAAAGACACAACACATGTTCCTACGGTGTTTGGCAATAAATTGACTTTTCTTATTTCATGAATGTCACAAAAGAATTAAGGGATTATGAAGGATTCTCAACCCTTAAAGCTTTTTATAATAATCTAAATTGATATGGGAACATCGCAATGAAGCTTATTTACCGACTGGGTTAACTTGTGCTTTACTTCTACATTGTATGAATCTATCGCAGACAACAAAATGATCAACATTCACTGACTGAAAAGAAAACATTGGACAGTGTATGTTCGACCAATGCACGTTGACACAATCAACATTTATAAAACCATGCTCATCTGAAAAATCTTTGGTCCTATGTCAGTAATGTTGCGATGCCCATGTCTTAAATGCCCATTAAAGGAGATTAATGCTATATCAAACTATATTATTTGGTAAACCTTTGGACAGATTCGAATAGTTATCACCAGAAAACACCATCAGCACAACTTAAATGTGAAAGTAAACAAGAAATAACCCAGATTAGCAAGTTTTAAAATTCAGATTTCCTGATTTCTTCACCTCTGACCTTGACAGTTGATACACACATTTTTGAACCGACCAATCAGAAATCGTTATTTTGAATATGTAAACAAACAGGTTGTTGATAAACATGATTGAAATGGAGACAACTATATTTCAAGCACAAAATGACTTATTTTAAATGAGTCTATTTAATATGTTCTCAATGCATTCCTAAACTAATTCTCATGACTTTTAAGAACATAATAAAAGAACTCCATATATTTTTCCAGTAATTTTTTCGTACTCCTCTCCTTTGATGTGCCTTTAATGATGGTGGAAGACCACAACACCCAACTGCCCATAAAAGGCTGGTCTAGTCTTGAAGAACTATCTGCATTCGAAAAGTCGACAATCTGCCTCAAATGAAAATCGAAATGTCTTTAGCACTTTTGATTTCGTCTGGCGTAGAGTTATTTCAGTCCGTTTGGTTTATAGAGTCGGCCGACACAGTGGTTCCTTTGCAGGATTAATTGTTGTATCTAATATGGCGCCGTTTCCTATTGGAAATCAATGGCTGCCTGTTTGACATAACCTTTACGATGCACTTCCGCTTTGTGTACCGTCTGCTGCTGATAGTTTGTATAGAACAAAGACAGATCCCTTTAAACACTTGCTCCACGATACATAATCAATTTTAACGCATCTGCTGCAAAGTAATGAAAGAAAATACAATGAAACAAGAGGATAAATTTCTCGTGACGCCAAATTAACCTTTTGTCACAACGATTTTTTTTTCATTACCATAGATAAAAAGTGTTGTTGTTTTTTTCAGTTGTTTTTGACAGGTTCAATTTCAAGTTCAAAAGTTAACAAGCATAACATATACATATTGTTGCTTACATATTAACATATCATTATGACAAGCACCATAAAACACAATACAGTAAAGTATTTTTGAACATAGATTTTACGTCAGTTTCTTTCCTCATCTTTGACGTCTGCTATTGCCTTCGATTTGAACCATCTACAAACCTATTTCTCATATATAGAAATGTGTTAAGCTATATGTCTCAGTAATAAGCCAATAAATAATGATCAAAATTGATAGGTATATACATTTAGTATCGATATTGCTAAGCACTGAAATGCACATAATAGATGTTGCCTTCAATGCACCTAGCCTATTTTCAAAGATCGGCAATGCCTCTCTTATACACAATGGTGGAAACTAGAGGCACATCAAGATTTGTGATCCGATTAGAGCAATTGAGCTAGAGAAACAGACTCGTAAAAAGAACGACAAGATAACACAAAGGAGTCAAATGTTTGTTTTTTTCATTTTAACTTTTTCCATGTTCCTATTTGTATCGCTTTGCTAAACATTTTGAAATGTAAAAAGGGCGTTGCTGGAAGCATCTTTGCTCGTGTTGCTTGTCAATTCGGAGGCTCCCTTGGCAAACGGCTCAAGCGCTGCATTGTTACTCAGGAATATTTGCTTAGCAACATGTCGAATTAACAAATGATGAACATGACAAACCTTTAACTAGCAGTGTCTCATATTCTCATGTCCGTGAAGTTAGTAGTCAGTTCGCAGTTCGTGAACTGCGAACTGACTCCTAACTTCACGGACATCATATTCTCACAGTTTCTAAATAATATTGTTTTCAACATCTTGTTTCATGATGTCGCTATCAGTGTCAGCATCAAGGCTCCCTTGGCAAAAAGTTTAAGCGCTGACTCGTTACTCAAGAATATCTGCTTAGTCATACGTAGAATCAACAATGTAAGCAAATGGCAAGCCTTTAACTAGCAATATCTCCTTTCCCCACAATATATTTCAAAGAAATGTTGTTTCTTTTGTGAATAACTGGATTTCATGATGCCATAATCAGTGTTTCCCATGGCATGGACGATATAATTCCGAAAGGCTGACGCAATAAGTGTTCTAAGTAAAGAGTCCTGTCAAAATTGACAATGTTGAAACGTTTTAGCGCCTGTTGAAGACTTCTTGCCATATTATCTACTCATCAATAATTCATGCTAGGTTGAACATTTTTCCCAACAACAGGTTGACAAGAGGAACATTTTAAACTGTGTATTTTGGATGCCTGAATGAAGCTTAAGGTTAGTTAAGGGTCTGTGACCTCGAAACGTACTGGCATGGATCCAACTTGTTCGCATAAGCATGAAGACGGTTCAAGCCCTATAAAGATTAAGAAAATAAGTCTGAGAAAAAACCCACAGTGACACAAGACGGAAAGTTGTTGGTAGCAACATTATCTTATCTAGATATAGTTGCGTATGAAGATGAACACTGCTGCTACAATGCCAAAACGGATTGTTTGAAAAAAAGAATACAGTTTTATTGATTTACATTTCTGGAAAAGGAACTGTCGATATCAATTGCGCTGATAGGACCCGTACGATGCAAAAATTGGTTAATACTCGATATATAAATAGTTCTATCTGACTCGTCTGTCTGTCCCACATCGATTGATGTTAACACAGGTCATTGGCAGTGCTGAATCACGTGATCAGGGATAGTCTCTAACAGAACTTAATTGCTATTTATGTAAAAAGCAATCACCTCCTTATATGTGGGAACATATATACTGAGTCCAATGACGGTTCATTTAAGTTTGAGTATTTTATTATTATTGCTCGACGACACAATACCTTTTCAAAGTTAAAATTTCTCTGATGAGTCAACTGATGTAAAACTATTTTCTCTGAGTAGAGAATAAGACGCCATAATTGACACGATTGGTAAGGCTACCTATAATTACTTGTGCTGGCACGTAATACTATTGAGGTCTTTGTAGCAACGAAGACTAATTTTGCAAGATGCTTGATCTTAACACCAAGTCTCGAATGAAATGGTTATTCTTTTCAGATTGCGTATGTAGAAGAAGACTATTGCTACAATGCCAGAATGGATTTTGTCGAAGAAAGAGAAAACAGTTTTACTGATTTACATTTCTGGAAAAGGAAATGCCAATATGAATTGCACTGGACCCGCGCTATGCACAAATTGGTTAAAACTCGATATATAAATACTTCTATCTGACGCGTCTGTTTGACCCACATCGATTGACTGTACCCCAGGTCATTGGCAGTGCTGAACACGTGGTCAGGGATAGTCTCTAAGATAACTTAATTGATATATATTCGACATTTCATGTTCGACCCTACTTTCTCTTGTTCTCCGTACAGCAATTTACGGGTTTGTTTATTGGTATATATGCCGTATTCGTTATCGTGTATTCTGGTACATGTGCTTTAGTATACACAAGAAGACAGTATCTAAGATATATTTTGTAAAGAAATGCAAGAATGCATGTGTATATAATTGAATATTTACCGTCGTTATTTAACATTGTATAGTTTTGTCGAAACCGACGGATACCAATACCAAAACTATTTTGTTGGTTGCAGATGATTTAAAACATGTGTACAAAAACACAAATGCTGCACGTACCTGAAAAAGTTGCAAGTCGACCTTAGTTTTAACAATTAATTTACTCTGATTCAATAGAACATTTTTGCTGAGAAATGGAGGTAAAGCTGAAATGATAATATATAACGCCCAGCTAGCACAATGGACATAATAGATGGACGATTGTCATATGCTTAAAGAAACGGTCTTTGGAGCTTACAATTACCAATATTGTTTCGAAAGTAGACACCATAGATATTATTTTTAATCGAATTCCGGTCCGTGAATTTATGTTTTAAAGTGGTGGTTATCTTATTTGAATTAAGAACAATTGATTTATTTATTATTTGATTAAGTTTATATTTGATGTGGATTCGACGTCTTCTTGATCTTTTACAAGCTTTTATTACTAACGAACAGGTTATTTCTTGAAGCTTACAGTTTAATCAGTCAGTAAAAGTCATAAATGCACGCACACTGAGGTGTATTAACTATGAAGACTTCAAAGCAAATAAGCATAGGAGACACCACTTTCAGATAAGGCGAAATTGGCACTTTGTGAAGTGTTTGTGCTTCGTTGTAACTTACGAACACCAAGACATGAATGAATAAGAGACAAGCTTGATTTTCCTGTGACAGGAAGAACGTCTAGTGTAAAGGAAGAGGACAAAGGAAGAGAAAAATGGCAATGTCACGTGACAACCAGACTTCCCGCCCAAAATAGAAAAGTTGACAAGCAAACATCATGGACACTTACCAAGAAGAGATCCTCAAAAAATGAAAAGGAGTAGAGCATGCTAACGGGTCAATAAGAATATATTGGAATGAAAAATATTGCTTATATATTAATACAAATGACATCGAAGATGAATTTCATTTAATTAGTGTCGGCACATGCTTTAATGACCAAAGAAAAAACATATTTGAATGAATATTTCTGCAATTGACCAAATACATATACATGTACTGACGAAATCGATGAGTGAAAATGCACTGTTCTGACTTGCTAAGTACATAAAGGAAGCTTTGTTTGATAGAAAGGAATACTTGTTTAGTATTCATAAATATACCCTCATGACGTGTCACTTTCTTCCATTCTATCTTGCATGCTGCGTATATATGATTACGTACTATATACAAGTCAAAATTGAAATTCTGTTATTTTAAAACAGATACAATGTTACCTACTCTGGGCTGAACTTGTCATTGGTAAAAATGCGTTAAGTGTTTGTGCATGCATGATTGACAGGGGCTTTGTTTCGAATCGATGGCCTAATATTGATTGTGGGCCCGTACAGAATCGTACAGAAGTTTCCGGGGGAAAAAACTTCCTCGCCCTCTCCATTAAATAATTAACGAGGGTCGACTCTGGATGGGCCTTTACAGGAATGATACGTGATGAGCAACCTGTTAGATCTTCATTAGCTCATTTCTCTGTGGACACGCAAATGCGTAACATCTTATCATTCTATCAAATCGGCAATAGCCAGATTAGTTTTTTGCCATCTCTTTCTTTAATCAATTTGCTGCATAGCATTAAAAGATAAACATAACTTTCAAATTGGTAAAAAAAAACACAATATATGCTTTAAATATGATTGATAAACTATTTGACAATTGTGAAAAAAAGTGACAAAAGAATGATAAGTCCAAACACATACATTTATACCTTCGACATATACGTCTTTTTCTAGAGGGCCTTTGTTACAAGAAGCACATACAGAGGGTTCAGCGCAATACTATAGTAAGTGCTTCATAAACATGAAGCACTTATTATAGTATTGCACTGAATCCTTGATACAAAGTATCATCGATTTAATCAATAAATTGTGAACTTGAAAACTTGCAACCGTTTTAAACACGACCTTTATATAAACTTATCATTCTGTAAACAACGTTATGCTCAAAAGGATGCTAAAGGACGGACATGTATAGAACAGAAAGATTTGAATCGAAACTGTACTGTTTATCTTACACGTTGGTATCACTACTTAATAAGCCATAGGAATTTAGTCGGTCATTAAATGACAGACTGTGACTATATGTACCTTTTCTTATCTGCGGCAATGTACTAGTGACGTAAATCGAGTGGAATTTCCTTTACTCATCTACATTAACCACCACCAAGGTAGAATAATAAGGCCAATGTTAGACTCATATTCTATTATAGCGTCTGAAATGAGAAAACAATCGACTCAGCAAACCAGATTCGCATAATCATAGGTATGAGAAAATAAAAAAGATGAACATGAATGGGTGCCATAATCAAACAGAAAGGAACCAATATGACTAAGTTGTAAGGCACCTCGACGTACATTCTTAGTGTCCATTTCCGTCACACGCTGGTAATGTGGCTTGACTTATGAGCGGTGGCATATCGGCTGATTTGGAGAATGTCCAATATCCGCTGCTTGGAAGCCTGCTTAACTTGTTAAGATTGCTTTTCAATTTCATTACATTTTGAAATGTCGTCTGCAAACTCTTTCAATTTTGGACCGTCAAAAATTTGGTGTTTGGTAAAGTTTTAACGTATTCTGGTGCCCTAACCCGTACGTATCTCCACACTTCGAAGTAAGGAAGCAAGGAAGCAAGGTTATCATAATCCAACTTAATCGAGTGGAATGCAAATGCATCGAATATGGGAAGCAAAGGTTTTTACAAATCAGGCATTGCTCGTCAATATCAATGTGTAATTCTGTGAGAAGGCTTTACCTTTCTCTAATGAAAGTGTATATAAAATGAATCAATGTCTTTAAAAGGGAGACATCGTTAATCCTTAGTGAGACAAAGGCTTGGTATATAATGTTTATTTTGGAAGCTTCAGTCTATTATTAGACACTCCCTCGATAGACAGTTTACCGATATATTCTGGTACGACCAGAATAGTTCGTTTCTCCCCTTGTTATGTCTATCGTATTATTACGATATATTAATACTTAGCAAGAACAGTGTGCACACACCACCATTGGCCAGTTTTTTGACATGCATAAAACGAGGCATATAAGAAATAGACCCCTTTTCATCTGTTGTCGTTGTTTGTTTTCTTCCCAAACAAAGACATTGTATAGAACATGTATAACAAGTCAGCAGCATAACTTATGCAGTTTGTAAAGGTGCCCAATTCGGTTTACCATATCTTATTATCATTTGTCGAAAATGGAATTATTTGCAATGTTTTCGTTCTATGATGTTGATCACTAAATCCTTGATTAGTATAATAAATGTGTGTGTGTGTGTGTGTATGTGTGTGTTTGTTCCAACAATCGACAGTAATCGTACACTTACAGTTTAATTGTATATATCATCTTAAAGTCATTATTGTGCTTGACTACCAAACAAACGTTGTGCATGTTTAAAGTTTGTATAATGGCTATAAAAAGGTTACTCGATACAATAGTAGAATCTTTTTACTATGTAACGTGAAAAATATGGACATGTACCTAATTTTGAAAGCGGATACATCGAATCTCTAACTTCCTTAAGCCGACGTGTTCAAAGATACTCGTTGGAAATCACATGAAGCTGAAAATTAGAAACGATTTTTCTCTTTGGGTTATAAGAATTGCGACACAACACCAACATTTCTTCATAAGTGTCGTCAAATAGGACCACATACAGAAATTACATATGGATGCATCAATGCAAGACTGATGTAAGTACATCACAAACGTGAAGCCTGAAGCATTAACTGTTGTCTTGCATTGGACCCTCTAAATGGGGGAATCTGTTCAAACATATCGGGATTGAATCTGTAATTAAGGGATGTCTAGTAAAACTTAATACGATCAATGGCCGATTCTTTCCTATACAGTCTAGTATAATTAAGAGAATGGGTGGGCGAGTTTCAGAGTAACGGTGACAGCTAAGTAGTCATACGTAATAAGGTTCTTCCATTAGCGCTTTACCATTCGACAACATTGTGTCTATGTCTAATTTGAAAGAGCCTGGAAAAGAGATAGAATATTATAGAATTTGATTGATTATTACCATTTATACGTATAATCAAAATAAAAAATGCAGATTATTCCACGTGTTGGAAAGCAATAATTGTTGGGAAAAGACAAAAATTGGACCACGTCACGGGAAAAGGGGCACTCGGACATAGCAAACAGTGTAGCCCCAGACCAGCCGCCACGTCACTGACGTGGCGGCTGGTCTGGGGTTACACTGTTTGCCATCTTAGAGGACATCAAGTTCTACCTTTAAATAAATACAAATGATAACTGTCGTGACTAGATGCTGGAATAATAGTGCTATGAAAGAGCTGAGTCAGCGGTTTTTATTTATGTCCGAGTGCCCCTTTTCGCGTGACGCGGCCCAAATGGAAATTGGTTCAGGAACCACCTAATCAGTTAAGAGAAACCCTGACGTTACCTGTTAATAGACTTATACCAAATCAACACGACTATATATGTAATTCGTGTCATGAATGAAGGGTTAACTCCGATAATATCCTCCTTTTCGAGTTCTAGTCTGAGGTCCCAAAGGTTGCACCGGTTCGTTTCCTGGTCGTAATGTGCGTATGTTTAATATTACTTCGATGAAGAAATATACGCAAGAGACACATTCAACCCTTCATGAATGTCTTGCACCAGTAATGTTTTATTGTTAATTCATCTTTATTAGGGATTACTTCGGGTCCACTTAGCTTTCAGGTTGCAATGCACAGCTCATAATGGTGAAGAAGACCCCAAACTAGACTGCCAATATATATGACAAAACCTCTGTTGACAGATGTGAAAGACACACAAAAGGCAAGTGAATTTAACTTAACAACGATATTGCTGATAATTGTAAATTGCAGTAATAAGACAAAGACAAAAGTCAGCTTAAAAGATGGTTACAACCTCTCATCATAGCTCTTTTGTCATCCACATATACACCACGTGTATATTTGGATGAAAATAACCGAATCATGGGAAGAGATTGAGATAGCAAATAACAGAAGTCTTGACCTACAGAAAGCTTTTGTCAGGAAATGTCTTCCCATACTTTACTTAGCCGACATATGACCACACCTAATCAACCTCAGTAATCCTTTTGAAGAGGTTTACGGTAATAACAGTCATTTCTCATCATGTTCCATTCATTTAGATCGCCATGTATTGATTCCAACATTGAACCGTGACATCATGTTGGTTACCTAGAAGCATCGAAATCTGCAAACATTGAGTGGAAAAATGTTGACTCAAGCCGGACTTTGGTCGTACAAATGGAGCAATTGATTGACTCATCGAGATTATACAATGAAAATGCACCAAACATAATAAAACAGTAAACATATTGCTTCTTTCGTTGTACCTTCGTGTTGAAGTAAAGATGTTAGGTATCGCATCAAATAGTCCTTACATTTGATTAAAACAAAGACAACATATTATAAGTTATAGTTTTACGCTCAATCAAGAGTGTAAAAGTGACCGACCAAAAAGCGATAATAAAAAGTGATGTTTACCCATTACCAAACAATAACGACTTTTGACCAATTTGTTGCAGACAACTCTGGAAAACACTGTGGGAAATGGAAATATTGCTCTCAACGGGCAATTTATTCTTTTCCCACAATGTTTCTGCCCTATGAGAAGTTTTTGTTTATTTCATCATGTTTTGAAATGTCGTCTAAAAAACTCTCTCAATCTGGGACAGACGAAATATTTGGCGTTTGGTAAAGAGTTAAACATTGCCATATACATTGAACTATTTAGAGTGGAAGCTCAAAGGATACGTGTTATAAGCCGGGATACATAACACTAAACATATCCATGTACTTATATACGAGGTGTTATTCTCAGATTAAGGGTGTATCTGATAAGTTACAATTGCTTTAGTACTTTTTAAGTTCGTTTACCAATAGAAGAATCGAGTCAAATGTCATTAAACTATCTCAACATTATAGTATACAACTACAGCTGTGGATCATCCGAGCTATACCCATCCTCTCTTTCAACCCGTTAAGTCGTCTGTCAACAGTCTGTTGCAAAGTGTTACAGCTAAACAGCAGATATGGAAATCGGTCGCGGATACGACATTTATTTTTTAAATAATTAACATACGAGGGATTTAGTTCTTTAATACAGCGTGGTTTTTTATTTATAATTAATATATATTTTAGCAATGAATAATGAATTACATACATCTAATTGTCAGTTGTAACTATTAGTATTTTCGAGTTATGCTAATTCTTCCATATACATTGGTCCGCGGATATGACATTATTTCTTAATCAATAAACATAAGATGGATATATTTCTTTAAAGAGCCATTTTTGAAAGGGATAGGCATTACCTAGTAATTCGAAGTGGCTACATCTAGCATTTACGTCTTCAACGCTCATCTCAATACCAATTAACTTTAAACTCATTTGCATTAGAAATCAACTTCACAAGACTTGGTTTCTCCTTTTCATTGAACAGGCCTTTAGCTGTAACTACTTTTTAATACGAATCCAACCGATGTCATGACCTGGTGCCTCGACTTATTTATTTATAGATTCAAATTTTTACATTAGCAGATTTGAATTTGCCTGCAAGGTCATCTCCCGGCTTGCTAAAAGAATGGTTCTATCACGATTTACACATCTTTCGTCGAACTGAGCAACTATGTTTACCCAGTTCATTGATATGCTACTATATAGTCACAGCCTAAGGTTATAATGATAAAACGCTTGTAATATTGATAGTTTTGTCATTGATCTTGTTTCACTATTAAAATGTACCACGCACTGTCAAAGACCGATGACGGAGATGTCCATGTATTGTTTTCAAACTACATATTAACGATTTTATATTTATACCAAATTATTTCATTTTGTTTCACCCCGGTAAAGACTTTCTTTTAAGTTAACGAAATGCAATTATTTGAAGAATTTAGCTTTATGTCTTTCATTCCCTATACCAAATAGCAACTCTCAACCCTTTACCAAACGCCAAATTTTCGACAGTCTCCAAATTGAAAGAGTTTGCAGACGACATTTCAAAATGTTATGAAATTGAAAAATAATCTTCTGATAAGACAGAAAAATTGTGGGAAAAGAAGAATTTGCTCGTTAAGAGCAAATTCTTCTTTTCCCACAATGTTTTCAAGATTCGTCTGCAACAGACTAGTCAAACGTCGTTATTGTTTGATAATAGGTTTATACTTGTCGAAGCGTTTCCGAAGTCACTGAAAGGTAGGGGCTTTATTCTAACCGAGAAAGAAACGGATCGTCAGTCCACTCGGTTTCCAATAATACCACCACGAGAGAATCTTACCATTGGAACTTATTGGCACGCGTGCGACTTCAATCTGAAGTTCGCCCTCATTGCCCGCTATGCCACGTCGTGTGAACGTCTACCGAGAATTAATATCTACCGATAATTAATTCCGAGTTTTCCTCGTCGCGTGTTAACGTTCGGAATCCGGGTCGTGTAGAGGATTTGCATTTCGATTGCGTGACTTGTATAATTTCACAGTGTGTGCTTGTTATGTGATATCGTTTCTTGATAATGTTAGCCGAAACATCTTTATTTTGTTTGGAAGTGTGTAAACGATATACTATTGTGTTGTATGTTTGTCCTGGGAACATCTAGATTAAACGTTTTGTAATCGTTATAATGGCCGGAATCAACGGTGGAACGTTTAATGGGTCGTCGACAACTGTTGCAGGTGCTGCGGTGTCACCAACAACTGCGCGCCTAATGACGACATCAAGTGTTGTGTCGATGACGGTTAGCACTGTGCTAAATAATGTGACGTCATCATTTGTGGATAATGTAACCCTCGTTCCCGAAGAGATATGTACGGAGCCAGGTAAATATGGCTATTTCTTCTTCCTTGAAGATATAACTCTAAAATATGAAAAGCATACCCGTACAAATGTGTAGCATATTGACTCTTGAGAGAGATTTACCTTCATTAGTTGAAGGTATTACCTATGCAACGGCTTGTCTTCATTTGAGATAAATGTATTCATGGTCACTACATTTTTCGAGGTTTCTTGAAATCGACCAGATACGTTTATATGAAAATACGTTTGCGATGTTGCCTCTAAAATGTGGAGACCTAAAGTGACTATTAGCAATTAGAATTTGGAAGACATTCCTATAACCACTGAAATAATATAAAGCAAAAAAAAGGCTAAAAGCACGCATTGAATTTTTTTAACAACGCCGTAAACTCAAAGGTTGATGGTTAAAGGGTCAGTAAAATGTGCTTTAACATCAAAAGGAAAAATGTGTCATTAACAAAACATTCTGTCATATTAGATTGCATCGTGTTTGTTGTACTGTACATAAGAAAATGGTTTCGTGGAGCTTTTGACAGTCAACATTGCTTCCAACAAGATTAAGATAACATATTTCACTTTTACTCTTAATAAGCTATTTTCACAGTTTGGGTGATTTGCTTTTGAAAACTTTTAAGTAATGTTTATGCTAATTAGTGCACAACATGCTTTCGTACGTCAAATACACTCTAACAGAATAATCATTTAGAAACTCAGAATTGTGATATCAAACCCTTTACCAAACAATGACGACATTTGATCAGTTTGTTGCAGACGTCTCTGGAAAACATTGTTGGAAAAGGAGAAATTGCTCTTAAAGAGCAATTTTTCTTTTACCCACAATGTTATCTGCCCTATCAGAAGATTATTTTTCAGTTGTCATCACTTTAGAAAAGTCGTCTGCAAACTCTTTCAATTTTATGACGGTCGAAAAGTTGGTGTTTGGTAAAGGGTTAAACACAAAATAACGAATGATTAAAACAGTCAAGTGATGATAACTTATTGTTAAAGTCTCCAATAAATCTTTTTACCAAAATAGGAATATACATTTTCAATAAAAAGAAAGGCACTGTCTGGTTTTGGGGTAAGTATAAATATCGACCTTCAAGCACAAACCTTCCATCTATACCAACCTTACAAAAATCCACTACAATTATTGTACGAAATATCTTTTTAAATTGTTTATATTTTGACTGGTTGACAATATAACACAATTCGATTCGCTCAGGCCTTGCTCGCATGAGGCAATACCATGTACGTCACACAGTTAAAAGATGCTATTTTCTAATGCTTTGCCAGCTTTTCCACTGTTAAACCTTTTAGTACTTCTAGAATGTTTAAAACTTTCGTCGTGGTACGACTTACATACTAAAGTTGTGTGAAATGGTAGCATGTCGCCACATTGACTTAAGTTGGCGCCGGAGAGCAATACACCGGAACTATGAATCCCCGAAAAGCAGAACGGACAAGCTGCCTGCTGTAAAGAATTTTTATGCTTTAGCTTAAAAGATTGACAATCGAATAGGGAATGGTGACCAATATAAAACTCTAGATCTACTTAAAGAAAAACATAATGACCGTCTAGCTTATATCAGCACGATTTCTTTTTTATCTTATTTCGATAACAGTAAACATCCTTCACTTCTTTTAAACTATTTAGAACAGCCAAAAACAAAAAGGGATGGTGAAATTTGATTACAATTTTCTTGTCAGTAAATGCCAAATAATGTTCTACTCGTGTCCATAAAATGCTTACATAGTAAATTACAAAAAAAGTCCACCTGTCCATAATATCTGTCGGACAAGCTGGGCAATACGAACAATAAATTTTGCCCACACCCCCACATCCTCTTTCGTACATGTATTAACCATCAACATTTAAGTATTCATTCAGTCTTTCATTTCCAGACGCCCCCATTCATCGATAATTATTGTTCTAATGTTTGACGAAGTTTGACTGGCCTTTTGCGAAGGAGAGAATAGTCCGATACTCAAATATTTACCACGGATCGGCAGGAAGCGGGGGTCAATCGATACGTGAATCATTTTCCCGTTTATCGGAATTGCAGACAAATTAATCCCTCTTCACGTTTCCGGATCAAGTCTGGGTAAAACTGTGAAAGATGACACGCTAAAATCGATGTGACATAAGCAGAATTTGCTCATCCTGAGTATTTTCAAATCTGTGAAAAATGACACGTTAAAATTAATGTGACGTAAGCTGAATTCGCTTATCCTGAGTCGGTTCAAATCTGTGAAAATGACACGTTAGAATCAATATGACTTAACTGAATTTGCTTATCCTGAGTCTGTTCAAAACTGTAAAAGATAACACGTTAAAATCAATGTGACGTAAGCTGAATTTGCTCATCCTGAGTATGTTCAAATTTGTGAAAATGACACGTTAAAATTAATGTGACTAAACTGAATTTGCTTATCCTGAGTCGGTTCAAATCTGTGAAAATGACACCTTAAAATCAATATGACTTAACTGAATTTGCTTATCCTGAGTCTGTTCAAAACTGTAAAAGATAACACGTTAAAATCAATGTGACTTAAGCTGAATTTGCTCATCCTGAGTATGTTCAAATCTGTGAAAATGACATGCTAAAATCAATATGACTTAACTGAATTTGCTTATCCTGAGTCTGTTAAAAACTGTAAAAGATAACACGTTAAAATCAATGTGACGTAAGCTGAATTTGCTCATCCTGAGTATGTTCAAATCTGTGAAAATGACACGTTAAAATCAATGTGACTAAACTGAATTTGCTTATCCTGAGTCGGTTCAAATCTGTGAAAATGACACGTTAAAATCAATATGACTTAACTGAATTTGCTTATCCTGAGTCTGTTCAAAACTGTAAAAGATAACACGTTAAAATCAATGTGACGTTAGCTGAATTTGCTCATCCTGAGTATGTTCAAATCTGTGAAAATGACACGTTAAAATCAATGTGACTAAACTGAATTTGCTCATCCTGAGTATGTTCAAATCTGTAAAAGATGACATGTTAAAATCAATGTGACGTAAGCTGAATTTGCTCATCGTGAGTCGGTTCAAATCTGTGAAAATGACAAGTTAAAATCAATGTGACGTAAGCTGAATTTGCTCATCCTGGGTCGGTTCAAATCTGTAAAAAATGACACGTTAAAATTAATGTGACTAAACTGAATTTGCTTATCCTGAGTCTATTCAAATCTGTGAAAATGACATGCTAAAATCGGTGTGAAGTAAACTTAATTTATTCATCCCGAGTCTGTGAAGATCTGTAAAAGATGACAAATTAACAAATCCATGTGACGAAAACTTAATTTGCTTATCCGAGTCTGTTCAAAACTGTGAAAGATGACACGTTAAAATCAATGTGACGTAAGCAGAATTTGCTCATCCTGAGTCTATTCAACTCTGTGAAAGATGACACGTTAAAATCAATGTGACTTAAACTGAATTTGCTTATCCTGAGTCTGTTCAAATCTGTGAAAGGTGACACGTTAAAATCAATGTGACGTAAGCGAAATTTGCCCATCCTAGGTCTGTTCAAATATGTGAAAAAATACTCGTTAAAATCAATGTGACGTAAACTGAATTTGCTCATACTGAGCAAATTTAGTTTACGTCTCATTGATTTATAAACATCTTCCCATTATCATAATTGATATCGCAGAATCGACTTGTAGCCTTGACAACTGATTTCAAAGTCGTAATAGTCGGCTGGAAATTAATCAATTTTCTCGGAAGAGTGTGAGTGTTAATCATGATTGAAGCGTCCAAGTCATTTAGATTACAATTAGATACTGGGGGAATCATGAGACCGCTGGTTAACTACGTGCTTATCAATAACGCCGTGTCGTCTGCTTCTTGCGTCACCCGGATCGACATGCAACATGCAGACTTTTTAAAGGAATGTTCACCTTTAAAGGCACATGAAAGGATATGAGTATTAATAGATTACTGAAGAAATATATGGAGTTTTTTTATTATGTTCATAAAAGTCATGAAAGCTAATTTATGAATGCTGTGAGACCCCATTTGATAAACTCCTTTAACAAAAGTTATTTTGTGCATGAAATAAAGTTGTCTCCAATTCAATCGTGTTCATTATCAATCTGTTTGTTGACATATTCTAAATAACGCATTCTGATTCGTTGGTCCAAAAATTGTGTATCACGCGACCAGGTCAGAGACGAAGAATCAAGCAATCTGAATTATCAAACTGGCTAATCTAGATTATTTCTCGTTGACTATCAAGTTTAAGCTGTGCTGATGGTTTGTTTTGGTGATAACTATTTGAATCTGACCAAACGTTTATCCAAAGATATAGTTTGATATACCATTAGTCTCCTTAAAACCAGGACACACGATTCTTTGTTAGCTAAGTCTAAAGTGTTTTGTTGAGGCATAAATTCTCAACCATTTTCTTGTTCTTTTAACAATGACAAAATTGTTTGCACTCGCAGATTAAAACTTAAACCCTTATAATGCTAGAACCAACTTCATGCTTATGCAAACAGCTAAGATCAAGACCAGCCGCCCGTTTGCTACTCTGACTTTATTTCCTCGTCAAAATAAGCTTATACTTAAGGTTTTGGAAAACAGACGACACAAAAAAGTTTTTCAAGAAAATTACCCAGAATTCTAAGGGTTAACATATTAAAGAGACATCTAACTATGTGTTGGGAAGGTTACGAGGGACAAGCCTCCATCAGGCACAACGTCTACTCAAATCTTCTACTTCTAGTGCTGTTTAGCACATTACCACCTAACATCACAAATTTGCGACTTGCAGCAGGCAACTTTCAAAAGCATTGTGGCAAAATGAGAAATTGCTTGTCACAAGCAATTTCTCCTTCTGCCACAATGCATTTTCAATCTACATGTACAAAGCTTGTCTAAAGTCGTCAGTCTCAGGTAAAATATGTCGTCTGCAGATGGTAAAGAGTTAAAGCGTACGGTCAAAGAAGATGTAAAAAGCAGTATGTTGACTAAGATCGTCAATACAAAGATAATCGAATGAATAATATCATAAACAAGACCAACAATAAGAGGATATTTCGCATAGATTTAACACGTACTGGATATTGCGCAATCTTAGTGCTCTGGAAATAGTTGACGGTTTTTCTCTTAGAATAGCAGAACAATTACAAATGCCTTTACATACTGGTTTAGACAGCATAATAACTCCTAATAGTTTTTTTTTACAGACCGTCTTAAATAAAACACATTCTAAAACAAATTGAAGTCCATCTTAACCTAATTCCTTTGGCAAATCTTGCAAACTCTTTGTATGTTTTTTTAAGGGGGAAGGCCATAGGTTGGATGACCGCAGATCTTCTGAAACGACATTAATCCCGCATCAGTTTATGTGTTATACTACGACCATTATCTCATAAAGCCTCATGTGGTCTTTAAAGTTTCAGATAAAAACGAATGTTTAGAAAATTGGATTAGAGGGTATTGTCTTCTTATGATCGTTTGAATTTGGATCCAACAAATTTCCATATATCTTATTGAATTCATTTGGTTATATCTTTTATTACTAGAAACTATTTCAACGAAATGTACCTGTTGATATTTCAAAAAGAAAAAGAAAAACATAAAAAAAAAAAAAAATGATGAACATAGATTCATGGAATTTCCATATGGTTAAATGTTTTAATGCCTGCCCTGCTAACTTTCTTGCTGTTCTCTTCGATGTACTCTTCAATTTGAAAGATTTTCATAAAATCCGTTGCATTTACATGTATACGGTTATCAATAAGTCTGCATTTATGTCTAGCCATGTTGGCAAAGTTGGTGGTCTGTCCCCATAGGATTTAAAAACGAGATTAACTTGCAAAGAAATCACGTGACAAGGTTTGCAGCAGACGTATTTAGATTCCTCTGTGAGAACTGAATGAATTGCTCTTATGAATGTAAATAAGAAAGTTCAAGAACTCATTCCTTGAATTTGTCTCCTCCGAATGTTGCCGAAATGAAGGAAAATAGAGTTTCTGTTTTATTTGGGGCTAGACTCTGGTTGAATTTGAAGTAATGGTTTCCCTAAATAGGACCCACAATAAAAGAAAGTACTTCACGATTAAATTCAGTCGTAAAAATGGTAGGAGAATGTCATGTTTTGCAACCAATGACTTTTGCAATTAAACAAAAACATGTTTAAATTGCTTAAACCGCAAACAAAATGAAGGTAGAATACCAATAATCCGCCATTTTGAAACTCATTATGTCGTCGGCTTGCTTCGGTCCGTCGTCCTCAGTATACCCCAGTCTGGTCGTATTAAACCGAATAGTTCCGACCACGACCGAGGTTAACCGAGAACGAACGAAGTAATCCGACGACAGAATGAATTTCAAAATGTCAGATAAAGGCTATTCTACCTAAGGCTACATGTCTTCTAAAGGTTCAATTAGGCCTGTTTGATTCTTCTCTTTTGATACTCACCTCTTTAGCTTTCTATAGATACGCCTCTCTGTTCAGTTTGACGGGATAGTTAATTTGATATTTCCTAAGTACGTTATCATTGATTTCTTTTCAATCAATACCATCAAAACCACTGATGTTCTTTTCTCTCTCCTTAATCCAGATGTAAACATCATCGATTGCCAAATGTTCTTGCAGGTTGAATCCATATAACGATAAAACACTTTAACTGAGGTCGAGATGGGCAATGGTAACATACAAGTGAACATTTGGTAACGGTTTTGAAAGCGACTTTTTTTGCATTTCGCTTATGCTTTATGTTTCGTTTTAATGTAAAATACTGCTTCATGATACATCCTTTATCAACGGGTGCCAAAGGATTCAGGGCATTCTCTTTCCACTGGGCATTATTTGAACTTCACCACGAATAACATTTCGTTACTGGCCCGAATAGAAATTCAGTAGCAAATGTTAATGGTTAAACATTAGAATGCTGGGTTATTTTCTAAAAGAGTCGTGTCCTTTGCTTTTCAAAACCTTCAATGTCTGCTTAATTAAGTTGAGAAAAGATACTCAGAGTAGCAAACATGTTAGATCACAGGCAAGCCGCCAACTTACTTGGCGGCTGGCCTGGATCTTACCTGTTTGAAAGAAGAGTCGGTTCCAGCGCTATAAAAGGTTAAGGCTTTTTGAAAGCAATGTGCTACATAAGATGATAAGTGGAAGGCTTTCTTTGTCCACTTTACTTGTCCAAAAAGCATTTTTTGTAAAGATCAAAATTAATACATAAGCGAAGGACATGGAATCATCCTTCTTCCAACACTGTTACGAATATTTGCTCAATTCCAGGCTGAATGATGATATTGTGTAATGTAATGATTCACAATCGCAGAATCATCGCCTACGCAAATTCCAGATATAAGGAGGCGGGGCTTCTTTATGTGGGTGTCGCCAGATGGAAAACCGATAAGAATACGATAGAAGGCATTAAGTCGAGTCCGTTGAACCTTTTGGAATTAATTTGCTTGATGTTAACCGGATGGCTATACGACCTTCATTAAAAAGGTTTTGCGTGGTGAAATATACCTTTTCGGGAAACTTTGTATTTGCAATATAAAAGAAAGAACCATGGCGACTTGCTTTGCCTTTGATAACCTTTTCAAATATCCTGACACCTATTTTCATCGTCATTCCTTTTTAATGTTTTTTTTTTATTCTAAACTGTGCTCTATTGGGCCAATTCTAGCTTACATATCTTTTCTCGTATAATGTTATTACAAATCAATTCTTCTTTGTTGTTGCCATAAGAAACTAACTCTAAGAGATTCATCAATTATAAGTTGTTGCCATAACAACCAACGCAAGCATGTACAACACTTCTTTGTTGCTTCAATAACAACCAGCACTAGTAGACACATACTTTCTGAGCTTGTTCGTTATTAGCAACAATAGCGGATGTAACTAATTAGTTGCCATAACAACCAGCACTAGCAGACCCATCACTTGTTAGTTGTAACAATGATATGATAGAAACATACGCATTACTTCTTAGTTGATGCCAGAGCAACCAACTAGAGCATATATTAACTTCTAGGTTGCTGCCATATACAACTTTTCCATATCCATTACTTCCAAGCTGTTGTCTTGACAAACAACTCTAGCAGATATGTTACTTCCAAGTTGCTTTCATCGCAAGCAATACTAGAAGACGCATCACTAAGATGTATTAAAAGGCAACCTTCACTAGAATATGCATTACTTCGAAGTTGTTGCCATTACAACCTGCACTAGCAGACACATTACTTTTAAGTTCTCACCAATACAACTAACTCTAGCAGACACGTTACTTTTAACTTGTTGCCATCACAACCTAGCCTAGCAGACACATAACTTTAAAGCTGTTGCCATTACAACCTACACTAGCAGACACATAACTTTAAAGTTGTTGCCATTACAACCTACACTTGCAGACACATTCCTTTAAAGTTGTTGACATCACAACCTAGACTAGCAGACACGTTACCTTTAAAGCTGTTGCCATTACAACCTACACTAGCAGACACATTCCTTTAAATTTGTTGCCATTACAACCTACGCTAGCAGACACGTTGCCTTTAAGTTGTTGCCATCACAACCTAGACTAGCAGACACGTTACCTTTAAGTTTTTGCCATTACAACTTACACTAGCAGACAAATTATTTTTAACCTGTTGCCATTGCAGCCTACACTAGCAGATACATTCCTTTAAAGTTGTTACCATTGCAACCTTCACTAGCAGACACATTCCTTTAAAGTTGTTGCCATTACAAGCTTCACTAGCAGACACATTACCTTTAAAGTTGTTGCCATTACAAGCTTCACTAGCAGACACATTCCTTTAAAGTTGTTGCCATTACAAGCTTCACTAGCAGACACATTCCTTTAAAGTTGTTGCCATTACAACCTTCACTAGCAGACACATTCCTTTAAAGTTGTTGCATTACAAGCTTCACTAGCAGACACATTCCTTTAAAGTTGTTGCCATTACAACCTACACTAGCAGACACGTTACCTTTAACTTGTTGCCATTACAAGCTTCACTAGCAGACACATTCCTTTAAAGTTGTTGTCATTACAACCTACACTAGCAGACACGTTACCTTTAACTTGTTGCCATTACAAGCTTCACTAGCAGAAACGTTACCTTTAAGTTGTTGCCATTACAACCAACTCCAGCAGACGCATTTCTTCTAATATGTTGCATTACAACCAGTGCTATCAGGTGTCTGACAAACACATTTAACGTCGCTTGTATTAAAGTAAATCATAAAAGAGGAAAGACAAAGAAAGGGTTAATATAATCTGAAAGTCTAATGTAATTATCTGTTTCAGCGTTTCACGAATTCCCCCCGGATGCGTTTACCGCCTCCCAACGAGCACACGGGGCTATAGTGCTACACTTGATCCTCGTCATGTACATGTTCGTTGGTCTGGCCATAGTCTGTGATGATTACTTTGTCGCCTCGCTGGATAAGATATGTGAGGTGAGTGTGTTGTCAAAATACTTGTAGAAAACTGGTCGTAGGCCCCGCTTGATGAATACATATGTGAGGTAGGTATGATTTAAGGTAGTAAATGCATTGTTTTCTTGGCCGTATTTGGCAAATATATTTGAGGAAAGCGTGTTTCATAAGACCTGTGATGTAAGTATCATGCCATAATGATGTTTGAAGTGCATAAAGAACTGCAATACGTACCCTTGTTTGTTAAAGATGTATGTGAGATGCGTATGATTAGATACTGAATGCAGTGGTCTTTTGACGTATGTTAAATTGTATACATTTATATGAGGTAAGGACATCACATAGCATATGTTGGGTTAGTATTATGTCGTAATGCTTTTCAAAGGCTTGTAGAAAGTTGATTTTATAGCCTTGCTTAATAAAGATCTGTCTCTGTGAGGTACGTTGATGTGACTGTTAAGACAGCAGTGTTTTCTTGACCCTTGTTTGGTAAGATTCATATGAAGTGAGCGCATTTCACAAGCTTTGTGAGGTTAGTGTGTTTTATGCCAGATTTAAAAAAATATAACGGACGTGGTGACTAAAACATCAAAAATTGAAAACGGCGTTTCTGACCTTGACATTATTCAATACTACCTAAAGATTTAATGGTTCTACTGTGATAAAGTGTGTTATCGAATTTGTCATATATATTGTTCAAAGTTGACGCGTATTTAATACAAGATGACATTTTCGTCTTCTATTTTTTTTTTTGCTCTTCAACCCTTAGAATGCGGGGTAACTTTCAAAAAATAGATTTTTGTGTCGCCTGCCTTTCAAAACCTTAAATATCTGCTTAATTTTGTTGAGGATATATACTCAGAGTACCAAACAGGTTAGATCACTGGCCAGCGGCCAATTTACTTGGCGGCTGGCCTGGATCTTACCTGTTTGCATAAGCATGAAGTCGATTGCCGACCTATTAGGGTTATAAGAATAATTGGTTCACCGGACGTAACAAATCTAACCTTGACATTACACCCCACCATGATATCCGATGTGTCGCGTTAAGATTCAGTGCGTATTCTCGGGAGAGAACGAGACATAAGATGTATCGATCAGTTTTCGTCTGAAAAAGATAAGGCGCCTATCAATAAAGGTGATGTGTTCTATCTTCAGGGGTTTTGTACATTCGAGGAGATCCTACCGTAAACCGGATATGATATTTCTTAACTTGACAAAACTTCGACATAACAATCAAGAGGAATATTGATTAGCAAAATAATAAATATAACTTGTTTTCATTAAAGAGAGCGTGACATCAAACTCTATTGATTTTATTTGTCTTAGCAAATACAATAGACCCAAAGGTATCAATCCGAGGTGACATATTCTGTACGTTGTTATTTTCTCCCCGAAAAAAGTGTTTTTTTCGTTTGCCGTTATAGCTTCTTGAACTTTGAAGCCTGTAGGTGTTTTGAGATGTGTTTCTATAGAGTCATTGAATTCGCAAAATGCATTAAATTTTGTGTGTTAAGTGTTAATTTTGTGTGTTAAGTGTTTCCGGGCACGAAAGATGATGTGCACATTGCATGTTACACGATGTTTCTTCTAGTTCAATAGATCTTCTTATTGCACCGAATAAACGAGAAAGCTTTTATGGTGGTCATTATTATTGATCTTTATCCATTACTCGCTTTGCATTCATTTAAAAATGAGGAGTTAAATCTCATTGTATGTCAGCCTTTAAAAGCATGAACGCATAACTTGGACAAATGGACTACAACTCTGTATGCAATGCGGTATAGAATTAAAAAATAGAGATGTGCAAGTTTAGAAAAAATATCGTCAGGTAATATAAAATTCAAGTATCTTAATGAAAACCTGAGACAAGATATATTACACTCTTGTCCTTTAAATATTACATGAGACAAGTTACTTTATAAACCTTTCCCTTACATATTGATATCATTTCAAAGATAGAAAACTGCAACACAGCCGCTACATACGCCATTTTTATAGAGGTGTTATCCTCATTTTGTCACAGCAATGTTTGTCAAAAGTGTTAAAAAAGAGACATTTTGATGTCATTATTAAGGATAATGATAATAAAAATATCTTTATGTAAGAATGTCGATGGATTAAAATTTGCGTTTGTTTCAGCGGATCCTTAAATCGACGATTACATGCGTTTTAAGCTAAACACCTCCGGTTCTTTGATAATTTGTCAATCGCGAAAGCCTTGCTTGAATTTTTCTCTTCTCAGGTCTTGAAGTTTGTATCCTCGTTAAGTGCAATACATAATGTCTGTTACTGCTCCACGCACTTGTTTATTATCCCTTCGGTAGAAGGGTTAGACTACTTACAGAAAGAAATTTCAAACTCTGAAGATATAGAGAAAATCATTACGTCTTTAATTATTTGTTTTCATTAGATTTCCAATAAAAGGAGCGTTTCGTTTGTTTATTGAAAACGATTGATTCCGAAATGGACATACCGAGTATGCATTATCCTAAACACTGAACTAAATAATGATCCAAATACGGTTTGCATAGATTTATTATTAAATATTATCGTAAGGTTTATGTGTTAATAGAAGATGCATTTTAATTTGGAATTTGCCAATATTTTAACTAAGTGGGTTTGAATCGGATTGGTTCTGACTTTAAGGCCGTTTCAAAATGTCAATATTTTTAACGATAGTCAGTGACCATATCTACTCTCCAGTAAATCTTCACAAAATTTTGCAAAGGATTATTTTCTGCTATCCGATATGAATTATACAAAAGTTAGTAGTGAGAAATGAATAAACCATATTGCACTGATACCACTGGTGCCAAGAGGAATAAAGAATGAAAACAGTTGTGTGTCTCGAACAGTGTCAGTGTATAACGTATCGCATAGTGGCGACAGATACAGTTATTCAATAGAAAGAAGAGAGCTAAATTTCTCTCTTCCCCAGTTCTCGGATTTCAGAATAATGGTGATCTATGGCGTTTAACCGTAATTCTATCAAAATCTATCTATTCCTCAGCGGTGGGGATATCCAAATACCGTTTACTGATGATAATTTGATCCCGCCGCACAACTGATCACAAACGGCGGTAAAATCAATAACATTCAGACACGGAAAACGGCCATTTTGTTATAGCAGAAGATACGTTTACAAGACAAATGATATTCTGACGTAATCAGAGGTGTATTAGATGACACCAGCTTACGCAATCCTATTCAAGAGACTGGTTTTGTTCAGATCTGATGATGGTTCCCATGTGCACTATTTCATTGGATTGCGAGTCTGGTACCAGCAAACATGTGCTTAAATAAATCACGTCGTTTGAACACGGAAAATAAAACTTTGTGATTTAAACACTTTCTACTAGCCTAATGATATATCAAGAGGATCATTGGAAATTACATACCAAATATCTTCGAAAAGTCTAGAAAGATCGGGAAACGCTCCCAGGTCTAGTGGAATACGAGTTAACAAACTTCCCTTTGTAATGTATTGTTGCTGTTGCTATTTCCATTTATAATGTGTGGGTTCATCTAGCAAACTGTCTATCCCCGTAGAAATGTACTCTTCTATATTCAATCCCATTTTCCTTTCGTTCAAAAGAAAACTCATGTATTTGAAAATACTTCTTACCACAACTGCTATTTGAGCAGAAGCATGCATAGGTTATTGTTGATCAAGTTGCAATCCTGAATAAAATGCTTGTAAATGGGAATATGGAGACATGCTTGAACAAACTTACAGACAGACTGATTGAAAGACAGAACGGCATACCTGTGTTAGTGCACACCACAATCTCATATTTTCTCGCATTCTTAATTGATGGAAATAGCAACACCAAAGAAAGAAATCAAACAAAACAAACCAGGATCAACATTTACTTTTATGTCGCTATGTTTACGATAACACAAGACGACAATGAAAATAATGGGGACTGTGTAAACAATGAATGCAATGAAATCATAATTGGTAGGACGGTGTTGTAAATAATCATTATTTGCCAGTGTCACTAGATCATTAGCACTAAAATGTTTAACAGGCATGCATTGCTTAAAATCCTTACCTTTTTTAGCAGACTTCAGAGGGTTTAGACAAAAGAATCGACACACCGAAAAGCCAATGAAAAGACAAATCAAATTGGATTTGCTAATTTTGAACGTTGTTTAATCAACTGTCTTTCCTTTATTGCTCGTTATGCTATCCACAAGCTTTTCATTTGAAGTTGTTTGTCAAACAAAATGTTCGGTTTAGTAAAGAGTACCGGCGAATTCAATTAGAGAACCTGGCGTCTTTAATCAATAAACTGTTGTTGACCGTGAGAACTTTCAATTAGAACGCCGGCTATAAAGAAAGGGTCTTTCTACAAACTCTATTTAAGTCCACTGTTCTATCAATTCGTCAAATTCTGCGTAAACATGCGTTATAATTATGAAGACACATTTCTGGACACACAAAAACATGAAAAATAACCAAGCGGATATGTTTTATAAACGGAAATGATCTCCGCAAAAGAGCACAAAACATGTTAATAAATCAATTACAAAATTTGCATCTTTCTTGCAAACAAAACAAAAACGCAACAACAGTCAGGTTTAAGCTATACGCGTCAGCAGAGACAAAATGATTTGTTGTTGTTTGAGTCGTTTTTCTTCGCAAATTATAACTGTTGTAGTAATGTGTTGCCCTAGTGTTTTCGTTTAGTATCTAAATTGGAACTTAAAAGGGAGGTGTTGCCGTGATAGGACACCATTAGTTAAATGAGGACTATTTGTTCCTAATGGCCAGTGTGTATACCTAGTAAAATGATGAATAACTAGAGCGCAGGGATATCATTTCTGCTCTCAAATAGGGACGCTTGTTAAGAAACGGTAAAAGTAGGTGATTATCTATACAGATTCACTGTTTTAATCGATGTCGAAACAATTCATGCTAAATACACTACATATCATCTTCCAATTTCATTTGTTGGAACGATATAATTAGTACTAGATCGTAAAGTAGGTCCAAACAATGTTTGGTATTCTAAGAGTGGTGGTCTAAAGAAATCTATGGACATTAAGGACATTAATAAAACTTTCATTTGATTTACAGGCGAGCCCATATATTCTAAATCATACTTGATTTCATTTTCTTGTACGTTGGCCAGTATGTACCTTATTTTGAGGGCTGTTAGGCTACGCATCATTCCATGGACCTAATAAACATGGTTGTAGTGTATATCTTTGACTATACTAAGACCGATTTGCAACAATAAATACCCATTAGTGATTGATTTATCTCTATATTGTTAGTGACTAGCCAGACACGAGGGAGCGTAGCAGAGTTCCATGCAGACGCTAGACTAATTTGTACCGGACCATTTTTGGTTTTTCGATAGAAATATGGCCGAGTCAAGTAAACCCATAGGTGTTCTTTTAGTAGGACAATACCATCTAAAGTGAAGTGTGTTCATATGCGAAATATCTTCTTATAAAAAAATTAAAAACTTTAGCTTAAAACATATTTTATCGTCAATTGAACACAGTACACAATATTGGTTAGTAGACACTTTTCATAAAAGAGTGTGGCCATAAGTTCTCACAAATTAGGAACGACCATGCCCCAAGAAACGACAGGTCCACTGGAATTTCAAAAGTAGTCTTAAAGTTTCCAAAGGGTTTCTTGATTCTAAAGAACATTCAAACCATCTGTCACCATTTTTTACAACACATTATTGTCGTCTGCTGGTGCTTTCAATTCTGATCTATCACAAATGCGAATATGTTGGGAAAGGGTAAGTCAGCACAAAAATATTTATAGACAGAGAGAAAGGGAGTAGTCATAAGTCTGCATTAAGGTGAATGATGAATGGGGCTGGGTTTTGTTCGCCGGTAATTGACCAAGTCTGGGAACAAAGTAAATGTTTGCCCAAGACTACGAGATACATCTTTGTTATATTGGTATTGCATGCGAATGCGAAATGTCCCTATGGATTCTATGATTTTCAGCGATTTAGTGCAGTTTTATGCGTTTCCTTTTATCTTTTGCTAAGCCTTAAACATGTATCTATTACACGATATATCCAGGGCCTATTCTTCAAGGATGAACATCCGCGCATTCGTATCAGTAGAATGGTACTGGCTAAGCATCTTTCGTAGTAGTAACCTCTGTGCGTAGGTCAATGCGTATGTAATTTCCACTTTTAGCGAAAGAAAAAACTCACAGAGCAGACAAGACGTGTTATATGATATGATTTAATCAGTAATCAATTTCTTCAAAACATTTTCTATCCATTTCACAGTAAAATCACAATTTTGAATGAGCGGGATTTTCTTTATTTTGTGGGCTGCTGAAGATGATTTTCTCCGATGATTAATTTAAGCATTCTTACAATATAGTAAAATTCGTGTGCCCATATTCTAGTTATTCCATTTAGTATTCACTCTGTGATACCTCAATCTGATACATCAGATCCAGAAATATTCAGACAACACTTGGACAAAAGGACACGTTGTTCCTATAGGCATTCCTATCTTTGACAAAATAGTTTATCAAAACAAATTTTCATTGCAAAATTCTGTTTCGTGCCTTTTTGGCGTCTGTTGTTACGTATTCCCAATGGTGTAGGTAGTTAAGAAGTATCGAACTTGTAAATAATGTCATATTTAGTAATCTCAACGTTTCCTATAATACGTTGACTTGAAATCAATTAGTTCGGTATCTTATCCTTTCGATTCCCATTAGCGAAAGCGACTAAGCCACAATTGGACGCGAGTACTGGTTAAGTATCACAGAAGCCGTCATCTTAAGTGATTATTATAAGCTTCATAATTCCGTAACAGTTGATGTAAAATATCTAAATTTAAACTATTCGGGGCATTACCATACAACTAAAATGTTCAAACGTACGTTCCTTCTTCCCTCAATGTATCATTTCTACATATCGAGGTAATATCGACTAATATTTGGCAGTATTTTTGACTCACAAACTATACAAAGATTCGCAGAGGTTGCCGATTTTTTGGACACCTCGACAAGCTTTCGGGGAGGTATTACAAGCCCGAAATATTGCGGATATAGTACGTTTTACCCTCAAGACGAGACCATTGTGGGTCGACGAGTACAATATTTTCCCTTGTGTGTTTCTTTTGGCCACATCTGGTAGTATGATATTAAATTCAAAGTTCTTGGGCTCGGTTACAACGGAAATATTGCGTTTCAAATAATAAAAACGCCAATAAAATTCTCTTTCTGGAAATATCTTGTGTTCGACCTTTTGTAAAATGAAACTTTAGAAAGAATCGGAATTCATTAAATTGCTTTGCAGATTTTTAAATTCAACTAAAAGCAATTTGGTGCAAGACACAATATCGAATAACACCCCCAGAACATACTCTGATAATGTCCAATGGACATATCTAAATCTATCACTTTTTTGGTAGGAAAACTGATCTTGGTCCGGTTTACGAAACTGGCCAAAATAAAGCCAGGATAATTGAGTTTGTTTTGAAGCTGAGCTCGCTAAAAGCTTTCAATACCCCATGGACAAGATCATATCGGGACAAGTCTTAACGCCATGACTGTTCATCTTTGTAAGGAAACAGATTAAAGGAGTATCAATCTTTAATTTTTAAAATGTTGGGAAATCACTATAAGCACTATCAATTTAATTTTCATTGTCATTACGTCTTGTTGTACCTCTTGCATAATCAGAAACACATTAATTTCTAATTTTAATGTTCTGCTGATTATACCATTAGCAAGAGAATCCAAATTGAATCACCGGCGTCTGTATTGTCCGATTTGTACGGAACATGTTTTGACAATTCCCAAAGCACCCACTTGTCTTGATTTTTTTCCCCTCCCCTTTCACGACTGATATACGATGTCCAAAATAAAAGGAAATCATTACATGGATGAATATTTGACGTCCACGTTCATCAAGTCAGTTTAAACTTTCGATATAAGTATATATCTGAAAAGAGAAATGTTTAAACGTCACAAATACAAATCAACATTAAACCCATGCTCTTAGGCAAGGATAGATCATCCGAACTAAGGAAGTCGCTCTATATATAATGGATTACATTTTCTGAAACAAGACACCTATTTCCTTTTAGCAGCGCGATCTTTAACTCCGTGTTTATGCTTCACCCACCATCAGTCGGGTCTAAAAAGTACAGTGATGTCTCGTTAATCCGAACATGTCCGTTCCCAACAAAATTTCCGGACTAATGAGGCAGGGCCTGTTCTTTAAGACATAAACGGTCTGTATGCACGTGTATACTTATAACCCTTAAGCAAACGCCAAATTGTCGACAGTCCCAAATTGAAAGAGTTTGCAGACAACATTTCAAAACGTGATGAAATTTAAAAATATTCTTCTGATATGGCAGAAAACATTGTGGGAAAATGAGAAATTGCTCGTCTTCAACAAACTGGTCAAATAATTCCGTTCCCTTACAATTTCGTTCGGATTGCGAGACATCCGGACTATCGGTGTCCGGATAAACGAGGCTCCAATGTAATCAATTATTTTCTCAGACCAAAAAAACAACGAGAGTATTTCCCTCAAGCAGAGTAACTCAAAAGGTCCTACCTTTCACATTGTTATGATGGAGATATATTTTCGGGGACTCAAATTTAACCCACATTGGCAACATGGGCATGGTTAAAAGCTAAACCTGATTTCTCAGTCACTTTGTCAACAATGTTCTGGCTGTTGCAACCGATTGACCTGTGGAATCATTTGCTTTCCTGGAACCTTGTAACACTCCTACCAAGTTCACGGAAACAAACCCTGAACCAGATAAGAGACACGTGGTAACATAAGTGTTAAGAGGGATGGATTGATGTGACGGAAATTTCATATCCTCTTCCACACAAAAGCGAGTAACATGTGAATCTGGCATGCCGTAAATCACCGAATCGGTTTTATTAATGGCTTGGTTTGTTCTCAATTTAGATTATTAGTCTATATAGGGTCATCTATTTTAGAATATGTGTCTTACTTTAGGCGTTTTGTATCAATTAACCAGATGATGACACTAGAAATAACTTTGTTATGGAGGAGTTAATCCTTTTAGGAATACCATATTCTTTATTAAGAATAATTTGGATTTATCTTTTTATTTTCTAAAATGTTGAGTTCATGATTTTAAAATGGAATACTTAATTTGATGGGAATATTTTAATGCCAGCTTTTGATTGGGTAACAGTTGACTTTGTACATGTTGGATTGGCCAATGATACTTTATTCAGTTCGTACTGACCAATCATTCGTTTGTTGAACTGCAACAGCGACATTAACCTTAGCATCTTTAGAGCAATCTCTGTTGCCTTGACATCTTAACATTTAATATCAATATGATTTGTTTGATATATGTTGTAAGCTATGAACAGTTTTTTAAGTTAAATGCTGAATAAAATAACGTTCTGTTATTCATATTTTTTTTTTTTTCAATGAGGGGAATGACCCAGATTAGACCATTCCTGCTGTTTAACTGGGGGTCTTATCTCCTAAATGTAGATGGAGAAGATGGATAAGAGGGATAATGAGCACGATTGTCAATGGAAAGTCTGTTTTGTTTAACTGATGCAAAGTATAGAAATTTGCTCGTGACACATCACTCACTTTCTTAAACACATTATCAAACAATAACGACATTTAACCACTTTGTTGCAGACGACTGTGAAAAACATTGTCGGAAAAGGAGAAATTGCTCGTAACGAGCAATTTCTCCTTTTCCCACAATGTATTCTACTTTATCAGAAGGTTACTTTCCATCTTCATCACATTTTGAAATGTCGCCTGCAAACTCAATTTGGGAAAGTCGACAATTTGGCTTTTGTGAAGGGTTAAACATATATTGCCAAAAAAGAATTTACAGTGTATTACAAACACAAAATAAACAAGAAATGGCAAAAGGGTCTGGTTATAAGTTCTCAAGTTCTCACAACATTGGATTTGGGTTGACGAGACACAGTAGTTTTATTTAAAACCGATGACGTTTTTCATTTTGTGCCAGGAGAAACATTTTACTAGAACGTGTCCTGAAATAGATTTACATGCTGTGAACAAACAGTGTTGCGTAGGCACGTTAAGTGATCAATCGCGAATCATGGAAACTAGGCCATCCCCCTTGATAGTTTACAAAAAATAAGAAGCGAATCATAGTTGTTTTGTCTGAATGCACTTTTATTTCAACCTTTGTTACGGTTTTCCTTATATTTTGTTTCAAAGTCAAAGCATCTACAACCAAATATTTCTGTAACATTCATTTAAACGAAAATACATTGTCTAAACCTAATAGCCTCTAGGTTTTATCAATTTGTTTACATATTTGTTTCAAATCAAAACCTATACTACTTTTCGGCCATCACGGAAAAAAAGAATATTGCGATTTATTGCTTAGACTTCCTTTATTGGTCCTTTACTTTCATAATTGTAACATCCCCGACTTTTTTTATCATACAAAGCGATTAAACTATATCTTATTTCAACGATAAGGACATTTCATATATTGTGTAATAGCTTTTCTCCTATTGCTTCTTTTTTCTTTTCTCATTAAACTCTTTTTACTTCCTTGATCATAAAGTTAACTTAAACTGACATCTGTATTGTAATGTCGAAACGCTTTGGGTTTTTCTGCAAAAAAAATCCATAACTTCTTTCAAAAATCGGATACTTACAAGCAACCTTACAACTGACTCGGTTGAAACCTACGCGTGCACAAATTGATGCATTTCCGACGGAGATTGATTAAACTTCGAGCAAACATTACCGCCTCGCAGAGTCAATTCTTTACAACCCACTTTATATTTAATCTAGCATGGAGGACCACAACCACATTGATTAATCGTACAAAATCAACAAGTGTAGCATTACGCTCGTTTCCCCGAAGGACTTTTGAGAACAATAAGGAGAGATCCATTTCCCCAATTAAGGATAGTATGGCAAACTTGATTTGTTTGTACTCTTACGCTAGATAATACCAGTTTAGAGCATGTATACAAGACAAATAACCTACCAGATATTTCTGCATATCATTCGTTAAATTTTGAAAATGCGCTTTACAACAATCTACTTTCTTTTTAGGATATAACAACCTTGCTTATATTATACCATTATTTCATGGGCATTTGTGAAACAGTCAAAACTTTGGAAGTAATGACTTTTCAACTGTTGACCCGGGGCCATAAGCCGAGGGCAACATATCAAAATGTCATCTCCGACACCAAAAAAAATATTTTGTTACCTAACGCAAAACATAAATGTTTATTTTGAGAACACATGCATAAAACAAATCAATGTTTCGACAAAATAGGTTTTCAAATCGGTAACGGCTCCCTTTGTCACATTTTTTTGCAAATAATGAATCCCTGTTCTCTTGTAAATTGTTAACTTCTTTTTGAAACCGGTTTTTTCTTTGACATTTTACAACTATAATCTTTACGTCAAATTGTCGTTTAGTTATTACGGTCACGATCGTGCAAACGCTCGAAGAGCTAAAAGGATTTCCCGCACAATGAATATAAGGTACATACCACCTTAGCCAGAAAATACCGAATAACGATGAGCGATCTTAGCGGAAACACCCGATGTGCAGACGGTCAACAGTTGAAAATGTTTGCCGTTCAACAGTTTGTAGTGTAGTCAAACTACCAAATCATGACACTTTTCTATTTTTTCTCTGAATAACATTTATATATTTAGGGAATAAAATGCCTTATTACATTTTCGTTATTGTCAGTAGATCACAGACACCTATCAGTATTGATACTGTTTATCTATCTATTTTTATTTACTTTTATTTTCATATTGGTTTTGTTTATTCGAATCCAAAAAGGTAACATGATATAAAGAATAGGTTGTCCGTTTCTTTGAATAGGAAAGGTTATCGGGCTCGGCTTAGAATTTTCATCTGATTCCCCCTCCGCTCACCGGATGATATTCCTATGCCTTGCTTGATATCATTCGAGATTCACGACATCAACAATCTGTTCTCTATACGTGTATCAATTTCATCAAGAACAAGACTTTTTTGACCGGTCCCGAATTGTTTGCAAAGATGTGAATATGTGTTTAACTTTCAGAAAACTTCACTTGCATATAGAAAACATCAAACGCTGTCACTGTTTTAATTAAACGTGTCTTTGTTGAGGTACTATTATGTTTGCTTAAAAATCAAAGGTGTAGAACAAAAAGCGAACAAGACACAACTAAGATTAATTAAACGGGCAACTTTAACTTCAAACAACGAGTCACATGCCTTTAGATAACATCACACACTATCGCTGTTTTAATCGTACATGTCTTCGTTGAGGTCCAATCAAGATTACTTTGAAACCAAATTTGTAGAAAAGAAAGCGACAAGACATAGCTAAGATTAATTAAACGGGTGACTTTTAAGGCTAAAAAGTAAGTCATTTAGAGGACACAATCCCCAGCGATCGTCTTTCTCTGAAGAAAGTCTTTTTGGAGACAGACTGAATCTTAATACTAAGAATAAATGGTAATTTTCTAAAAAAAATATTTGTGTCCTCTGCTTTTTAAAACATTTACTATCTGCTAAATCTGAACGCGGAAAGATACTCAAAGTAGCAAAAAGGTTAGATCACAGGCCAGCCGCCAATTAACTTGGCAACTGGCCTGTGATCCAACCTGTTTGCATAAGCATGAAGTCGGTTACAGCACTGTAAGGGTTAATGAAGGTGGCTGTGTCGTTTAGTTCAAGCATCAGGGAAACGCAATTAGAGAAACAAAGATGAAAAGGAAAGTCGTCAAGTCTGACGCACTATTTCATATCAACAATTCTAAGCCTCTTATTGATTATGAATATCGAAGAAAAGATAAAACACTGACGGAGTCAGGCGCGTGGGCGGTTATTTGAAAATCGACTAACATTCTCTAGGAGAAAACTCGTCTAGAAGAAACGATTAAATCATGGTTCAGAACGTACGGGTCCCAAAAGGCAATCGCAGACGTTACGCCCAATACAGAGAGAGCACTTGGGTCCGTGTTCTCGAAACGTACATAGGTATGAGTAAAGGCTTAAGTTAAAGTACGAAAACTTACATAAGTATGTCTTCAGTCTTAGATTGAAGTTCGAAGACGTAATTTAAGTTTAAGTTTGAAGGTTGAATTTAAGTTTAAGTACGAAAACGTAATTTTCCAAGGTCACGGGCCCGGAACTTGTGACCAAACCAAACAAAAGCGAACAAATGGAATTAAAATACTACCGAGTATGCGTCAAATTTTTTAAGGCTTGCCAAACCACAGACCGGGTTTCTCTACGAAGGAAATTTGACAATCGACAGTCGATCTTTCAAAGAACATTACATAACTAAACTTTAGACCTGGTTTCTCTTCAAAAGAAAACGACCATCGGTCGTTGTCTTTTCAAAAAAAAGTTGTGCAGATCAATGGTAAACGTAGAAGTAAACGTTGTCAAATCATTTTTTAGCATGCGCTTCTAGCGGCCAAATCATTGTGTCACACCATACACCAACACTAGTTTCGAAGGCCAGTACTCAGAGACTGTTACGTATAAAAGCGATCTTCTTTCGACTCCTTCTTCGGACATCAAGTGTTAAAGAAACTTACAATGCGAAAATAACAGTAAAATTGATCAATGATTATACGTATAAATGAATAAACCAGCTTTTCAACCATACAACTTCCGACCTTCTTATAGCTCATAGTGAGTTTCTCGAATCTAACCAATACGCACTGAAATGTCCAATTACACGTACCTCTGTCTTATATAAAACAAAAAGGGCAATGAACGATGGCTCACTCCAGAAAATGTGGCAATCTATATACAGAATAACTATGTCCGGGTTACATCGGGAATACGTATGTTCTCATAAATAAAGATTATTAAGATCAACTTTGACATGCAGTTTTCGGACCCTTCATACGTAAAGAATTTAGCATTTAATGCTTAACGTAGTTTTTTTAACAACAAAAAAATGCTGATATACCATTATGTTCGACAGGTGCGCTTTGCACTAACTTAGACTCTCGTTTCTGATGACGTAGACCCCTGAACGATATACAGCTTCCTCGGTACTCAACCAATAACAGGCTAAGAGTGGCACTTTGTCCAAGAAGATGGTCAAATAATTTGCCGCTACTGGAATCAGTGCCGATGTAGTGATACGCGTTGGGGATTTTAGACCTGGCGACCGGGGTTATGATAGAATCAAAGGTGCTTGTTCACACATGAGACGATTTTGAAAGTCAACATGAAAAGATCCTGAAACTATGCAGTTTTGTAGTGCTGTATGGTATCTAATAAAATTTAGCTATTGGAGGAAAAACATTACAGAATGTGTCAATATATCTAAGTTTGTCCCGACGGTGTGTGATGGATTTTAAAACTGTCGCAACGCTTTTGAATCCGAACACTATTTATGCAGCGTATGAAGCTCTAAGAACTGAAACCCAGACTAATCTTTCTACCAATGGGTATTGGCCATTAAGTATCGTACATTAGTATAGCTGCTATACAGTTTTAAAGAAAAACACTTTCATCCAAGTTTCGTCACATCTGTAAACAAGTAGTTTTAAGTAAGGAAAGTACAGTAGTTTATGAAATCTAGAAATGTTGTGATGTTTTGTTCCGTTTCAATGACAAAATATGACGTTTATTTATGAATTGGTGCTGAAAAAAAAAAAAAAGAAAGAAAAATAAGGGTATATGCAGCATCGGTCTATGTTTAACCAATAATACAATAAGAAATTTGGTTCCAATTTTTTACATTAAATTTGTGATTTACATGTGCTTTTTTTTTACATCGGGTAAACATTATTTCAGTTATATGCTGCGATTCTCTTCACATTACGATGGAGGAAGACCCCAAACTTAACTGCCTAGATAGGTAACGAATTAGTATGAAGAAATAAGAAAAAACATTACCTTTGTGACAAAAAGTTGCAATTACTGTGACTGACCGAAAGCAAAATTGCCAGTCATTGTATCAATAAATTGCTTACAGCAACATCGTGGAAAACATTTTTATCTCCCATAATGAGTTTCAAGTACACCTGGTTGTGAACAGATGTAAACTACAAATCGAATTTTTGGTACGAAACGAATCAAGTGCAGTTTTCACATAATCGGTTTTCGTAGAGGGTAGAGTGTAACAAATTGAATCTCACTGGAATGACAGAACGCTGACATTTTGCCGTACTTAGAGCTAGGATGGATCGTTTTATTGCATTTCAGATTAAATTCATCGATTAGATAACATTTGTCAAAACAGAAATCTCTCTTCAGTATGATTGATTCGAGTTTCCTTTGCAAAAGTTTATTCTACATTGTTACGGGCAAATAAATCGTTTGAAAAGCTGCAAAACAACCCCATTTTAACCCTTATACTGCTTGAACCGCCTTCATGCTTATTCAAACAGGTATGAGCCAGGCCAGCCGCCAAGTAAGCTGGCGGCTGGCCTGTAATCTAACATGTTTGCTACTCTGATTATATTTCCACAACAAAATTAAAAAGATATTTAAGGTAAAGCAGACGACAATAAATCTAGTTTTGGAAGATTTCCCAGCATTCTAAAGGTTAATAGATAAATGGATTTCGATGGTTTATATAAAAAAAATATTGCTTTTTTGCCAGACAACACATTTGAGCAAGGTTTATTTATATCGCCACTAAAGGGGCTATCTTACAGATTATGTTCTACGAGAAACGGAGGTCAAACAATCATTTATACAATCTTCACAACTTAATAATTGGCTATTGTAAAGTTCTACATTTTGAAGATGCTGGAACCCTTTTTTTTCTTAAACAAAGTATGGAACAACCTTTGGGACAAAAGCGTCTTGCAGACTAGGAATCATCTCTAGAAAAGACAAGACAAATACATGAAACAGTGTGTCCTTTTCTCGACAAACACTCACCACAAAACGACCAACAATCCTTCGAAACTGTGTCTGTAGATTTCCCAAAAACTCTCAGCTTAAACCTAAGCTTACATCTATAGAATCTCTTAACGTGTTCTTTATTTCCTATGATTTGTCCGGAGAATCTCGTCGAGAGCGTGATGTGGCAAAGGCTGCGAGACTTGACAGATAGGACATACGTTATTGGCGGATTTTCGTTTGTAATTACTAGCCTGCCGGATATTTCCTACAAATAAGGTCAGCAGACGCCGTCATAGAAATGGGAAAGAGAAATAAAGAGAGTGTTGATTCGCTCCTTAATGCTTCATTTCTCAATAAATACCCTGATTAGTATCTTTTATAGAGGAAATACGAACCCGCTTGTGCAACATACACTATTGATATGAACATGTATTTATAATTCTGGAAAGATACCTAATCAAATTGTTTATATGACGTTTGACGCTAATGTAATGTTACGCCTTGTCTGGGTTCACTGTTACTACGCTAGGGCTCTGAAGTGACTTGTCTAGGTACGCTGTTACTAGACTAGGGCTCTGAAGTGACTTGTCTAGGTACACTGTTACTAGGCTAGGGCTCTGAAGTGACTTGTACACTCATACTCATACATTGAATGAAATATTTGGTTGGTAATTTATATCTGTGAGCCATACAATATCAGAACTCATTTAAACATAATTTTTGATAGCTTTCACAGACTGAATGAAAATGGAATTCGTATTCCCTGCTATTAGAACTGAGCTTACTACAATGTTGACAGTGTATTCATTCTTTTGGAAACTTACAAGCAGAATATGAAAGATCCGTTTTAACTTGCAAACCATGTTGGTTTCAAAAGGCCTTTATGTTTCTTTTTCTATGTAACCAATATCGTTAAAATTACAGGTGTTTTTTTTTATTCTTTCAGCGTCTCGGATTTAGCGAAGACGTTGCTGGGGCAACCTTTATGGCCGCCGGTAGTTCTGCTCCAGAACTTTTCACAGCGATCATTGGTAAGGATAAAGCAATTTTTGAAATAATGATTTTGATTTGGTTGCGTGTCCATTGGAGTTTGGTGTAAAACTATAAACGCTTATTTGTTCATCGTTGGTTTCCATATAACACATTTGTGTTATCATCAACATGGATTGTGCAACAGTTTGTTGTACAACCACTGTTCAGGCCGTACATGAACAACTCGATTGGTAGTAATGAAATAAGATACAAAGGAAAGTGACTTAAACCCGTCGTTAAAAAAAAGAAAGAAAGGGTTAAAAAGACACAAAAAGTAATCTTAAAAATACTAGAGCAAATGCGAACTGAAACATTTTAAAAACTTACCATTCTATAACTGTGTTAAAAGATATTTCCTGTCACATGTTTCAACACGTTTTCTCAAGGTCTAACCAGATCAAAGAAGTCTGTAAAAGTATTTTATCTTCATAGAATGTTTCTTTATTTCCTCATTCTAGGTGTGTTTATTACTCAAGGTGATGTGGGAGTGGGGACGATCGTGGGATCGGCAGTATTTAATATACTATTTGTGATAGGGTTGTGTGCTTTATTAGTAAAAGAGGTGAGTGTTTCTGGGACATGTGTTTGTTCTATATTAAAATAGTTCACAGAGAGTAATACCTAGAATTAAGTCTGAGAACTCTTCCAATAAAGAACAAACACTCTTTCCGGTCTATCCAGGATGAACCCGGGTCTCCCTACAATAAAACATCCTTGTTATAGACGTGGTTGACGTTTATTCCTAACCTGTGGTCAGACGAGAATTTTTTTTCTTTTTCTATCGAAGGAATCCTTAAGAGACCATTCAAAATGGAAAGTTATTGTAGAATCTTCGTTCGAACAAAAAGGGAAACACTGCTGGAACGATGTCCATGAGATCAAAAGCTCTCTTTTCCATGGACAATTTTAGGAGATTTTTGCAGCAGTCATATAGAAGTTTCGATGTGTAGAATTGAATCAAAGGACTAAAGAGGCATGACAGTTTCTTTAGAAATTTATAATAATTTCTAAAACTATAACATTGGTAATTATATGTTAGAAATGTTTTAAGATCAAACGCAAGAAAACAGTTTCATTCAAAACTTTTACCCCCCTGATCCTTGTGCACTAGTAATATATCGAACTCTACCAGAGTAATGTAGGTGCTTTATGTAAGGAACGAACGATAACTCTGCTAAAGAGATTGGCATTGTATGTCAGAGATCAATCCTACAACTACGTATTTACACGGAATTCTTCCATCAAAGCACTGAAAGGTGCAATGGCCTCTTTCATTTTTGGACTAAGCACTGAGAGGCGCACATTTTCATATTTCATATGTTGTGGCCAACACGTTTTTAGAATAAAACTTGCACTAAACCCTTCTCACTCATTTAATCATCCGCCATCAAAATGGGTTCTGTGCGGACTAACACCTTCGTGAGAACAAGTTACATTTATATTAGAAAGACACGTTTGCAGCACCTTAGAATGAAGCAATTGAAAGTGGAATTTGATAAATGACAATGTTGTTTAAGTATCATTTTTAGCATTTGTATCTCATATAATACAATCTGTGAAGTAGTCCATTTAACGTATTTTAGGCTGCTGTCATTTGTTTACTATTTTCCAGGGTATTCGACTATCATGGTGGCCGATGGCGCGGGACTCTTTATATTATACCTTGGCAATTATAGTCCTTATATTAGTGAGTATTTCTCGCGTATATGTTGTATGCTAAAGATTTTAGGATGTAAGAAATAATTGGTCTATATATGACTTGTACAATATAAATAATAATCCGACTTCTATATACAATTTCTGTAAGATGACGAAGCGATCATAAAGAACCAAACTGGCTATGCTTTACATGTAATGATGGAAGTTGTTTCAAGTTCGCATTTTGGATATATAAAAGGGACATGTTTCAAGCATTCAAGAAACCGGAACTGTGTTTTTTGAAGAACATATATCTTATTTGCAAGTCAAATCTATTACGAATGTTAAAACAATGTAATTACCGAACTATCACTTCCGAAGTAAATACAAACAAACAACACGGCAGCATTGAACATTTAAAAACATTGTGTCGTGATGATATTTTGCTAATCATGAGCAGACGCAAGTAAACCTGACTATAGCCTACAGTATACAAACAACGTTTAATTTCCTTCAGGTTATCTACGATTCCATAGTCACGTGGTACGAGTCCGTGATCATGCTGCTGTTATACGTCGGATATATTGTCGTTATGAGGTAATTCAATCCATTCCAATATATGAGAAATTTCAACTGTTCCAAAATGAAAGGAACAACAGACGACAGAAAATATATGAACGGTCTTACATCTACTGCAAGATAACTAACTAGTTGCATGTATGTGGAGAATCATTATTTCAAAGTGCGAAATTGCATGTTACAAACAATGGCTCCTAGCGTTACGGTGGTTTTGTAAATATCCTTTGGAACAGTACTTAAAAGTCAGATTATATGAAGGTATGAATTATACTAGTGTTTACGTTGCATCAAAAGAAATATTTTCCTAATGAGGCTTTGTTTAGTAGAGACCGAAAACGATTTTCATGTCGACTACCTATAGGCACGCATGTACTCCAATAGAACCATAAACATTCAGCAACATATATAAGGAACTTGCGAAATCCAGCCCGGGGATCGAACCCACTTTCAAGATACTATTAAGAGGCCCAGCACATTATGATGGTTATCAATGCACTTTTAAAGGGGACTAACTATATTCTCATATGGAGCTTATGTATATGTCAAACCAATCTCCAAAATAGAAGATAAAAGAATAACAGATTCACTTGAAAAGCTTTGTTGCTATCTATATCCTATACAAACTTGTACATGCTATTCATCTTAGTAGTAATATTTTACTACCCAAAAATGCCTTTTAGGCGCATATAGGCGGTCATTAAGATATTAAGACATTGTTATTTAATAGCAAATTTATTTCCTTGGAGTATTGATTTGAATTTGTTGTTGCGAATTAAGTTTGTCTAGACCGATCAAAATCTACTTTATGTATTGAATTGGATTTAAAATGGGCCATCTATGTTCTTCAGCTAACATCTATGTTTTTATATGTTCTCTTATATGTTCTTTGTCATGGATTATTTGAATATTAACATTGCTATAAACTGTAACTGTTTTTGCTTTAAAGAATAATGTAATGTTTAACCTCGGTCGTTTACTATAAAGGATAATTGTAAGCATTGGTGAAGCTTTAACACATCTTTGATTGCCAGACGCTACGAAAGTAATGTTTTAATGGATCCATTCATAGGAACAATGCTAGTTAACTGTGCTTATTTTCCACTTATCATAAGATAAACATTAAATGAATTGGTAGGCTATGACTTATTGGATTTTATCTTTTTGACTTTCGAAGTGTAAAAACGTTTGAGAGCTTAAATGTTTGTCCAAATATCAAGTCAGAACGTTATACCACAGAAAGGCTTATTCAACAGGACAGACTGATTACAAAAACATTTTGTTAGGTTCATATATGTGTCAATGTAAAAATGGTGCATCATTCATACCGACTCGAGAACTGTAAGTTATTTCCTAGAATGAAGAAGGCACAGCGTTTTATTTCACGACACACAAACAAAACCCTTTCGAGTTCCTCCTAAGTTTTCCTGAAAAACTAGAATTAACCCTTATAGTGCTGGAATTGACTTCGCACTTATGAAAACAGGTTTGATCCAGGCCAGCTGCCAAGTAGATTGTCGGCTCGCCTGTGATCTAATATGTTTGCGACTCTAAGTTTTCTTCCGTGTCAAAATCAAACAGATATCTAAGGTTTTGGAAAGCAGACACACAGAACTCTATTTTTTAGAAAATTACCCAGTATTCTAAGGGTTAGACTTGGTAAATTTATCGCCTGCGTTTATGTGTTAGATTGAGATACTCTGCTCGTAAATTAAGTCATAATTGAATTTGCTTGAGGTATTTCGATTCAACATATGTTCATTATGCACTTAAGGGTTAATCTTATTTGGAATATGCAAACAAACCAAAAAATGAGCTTGAAATCATACTTATGCAACATTACTTTTTACCAAGACTTGACTCTACTAGACAGCAAATTGAAGTGTGATAACATACGTTGGGAAATAGTCCTCATGTAGAACAGTTTCATAATCAACAAAAGTTTCAAATCCTTTGTGAACTGACATATAAATATCATGCTTTACTCCAAAGTATAACACTGATAAAAGTATGTGATAATCATGAAGCTGGTAAAGTAATGAGCATCAATATAACAACATATTTCTCTCTTTATTTTATATGTACACCAAAGTTGTAGTTTCTTAACTCTTTACCACCTGCAAACGACTTTTTTTTTCTTTAATCTGACGATTTTAGAAAAACTTCGCAAACATGTGAAATGCCTTTCAGTTCTGCTGTTGCGATATTGGAAAATCAGTGTGGCAAAATAATAAATTGCTTTTGAAAAGCAATTTCTAATTTTGCCACAATGCTTTTTGAAAGCCGTTTGTTGTAAGACGCAAAAATGGCGTTATGTGTTAATGTGTTAAACGCTTATCTCATCAATATACGAATCATTCGTATCATTTTCCTGGTACATTCATTCTTAAGGTAAACAAATAAAGGGATCATATTCATAATATAGAAAAAGCAAGAAAAAGCATGACAAAACTGTGTTTCTCGCTCGTTATGCAATGTTATGAGATAAATATATATCTATCGCTTTTCCCTTTTTCATTTTGAAGGTATAATAGGCATTTACAAGATGAAGTAACGTCGAAGATGAGACGATTCGCTACAGAGAAAATCAGTTCGAATGGTGTTATAGGAAAGCAGTTGAACAAATTTCAAGATTACGGTAATGTTTTGCTGAACCAATAGATTCTTCAAGGGGATTGATGAGTAGATTTTCAGTTATTTTAAAGCTTTAATTGGAATCACCAACACTAGGTTTGGGCTCTAAATTGTCTTGCCAAAGGTCACGAAACCAGAGGTACCGGTTGGGCTCAAACATGGGACCTCATGTGGATGTACATTGACTAGTTTAAAAGTAACTGATGTATTTTTGCATTTATCTGCCAAAAAGGAAACTATAGTCTAGCCTGACCGAAACCTGGTGGGAAACACTACTTTAAGAATGAAGGTGACAAACTCCCGTTTCTCCATAACATTTCTTGGGGTCAGCTGTATCAGAAATATAGATTTAATAAGGCACTATGTTTTGTTTGTTTGTTGTTTTGGTTGTTAATGTGGAGGTTTTGTGGTGAAGGTGGTGATTGATATCATCAAAATATTTCGATTTATGTTGCAATGCCCTACGTATCATAGATTGACAATGTCTTCTTCAGTCACGCGGGAGAACTACGTCACTTGGAATTTCAAATCTAGCTTCACCGTTACTAGTATTTAAACAAGCGAAGCGAAGAGAGAAGCCGTATGATTTCAAGTTAAGTACTACCATTTGACAGATGCCCATTGGGGCCCATAGCCGATTTGTAAAAGACACCACCGAAGTCCTCACAGCATCGGTTCGAATTTCAGTGCCGTGTGATTTGTTTTTTATGTGAATTAGTTCCTAGGTTGACTAGAAAAATTCAAACTGGCACATTTCAATTCCCGTGGGATGTTCAGATGGAATGATTTTTCATAGCTCATGATTTGGGAATCACAAAACCGACTGAGAAACACGTTTACACACTGTAAGCAGAAATGATATATTAAAGAAAAATGGCTTTTCGGGTCAACCGGTAACGGCGGATGAATACGCCGGAAGCATTTCCTGTACACAGCTGCGCATGACAGCGAAGTTTGGTCCCCAGTCCGCATCAACGTACGTGTGGTTTAGAGAACCAGGACATCTTAGCTAGCCGACCTAATTTTGTCCGGATGATCAAGAAGTAGATAGTCCATGCAATAGAACTTTGGGTTACACGAGCTCATTCTTTTATGAAAATTTGAGACATTCCCGAACGACAGAAAGAGAGTATTAGAATGTTACTTATAATGGGTAGAAAACATTGTGGCAAAAAGATTAATTGCGAATTAATAAGCAAATTATCCTTCTGCTACATTTTTTTCTATACACCCTCTGCAACAGATATTTGAAATATGTAATGATAAGACAAGATGTGGGCGCATAGTATTATCATAGTCAAAGCCACATGCCAACTCTTTTTTCTAACGTCTCAACCTTCACATAGTGTTATCATAGTCAAAGCCACATGCCAACTCTTTTTTCGAACGTCTCAACCTTCACATAGTTTTATCATAGTCAAAGCCACATGCCAACTCTTTTTTCGAACGTCTCAACCTTCACATAGTATTTCCTTGTATTGAAACTGCTACCGTGCTTCTTATCGCCTTTCTTTTTTGTATGACGTTTTACTTCAACTGCTACGGCATATCGAAGAAAACAATGTGGCAAAGGTATACATTGCTAAAATACTAAACATGTATTGAGAAAACGCATCCCGTTTTCATAATTGTCTTACAAATGTCATAAAAAGTGGGTTTTATTCCAAGCTATTATCTGGGTCAATTTATCCTTTAAACTTGAACCAGTCACTTATTCCCACATGGCGTTAGATAATGGGTTAAAGGATTCTTCTACCATAAATAAGCTGCGGATCATCCATCTTTCTATACCGTTGCCATTTTTCTTCCTTCGTATGGGAATTAGGCTTGATTTAAGAGTACATTGTACTTAGTGGGGTGTTAAAGCCAGTAAGCTCTACTACATAATCGACCACTTCCTACCACGTGGGAAATGTGAGCATTAGTACTGAAGAATGATTAGATCGGCTTGTCAATGGCAGGGTGATCATAACGGTTATAATAGCAAATAAATGTGATAATCAGAAGAAACGAATGTGACAAATTGAGACATTGTCATAGGCCAACACTTCACCTTTTCTCATAATGGCTTTTCAAGCCTTATTCTACATAACTGTCAAGTCGAGGCAAATGGATTTATAAGCTGGAGGTGATTTTTTATATGTAATGTGAATCCAAAAAGTGCAAAAAGATCACTAAATGTAAAGTGGCCTGATCATAGTAAACTTTTAGTTCGAATTCCGTAAACTAGCCTTAACGTAGTTGTTACATTTGGTGCATTTTCGTTGAAATGTAAACCCATGGAGAATAACCGCAAAATAAACGTTAACGTAACTATTGTATTGAATGTTTCCATATTTTTTTTTCTTTTTCAGAACAATTTGATGATGATGACGACGTTTTCAGTGTTACTATGGATATGTCGGAATATACCCCGAGGAAGCTCTCGGTTGACGATTACGCCCTGTCCTCGAATATAAAGTAATTCTATTCGAATATCAAACAGAACAAATACAGCTCTTTACTAAACGACATTTGGCTGTTTGTTATTGCTTGTCAAGTTGCTTTAAATTTACTCTATCGGTGCATCCAAATAAGATGAGTATATGAAACTTCATTGACAAAAAGGATGTTTTATTCTTGACAAACAATCATCGATTTGTCTTTTGTACTTCCTTGTTGAAAATGAATTCGCTAATGTTTGGCTCTTTAATAAGCCAGATATTGCAGCTTAACCAAAAGGTCGATGATGCAATAGAAAGTCCAGCAAAATGGTATATGCCATGAGTTATCATTAAACGAGCTAAATACATTCAAGAGTACTGATATTCTCTATCAATTCTTCACAAAAAAAAGAGAATTGACTGCGTGAATCCGAATGTTCCATTTTCTTGGAATTGGTTCTTTCTTCTTTCTTTTAACTAGTTTAAGACTGTTCGAAATTAGAATAAGACCCCAAAAGGCATTGATTAAATGTTTTTCCTTTTGAATTGTCTAGTTTTAACAACTTAATTGCATTCGGGCGTTGCCTGAATGCCATCCGGTACTTTATTTATCTATATGGTCTTTAAATCGCGTCAACATTATATCAGTTATGTAGCGATGCTTTATTGTCTATGATAGGGGAATGTCCTTATCTTAGTTGTCAGTAAGCACTGGTCATGCCGGGTAAACTGTCGGAATTCTGTTAGTCATTCAGTAGACTGCCTCTTATCAAACAGCCTGTACTATATTGAATGAAAGAACCCTCTTCATCGTAATGATGTCCTGATTAGAAAACGTGCGTTTATATCATTGTAATGTCGTTAGCCCTAAGAATATTGGGTATTTTTCCAAAACTATGTGTTTGTGTCTTCTGCTTTCCAACACATTGAATATCTACTTAACTTTGATGAGGAAGTATAATTAGAGTAGCAAACAGGCTAGAACACAGGCCAGCCGCCAACTTACTTGGCAGCTGGCCTGGATCTAACATGTTTTCATAAGCATGAAGTCCGACCCAGCAATATAAGGGTAAAGTATCTATACGTTCTCTTGAGTTTTGGAAAGAAGACAGGGTATGTCTATGTTATTTCAGACTAACGTTCGAGGAAGCCGCATTTAAGATCATGATGACACGGTATTTCTCCACACTCTGTCGATTTAGAGCGGCTGTCAAACTAGCGATTTGCTATGTAAGTATTTCCAGACGATCCTTCGTGAATAAATAACATGTTTTAACACGCTATCCATAGACGGATTTAACGTTGACATGTATAACGATTGCTTTACGAAATCGCTTTTAAGAAAACGATGACTCGACATTTCTCTTCTTAACTCTGTCGATTTAACCCTTATAGTTCTGGAACCGACTTCATGCTTATGCAAACAGGTTAGATTCAGGCCAGCCGCCAAATAAATTGGCGGCTAGCCTGTGATCTTACCTGTTTGTTACCCTGGATATATTTCCTCGTCAACATTAAGCAAATATATAAGGTTTTAGAAAGCAGACGACATAAAATTCTATTTTAAGAAAATTACCCACCATTCTAAGGGTTAAAGCGGTCGCCAGACAAGCGATTTAGTATGTCAGTAGAATAAATTCATCCTTCCTTAATCAATCAAACGCTTTGAAAATGCACCTTTCCTAGAAAGATTTGACTATTCAAAACTATACCAAATCCTTCCTAAACATATCTTTCGTGTGTTTTTATGCCTTAAATTTGAACATATCGAATTCTTGACTAACTGCGTATATTCTAGACGAGGACTGAAAAATATGTTAAAAAAGACGAACTCATGCGTTTGAATATGTTCTCCATTACCTAAACGATTTATTTCCCGTGTCTAAATCATAATAGCATTTGTCCATACTGTGTTAAGTAAGGCAAAAGGGTTTCTGAATGTAGACGAAATTGTGCGTTTGAATATGTTCGTCTTTCCGCCAATAACTTCTATCAATTATATGGCGAAATAGCAACCCGTTCATACCGTCTTAAGTAAGTCAGATTGTTCAAACCTTTCCATATTACCCCCTATCTAAAGTCCACCTCGATTGGTCTTCTGGAAAATATATGTTTACAATCTGAAATCAGTGGGGTTGTTCTTCCAAAATGATACGGCGAAAATGAAAAACTACATAGCGGTGAGGAATTTCTGGACTATTTCTACTTTCCCAACACGAGGCTCGTTTCTGATGAGTAACCTGACAAGATATAAAAAGAAAACATGTTTGTCGGGAAGGAAAATCAATAGCGATATAATTCTGTGATGAGATGGGATCCCGCGGCGAAATATCAAAGCTGACAGGGCTTCTAGTTGTAATCATGAAAATGGAAAATCCAATTAACTACAAAAACAATTATACACAATGCTCCTTCTTTAACCATGGAATCTAATACTTCTTTTAGCGTGTTTTCAATCCAAACATTTGATGTTTTTTTTAATCATTAAAACCATCTCTTTAAGACAGTCTCTGAGAGAACACAAAGATTTCGGTTTGACACAGGCCTGCATTATCAAAAGTTGTTATCTTTTAACTATCCGATATTAGTTCATGGAGTTTGAACATGGTATGTAGAGTTGTAAAAAAGCCTAACTGTTCATAGATGTTGCCAACAACTCCTTCATTTTGAACGGTATGTTGCAGATAACTTCTTTTTTCGGCAGACGACAGAATCACCATGATTATTTTTTAGTAGTACTTGGTAGTAATCATTGTGACAAAATGATACATTGCTCCTTCTGAACTATTTTTTCTTCTGTAACTATAGTTTCGAAGAATTACACATCACTTGCGATGAATTTAAGTGTTGCGCACCCCACCAACACGGATGGGTTAATGGAAGTGGTTTTGGCGCGAAACATCAGAGCACTAGCCTAGTACAAGTAGATGCCAGTCATACAATTGTAAAAATAAATGTAACGGTATATACCCTTATAGTGCTGGAACCAACTTCATGCATATGCAAACAGGTCACATCCAGGTCAGCCGCCAAGTAAATTGGCGGCTGGCCTGTGATCTAACCTGTTTGCTAATCTTGGTATCTTTCCTCAACAAAATTAAGCAGATATTTTAGGTTTTGGAAAGCAGACGACACAAACATCTATTTTTTTAAAAGAAAAATACACATTCTTCTAGGGGTAAAACCGAACATGTTACAAGTACATGTACATCATCTTTCTCCCCCATAGAACCGACGCATGCAACAGGACGAGAGCTACCAGAGACGACAGAAGTTTCAGCAAGCCAACAGGTCGTCCACGTTAAAATCATGTACCAAGTCCGTCCGAAACTGGTCAGTATTCGATCGTAGTGTTAGCATCGTTTCAACAGATATTCAGTTTTATGGCTTCGGTTTTGGATTTTTTTAGTTTCAGCAAGCTTATAGATCGTCCACGTTGAGGTCTTGTACCAAATCCGTCCGAAACTGATTAGTATTCTACCTGAGTGTGAACGTCGACTTCAACAGTAATGCGGTTTTATCGTGGCGATTTCTAAATGTATCAATACTTCTCCGGTATCCTGCCTTATACAAGAGTTACACACTATTATAATGACTGCTTTGTTACATGATCAGGGCTGTTCAGTAATGAAAAGCTAACGAGGCGTATCGCAATTACTTCATGTAACATTGGAAGATAATTTGTTTGTCAAACTCGCGATTTTTACTTGTAAAAATCGTATTCTAAAACAAACAATAACCAATTTCAACCCTTTCCTCCACACTGATATTTGAGACTGAATCAAATTAAAAGCATCACAAATGCATTGCATTTCCTTTGAAATGTTAAACAGATACGGTAATTGACCAATTACTCGTCATCTCTTGGATGCTTTGATATCGTTCCATTCGTGAAATATTTCGTTTAACGTAGAGAGTGCATGTCCAAAACATTGCATGAATCGTTCGTTGAACGGGGAATTATTCTTCTATTTATACATATTGCTTAATTGTTCGCTTTGTGTGTGCTGTGAGTATTTCCTCATGTAGTTGTCAATCTTTAACCCTTTACCAAACAACAAATTTTCGACTGTCCAAAAGTGAAAGAGGTTGCGGAAGACATTTCAAAATGTGACGAAATTGAAAAATAATAATCTAATAGAGCAGAAAACCTTGTGAGAAAAGGAGAACTTGTTCGTAAAGAGCAATTTCTCCTTTCCCCACAATGTTTTAAAGAGTCGTCTGCAACAAACCGATCAAGTATCGTTATTGTTATGTAATGGGTTAACTGAAACATTAACATTAACATTCTATACCTTTATTTATCCAGGGTTAGTATGGCGCTAGAAGGTGAAGATGTGGATGGGTGGAGAATACAGCCAGTGATAGGTAATGTGTCAAACTTCATTATAGTATTGAACAAAGATGTTCAAACGTCGGCCAAGTTTAAAGGTTTAAAGGTTTCCAAGCCTCGGTTCGTATTAAGCCATGTCAATAGCCTTTTAGTTAAAAGGTCCAATCCAAACCGCAACCGAAAGTCGAGGATGAAGGTTAATTTGATGAATTTCTGCACTATCAATTTATGTCCTTGCACCCCGCCGTAATGGATAATTATTAGCTACATAGATTAGTAAATAGGTCGATGAATTAATGATAGATATATTTCATTATTTAACAAAGGCCCCACGCCGACAAGACTGAACATGCAGCTATACTTTCAATTTACCAAAAAATCATTAGCAAAGTTATTTAACAGATTTCTTAGTCATTATTTGCCAAGAAAGTACAACAATGATGACAATAATATAATAATAAAAGTAGACGAAGCTTTCCTGTGGATAAATATATCATATATAATACTGATGTTATGAAATACCGAGCAGAAATCACAACAATGTAACATTGAGTCAGTTCGCGTGGCAATCGAAATAATTTGTATGTCACCCATCGAATCCACTAAAGGGAACACTTGATAAGGCATTTTTTTTTTTTTAATAACGGGCGTAAGACAAAAGTCATATTTTCTTCTAACGAATCTTGGTACAATTGGTGGGATGTCAGCATGTTAATTAACTTTAAATTGGAAATATCTTGACAAACAGTTAACTAAGTTTTATTTTTGTATCATTACTTTTTCTAGCTGTTTGATAAGGTCATTAGTGACAGATGTTCCAAAGTGAAATATGCACGAAAAATGTCTCATAGAATAAAATGTATCATTGTTTTACATTTGTAACAGAGAGGGACGGTTATCTACGCTTTATTTGGTGGGCTCTTGTATATCCTGTTAGAATTATTCTCTACTACACCATACCGGACTGTAGAAAAATAAGGTAAAATACATTCTCTTTTATTACTAATTTCTTCCTAAAACTTGATTTCAGTAAGTTTATTTCTATTTATTCATAAAATCCTTTTGTATCCATGGCAAGAAACTCCCAAAGGACATTAAATGCTTCAATCCGCATTATAAACAGCCATTTCAGTAGAACGTGTGATAACTCGTTGTGTAAAGGGAGACTTCGTCAAATGTGAAACCGAAATGAAGCAGCGCTTGTTTAAAAACATGCCAAATATTAAATTGTTTATTGTGAAGCTTTAATTCAAACAACAGAATTGTTCACAATAACCCTGCAATATTAGATAGCATATATGGAAAATAACCTTCATTTCTTTCTCTTACAGATGGGAGCGTTATTTTGTGGGTACCTTTCTGTGTTCCATAGTATGGATTATGCTGTTCTCATACGTCATGGTCTGGATGGTATGTCTGTTTAAGTTTTCAAAGGGAGAAAACTCGTAAAATAAACACAGTGGTTGGAAAATTTAGACAGGCTGTGAGATTATGTTGTACCCATTTGAACATGATCTTAACAATGACATTTGCATGATCTAAGATTGGTGCACTGGTCTTACTAAGTATATGAACAGCATTTTTATTTCCATTCCCTAACGGAACCTCATATTTGATATGGGTTTTTTTAAATTCCTGAAACAAATGTATAAACATGTCCTCGTTGTTAAAAAAAGGAGATACACTACTGGTTTAGTCAAAAATACACAAATGGGTTCCTGGGTGTGTCAAGACTTGTCCTATCTTTTTAAGCATCGTGATCTGTTTATATGTTAATTCCAATAAGCGTATATTTGGGCTGGCAATTTATATTCTCGAAACACTCTTTAAATGATTTAATTTTTGCAGGTAACCTATATCGGATACGCATTTTCCATTCCCGACAGTGTGATGGGTATAACATTCCTTGCCGCGGGGACCAGTATACCGGATGCAATGGCCAGCGTTATTGTAGCCAAACAGGGTACCAGTTTAATAATTATGCCGTTTTTTAATCTAAGAATTCTTTAGCCCTTATAATGCTGGGTATTTTTTAAAAAATAGATTTTTGTGTAGACTGTTCTCCAAAACCTTAAATATCTGCTTACTTTTGACAAGGAAAGATACTTAGAGTAGCACACTGGTTAGATAACAGGCCAGCCGCTATTTGCTTGGCAGCCTGGATCTAACCTGTATGCATAAGCATGAAGTCGGTTCCAGCACTATAAGGGTTAGTCCGAAAGATCCAGACGTAGATATTTCATTCACACAGTTACAATTTGAACGAAACGAGTTAGAGTTCTTGGGCGTTTCGCAAAGCAAACAGCTTGTCCTCAGAGAACAGAAAACATGTGTGTAAAAAAATAGAAAAAGCAAACAATGAGCAGTATGGCAAACTATGTCATTCCATGGTGTGTAACTTCAAATGAAAATATTTTTCGGTACATAGGTTTCCTGCAAGCGTTTTATTAATTGGAGATTACTTCTATGTTTTGGAAACAAAAATATTGTTCTGCTTATCGCAATTGTCGTAAATCATCACCTGTACACATAACAATGGAACTCTTGGTTAACGGAGAAGATTGCAGGTAAGTAAAACAGTTTATTGCCCACACCTCAAACTAAAGCTGGAACTTACAAAGTTTCGTGATATTCTTTTCGTCTTTTTTCGTAAGCCTAGAAATAAAAAGGGAAACCCGTTCGATAGAAAATCAAAAACCTATGCATTATCAGTTCCTTAGTCAGAAATGTAAGAATAATTCCGTGTCTTATAATCAATTTATATGTTAGATAACAAAAACGAGTATACTATTTGAGATGTAAGATGTACCGTAAGTAATTGATGATTATTTCCTATTACAATACCTAAAACGTCTTAATATTTGCGACAGTCTATATTGATCTTTCTGTTTCAGGTATGGGAGACATGGCAGTATCTAACTGCATAGGAAGCAACATATTTGATATTTTACTAGGCTTGTCGTTTCCATGGTTTCTTAAAACTGCCATCATATACCCAGGATCTGTTGTAAGTATTAGAAAGTTACAATATCATTTTTGTACATTTTATAAACCACGTGGCTTTCAACCTTCATGTTTTCGTATCCTTAAACATGGAATTTAACCAGCCTGCAACAGTGTCATCAAGTTATCCAGAAAGCATGAATATGTTAACTGTCATCCCAATCGACAAAATTAAAATTCAGAAAAAGAATCATTTATAAAAGGCCTATTTTTTTTTTTATCAAATCCAAATGATGATAATTTTATTTGTCATCAGCCTTCTTTTTCATACACCCCATTACACTATTTAAATTTCTTTATTGTAAGTTTTGTTTAACATAAACTTGAAATAAGTCTTCAGCTCTTAACATTTGAACTTTTTCAAAGGCGTTTTATCAGTATTGGTTTAAAATTGATTTTAAGACATGTGGATTTGGTTTTCCAGAATTTTAACTGCTTTAAAATGTGGTAAAAGACGAACAAATTATGTGCCATTGACTCTTTTCAACGTAGATGAAACATGTTTATTCAGAAGCCTTCAAATTAATAACATATGTACCTAAATGCGAGCCGGCACCCAATAAGGCTATTTACTATTTAGGCACAATTATTGTCATTGGCGAACTTAGTTAAAGACCAACTTGTCGAAATTCATGAAATTGAGCGTATCCAATCCATTTGAATTTGAAATCAAAACTGCAAAATGTTGCTTTTGAAGTCATTTTCCGGAAATGACCAACAGTAGATAATTCCTCCTATCCAAAGTTTCCCTTGAAATTTAAGTTTCAAATTAATCTTTATTTAGATTGCTTGTTGTTGAGTTGAAAGGCGGACATTTCAAACAATTTGAATTTCAAAACAAACCTGTAAAACGTTACCATTAAAACTATGCTCTAATCAGACATTACAAATACATGTAGTGATAAATGTCTCCTTTCTCTACAATTCCATTGAAGTCCTAGTTCTTTATTTAGCTCAATTTTCGAAGATCAAAATATGTGTTTATCAATGAGTAAATACAGTTTTACATTTGATATTTTCAGGCTCATATAAACAGTAATGGAATGTTATTCAATATCATTCTTCTGTTCTTAACTGTAATCTTAACGGTAAGTTTGACATGTTTTTCGACCGGTTTCTTCACTCTTATTCTTACTGAATCCTGAAACTAACGTTTTTGAATAAAACATCTTTAAAAAAGAAACGATCAAAGGTAGCACTTTAGCATAACCATGTTTTTCTTTTATATCCAATTCTTCGTAAAAAAACGTGCATCTATATAGTTCTGAATATATCTTTTGTATCTTTTAATCCTTTTCTTTATTTTATGCCCCTGTCATTTGGACTATTATAATGGGTATCACTTTTGATCAAAAGAAAAAAGCGAGTGCAAGAGAATATTGTGATACCTTGAACTGACACCAGCCTGTAATTAATGATAGAAAACTCCGGCCCTTTCATTATCTTTTTTCAGTTAGTAAGAAATTTTAGTCGGTTGGATTGGAGTTTTAGTCAGTTTTCAACAGTTTTTCAGTTATATCGTGACGGTCAGTGCACTTATCAAGCTCCTTGTAATTTCTCACCTGTATCGCAAAGAATTATTCTCACGCTGTTGACTGGTCGTTGATAAAGGGCGTAAGGAAAGAAGGATGATTAATACATTCTAGAAAGTATGATCAAATTATATTTCGTCAGGGACAATTAGTTCATATTCATTCGTTGTAGGAATGTGTGTTACAGAGCCAAAGTATTACCAAAGACACACAAAGTTCACGGAGCAAAGAGAACATTTGCCCGATGATATATTTGCTTCCTGTTGCGTGAGAAAAATTGTATCACGCGCGACATACTCTGTAACAACGCTTATGCGAAAGATTCAATGTAAGGCGTTAGCCTAACGATATTTAACGACGGCTACTACATTTAACGACGTGTTAACATTTAGTGTGGCAACATACATATTTTCTCACACAACTCGAACCAGAAACAAACCTCTGGGAATACACTGCACCACAGTATTCCGATTTTATCAACGCTTTAACCCCTTGACTTTCAGATCGGTGCTGTCCACTGTAGCGGCTGGATTTTGAATCGATGTGTTGGGATGTTACTTCTGGCAGTGTATGGCGTTTATGTAGTGTTCGCCACCATGATAGAATGCAACGTGTTCGGATTCGTCAACCCACCCATGTGCTAGGGCAGACCGCGTGTTGATACACCGCAACATTTTGGATAAGGTGTCGGCAAACCATCGGAACAACTTGGTGATATTCATCAGCGAATACGTGTCCGAAATACTGCGGGACTGTTGCACACTGTCTATCATGGGATCGATCGTAGTTAGTTAGGAATAAAAAGAGCGATTGTAATTGTTTTTGAACTGTTAAATGGGAATAAAGAAATGAATAGGAAACATTTTAATCACTTGCATAGCATGGGCGATATATACGATTTCAGTTTTTCTTGAATGTTTGTTAAAGGGAGTATTGTTTGATAAGCATGCTTACTTTGAGCAAGTAGTAGCTGAAATTAGTGCCGTTTGAAAGAGATATTGCAAATCGCCTCTCAGATATGTATTCGAGTAACGCGCATCGTTTGCATTTTATCTTTTTAGAATAGAAAAAAAGACTTTGTAACTCGTCGCTCTAAAATTGAAGACTGCATTTTGAAATGAAAAAAAACATGATAAGAAGATAAATGAATTGCCCTTTCTATCAAGTACAGAAAATTATTCTATTTAATCTTAACCTGAAATACCAGTCTGTTTGTTTATATGGGGTATAATACCATGTCAACAGTTTTTCAGTTATATAACGGCTTTCCTGGGACCATCAGAACTAGGTTGAAGCTCTGAGGCGTCTTGGCAAAGGACTCTCCCACGAAACCAGAGGTACCACTGGGGCTTAAACCCAGGACTCCTGAGTTCTAAGACCACCACCTTTACCACTGGACCACGCATAACCCAATTCTGACCTTCGTGCCTAATACATGAGTGCACTTTTTTGTGTGTATGCATATTCTTCACAAGGATTTACATTATTATTGCATGAAACGATACCCAAAAAACACAGATTTCAAGTACTGTTTGAAAAACAAATAGTAAAGCTTATTAAAACAAAGAGAGAACACATGGGCAAATCTAACCAAAGATGTTTAAAGGGACATAATTCTCCTTATTTCAGTAATATCAACGAAAAGTCGTTTACATCAAACCGCAAACGTCTGATACTAAAGAAAATATAGAATGTTCTTGTCTTTAGAAGCCTGTTTATTATAACGCCGGCTTTTAGATTCTCTATTATTATATTATTCCTTGTTACTACATGTATATCCTTCAAATTGATAATTGTACATCATTTGCTTAACCTTTTCCCATGTAGTGTGGATTAAAAAGTATCTTAGAATGTATTTGTATTTACTGGAAGGAATGCCGACCTATTGATTAGATTTCATAAGTTCAACAGTTTCAACACTGACTTAGTCCCAAATGACTTCAAATGATAGTTTTGAGTATTATTCTATAATAGCATTCGTAACTATAACAACACATACTCAAAAGATTCCAAATTCAACTTTATTTTGGAGTCACATTTTATATCAATATCAGTTACAATACCAACTTTGACACAAATGATTCCAAATCATACATCTTTCTTTATATTACCATTGACATATATATAATACCAACTTTGACACAAACGATTCCAAATCATACATCTTTTTTGGGAAGTTGTATTTTATATTACCATTGACATATATATAATACCAACTTTGACACAAACGATTCCAAATCATACATCTTTTTTGGGAAGTTGTATTTTATATTACCATTGACATATATATAATACCAACTTTGGCTCAAACTATTCCAAATTACATTTTGGGTCGTATCACATATTTTCATCCGTAACATTACCATCTTTGACTCTGACGATTCCGAATTCTATTTTAAATGTTTTTGGCATCGTTTAAGTCTAAGGTGGTATAAAGAAACAAGATAAATATCAATAAACAAGATCACTTTATCTTCCTTAATGGGATCATCTATTGACTGAAACTGTAAAAGTACAATAATATAGGTAAGAAATGGGGCATACCAGTTTATTGTTCAAAGACCTCTTAATGGTGTATTTTTCTCCATTATTTATGTCTACTTATGTTCCACTCTGTTACCAAATTGTTGGCATGTATGTCTATAATCTACATGTATAAGTCGGTTACACGATAATTTTATTCTAAGGTGGAGTTCTGTTTTAAATGGCATTGGCATTGTAGGTTCTTTTCATTGATAGAATCAAAATACCATGGCGTATTAGAGTAACATAACATGACTAATAAAATTGAGTTTCATCTCATAAAAAGAACCTGTGTTATCATTTTTAGATTTACATCTCCCATCACGCATGTTTGTACTTTAATTGTTCAATGAAAGAACAGCATGATGTCCAGAAAAGGGCGACCCGAAAGACGTTAGCGAAGTAGTAAAGATGAGGGGTAATCAACTGACGCCTTTCCCAAATGAAGCGATCATATCTCCCCTGGAATAATTGAATAACAGAATGTAGCCTTTTAGCTGTTTAGTAAAACAATATCCCGCTCTCACTCATCCTCTCTCACATACTTACTGTCTCTTATATACGCTCCCATATTCACTATTGCTCTTCCGCACGGCCACACTCACATAGGACTAGTCTAAATTGAGAAATGGCATGTTCTTTAACCCATTATCAAACAATCACGACATTTGACCACTTTGTTGCAGACGACTTTAGAAAACATTGTGGGAAAAGGGGAAATTGCTCGTGACTCCTTTTCCCACAACGTTTTCTATCCTATTAGAAGGTTGTTTTCCATTTTCATCACATTTTGAAATGTCGCCTGCAAACTCTTTTAATTTAGGACAGTCGAAAATTTGGCGTTTGGGAAAGGGTTAAACCATCATCAAACAGGAAAAGGAGATAGTTTCAGCAACAGGTGTTTGACACCATCTTCAATGATGATTCTGTTATATAAACTTGTAACTCTTTAGCGGATACAGTAAACAACGGCGATCTTAAAGGCACTCCAGTCGGTCCTTCGTTGCAAGAACGGACTAATCGCAAACGTTATTATAATAAACTTCAAACAAACGCAATTCAAATGCATAACACAAGAAAGTTTTGCCAAGTAGAGCGTTGAACGCAATTCATTTAAGTCTATAAACAAATAGTCATTTTCGATACTGCAAAAGTGGGAAAAAATAGATTTGAAAAACATATGCTATGTGAAGGTCATTGCTAGATATCGGTAATGATTGGTTTTTATTGATCGTTTAACTGATAAGCTTTATTCTTTTAGCGGCTATCCTTAGCACCTTAGCAAACTCTTCTCGATTCACAATGAAGAAATTATATACTCAAAAGATGTATTGACATTAGCTGATTCATTAATTTAGAAATAGTCTATTCATCGAAATATACACAATATACATGAATATCAAGTTATACAAAACATATGCAATGGATAAGAACGAAAGCAAAAGCTAATACGTTCTTTTCCAGTACCCTTAGCGGATACGCGACATTCCATGTACTTATGATGAAAAGGGAAAATACAATAAAGGAAAATAACAAAAGTTAAACATTGATTGAAAATGATAAGAAAAAAAGAAGTAAGAAATTTTGTTTTTGAATGTTGGAATGCTGATTCCTTAACCCCTATATTCATTGTACCTACTGTTGTGAGTTGGTAATGTACCTCAATGCTCTGTCTTGCGTGGCCCAGTGGTTAAAGTTGAGAACTTAGACGTCGGGGCCCTATGTTCGAGCCCCACTGATACCTCTGGTTTCGTGGGAGTGATCTTTGGCAAGTTATTTCAGAGCCCTAGCCTAGTCCAAGTGGATCTAGGAAAGCCGTTGCATAACTGATAAATTGTTGATACGGTGTGAAACACAATACAAACAATATACCCACTGTAGGTGACTTTAGAAACCGCTCATTATAATGACTATTTTATCCATTTTTCACAGTGGTTTCTTTACAATAGAATGAATAAACATTTTTTTCTTGCTTTGATTGCTGTCTACATATTTCCTAACGGACGAATGGATTTAAACAATCCAAAGCGGCCCCGCAGTTGTGTACAAATAATCACGCATTTAGGGGTCATCTTGAGGCATTCCATTGAAATGCATTCTGGTAGATTACCAATAATCCGCCGTTTAAAACTTTTTCTTTCGTCGGACTACTTCGGTCGTTCTCGGTATACATCGGTCGGTGCCGGAACTATTTGCTTTACAGCGAATACTTCCGGCCACGTCCGATGGTTACCGAGAACGACCGAAGTAATCCGACAAAAGAATTAATCTAAAGATGACGGATTATAGGTAGTCTACCTTAATCTAGCGATCATTTAGTAAAAGGCGATTTCTTTATAACGTGCATCCAAGCATAAGTTTCTTTTTGTCTTGCGCAACTTTTTAATATTGCATATTGCTTTGTGACCGAGAGCAAGATATATTATACTTATTTCAACAAACTTACAGCGATCAGTTTCAATAAATCAGGTTTTAAAAGGCTGCCACTTTTTCCTGTTGTTGCTATGTTCTTTACAATCAACATGATTTAATATTGTTGAATTTTCCATCTGGGAACAGTTAAAATATCGATAAGGAGTGAGTCACATATTCATTTTAAGAATTTCAAAAACACGAGCGGCTCTAGTTTTTACCTGTTTACAGACTCAAAAGATCGTTCGTGACCGAGAGCAAGATATATTATACTTATTTCAACAAACTTACAGCGATCAGTTTCAATAAATCAGGTTATAAAAGGCTACCACTTTTTCCTGTTGTTGCTATGTTCTTTACAATCAACATGATTTGATATTGTTTAATTTTCCATCTGGGAACAGTTAAAATATCGATTGGGAGTGAGTCACATATTCATTTTAAGAATTTCAAAAACAAGAGCGGCTCTAGTTTTCAACTGTTTACGGACTCAAAAGATCGATCCTTTCTGCTAAAGAAAATATGACAGTAACGAGTTAAATGATAGTGGATTTGACCAAAAGAAAACGGAAGTCAGAACTGTTCAAGCAAGGACATGATGAACATGCTACACACTGATTCATTATTTTATCGTAAACTGGTTGTTTTGCATTAATGCTACATAGTTAAGTAATTTTAATATCGCGATGTTATAAACATAACCAAGGGTTTTCAAAATACGTATGCATCACCAAAGGTTCCATTTATAAACCCCACCCTTTACACACTTACAATCTACAACTTTGTGTACGTGGTTTAACCCCGTGTCGCTATTTCTGAGGTAGATTATCGAGAACGACCGAAGTAAGCTGATGACAGAATGAGTTTCAAAATGGTGCATTATGGGTATTCTACCTTAATCTATAGCCGTGATATAACTGAAAAAATATTGATACGGCATTAATCCAATCGTTAAAAAAACTCACAGAGATTAATTCTGTGCTTAAGCCTTATCACTATAATTCAAATTAAACATAGAAATCTCCTTTATTTTGTGTATCTACCGTGGTATAAAACTGGCTTTTCATTAGCAATACTTTCCCAATCAAGACAAACAATTACCATCTAAACCTACATCATTCCCCCAAAACGAGGCAGAAAACAAACCTATGTGATATCCAGGTATTAGACATCTGTCGTTGAAGGTGCGTGAATAACATGCTTTGATAGTTGGGGATTTCACAATTGACCGGTCGCCAAAACACATAAAACGAAATTGCGTAACGGCTTAACCAATGGAATAATGTACATGTATAGACCTCCGACAAACAAATACAAGTGGACATTGTTTTAAATGGTTCCTATTCGAGTGTTGTGGTGGAAAGTGACGCATGAATTAAACAGTGGCTCAAATACGGTTCGATCGTAATTTATGGCCTCTATTACTAAATATTCCAAGATAAATCATATTATATTATAAAGAGAATACGTATTAACAATTACAAACGCCAAATTTTATAGTTATTATATAATCTCTTTCCCTCGTTAATCACGTCTGCTGCATAATTCCAACACAAATGATAAATTCTAATGGGACAGAGCGAAAAATAGCAAGTTATACCTTTGTCATGCCGGTGTCTATCCGGTGTCAAAAATAAGTCATATCCTTTTACTATTTCGTATCGTCTACGGTTTCTTTCAAAAAGGATCAAGGGTAAACGGTTAACATAATGAAGTCTTTAGATAATAGTTGAAATCAAAAGATAAGGGAAATTCTAATGTAGGGTTAAATACATTAAAACAATGAAAACTTCTCATTAAAGTATGTTTTCTCTTTTCCTTCAATAAGCCAGAAAATTCACAATAAATTGACGCACCTTAGAGTCTCGAAGCGGCGGGCTATTGGGGTACGGGTATTGGCGTATCTGGTTAAGGGCCAGGAACAATGTTCATTAATAATTATTGATCACAACACTTTATACGGCCTTATTCGGTGAAATCGACTTGCAATAAAACAATCAAAGATTATAGGCCTGATTGTGAGAGATCTGGCGAGAGTAGTCAGGCAAGGAAGGCACCATGGAGAAAACAAAAGACGTGAAACAAAAGAACATTGTTTATTCCAATACGTCTTTTGTTTCGTTGGTCTAGGACTTTCTTTATCGTCTTTCTTACGATCAACATTGACTACGTGTGGATAGTTATGGCTTATTAAGGAGGTTCGTACAGTTTCAAGTAAATAAGGAGATATATTTTTTTTATTTTTTGCTCGGACGATAAATGACTCTCTTTATACATTGGATTTAAGAAAAATGTGATGTAGACATGATTACATAGGGTTGAGGTTGTGTAGTGTATTGAAACAATTATTTTGTAATTTTGGATATTTCATATTCGTGACTTTCCAAAACCAAAAACAATTACAATTACGCAGCGACTTTTGCGCCCAACAAATTAAAGTGTAACACATAAGACATCAACACTTGATAACAAAACTCGCCTTGAAAGGGAGCCCATTTACAATGGCCGGAATGAGTAACGTCGAGCCCAAACTTCGGGGTATGCGACGTACCAACATGTCACATGTGAAAGTCGAAGAAAAGCGACTTCAGAAGTTGCTGGATTTCATTGATACCAGAATGACGGACCAAAGGACAAAACTAAAGAAACAAATAGTGGACACGCAGAATAGTGCCGAGGAAATGGAAGAGAGGAAACATAAAGCAACGCTTCAGATGCTTAAAAACTATTTTGAAGTTACGAGCGGTCGTGCTAGAATGTCTTCCCACGTGACGGCCATGCAAGATGATAGACTGACTGGAGTTCTAAGCGAACCTTCCTTAGCAACCGTACCGGAAATTGATCCAGATATTCTCGCGAAACCACGTTCGATGTACGATAGAATCACACGTGGTTTCAACAGTTCCCGCCTTCCGAGTATTGCCCCAAAGAACAAGAACATTATTACGCAGTCAAACTCGCTCCCCAACTCGAATCGAAGCGACGATGGTACACCGCTAGTCACCCCCTACAGTACACCGCGAGATGGTTCCCCGACGGACGAATATCAACAGCGATCGGATGAGAGCAGGAGACCTGCCAAGGTGAAACCGGAAACAACATCCCACCAGAATCCTCTTCGTATGACGCGCGAAGGGACGGCTTACATCGGAAGTTTCCGTCAGCGCAATGGATATAACCGGAAACAAGATCAACCGCTTGACGAAAGTAATGATAGGGTGTATAAAGATAGTGGGACAATAAAGCCTACGACGAAGTTAAGCCTGTACCTAGATCGTGATGACCCTACTCCGAGACTCGGTGATATTGTCGCCAGTAAGAACGGGCTCACACGACACAGCAGTCTCAAGCGTGCAATGTCAAGGTCAGATATGTCGCAGTCGACAGTGAGTTTGGCCGAGTTGCAGCCGACAAGGAAACAACAGGCTGCCCATAGACTCAAGCACGCCTTGAAAACTATTCGCGTTCCGAGATAGAAAGTCGTTGTCTCTCACCTTAACCCTTTACCAAACGCCAAATTTCCGACCTTCCCAAATCGAAAGAGATTGCAGACGACATTTCAAACCGTAATAGTTGAAAATAATATTCTGATAGGGAAGAAAACATTGCGGGAATAGGAGAAATTGTTCGATTAAGAGCAATTATTCCTTTTCCCACAATGTTTTCCAGAGCCGTCTGCAACAAACTGGTCACATGTCGCTATTGTTTGGTAAAGGGTTAATCTTAACAGTATGAATTAAAGATCATTGTTTAAAAAATAAACTGTTAAAGCAGTTAACTATTTCTACAAGACAACTATGCCATATCTCTAGCAGATGTTTCAGAGTAAGGTTGAGAAGTGTACCAATGATCTAGTTTTGTACCTAAGAATGCTGGGTAATTTTCAAAAAATAATTGTTTGTGTCATCTGCTTTCCAAAACCTTAAGTTTCTGTTTAATTTTGACAAGAAAATATACTCAGTGTAGCGAACAGGTTAGATCAGCGAACAGGTTAGATCACAGGTCAGCCGCCAATTTACTTGACGGCTGGCCTGATCTAACCTGTTTACTCAGCATGAAGTCGGTTTCAGCACTATAAAGGTTAACATTCAACTGAGTCTAACATAATCATACTTCAATAGTGTAAGCAATGACATCCCCCACCAACATTTACTCCGATATCAAATCGACAAGAAGAAAACTGGTTAGCGCTGGTTTTTATCTGTCTACCATGAAAAAGTGAACTGCCGTTGTTTAGTACAATTGAGCTAACTTAAGGGTACCGTTTTAATAACGACTTAGTGAAACTATTTCCGTAAGTCAAAACTGATAAACAGGATAGTATCTTTAACGAAAGTACATTCTTGTAATGTGACGCGTCGTTTGAAGGGTCTCGGAGAGACGTTTCCAATGATGTGTTACTTTGCAATGGTGCTTAGCCCAATAATGAATTAAGATGGAATGTTGTTTTGAACTTACGCAAATCGGTACCCAGTTGGTACTTTCTGTAAGTATTGCGTCATATAAAACGCTGCAAACTGTCTCTACATGTGATCGTTTGTTTCCAGCTTGACTGTATGACAAACTATGATGTTTCATTGTACCTTTTTTATGTCTTTTGTCATTGTTACAAACGGTTACGTTTTGAAATAAGACAGTCATTTTACGGTATGAACCCATTGATCGGTCGCATACGTTACCAATGGTCAGTGTATTTGAAAAAAGATGATATGTTGAAAGTTATGCTTGATTGTGTTCTCTGCCCATCTATTTTCTTATTGCATATTTTGCTTGATAATGCTTCATTTACCAATAATTTGTGTGTGATTGTTTAAAGAGACCTCGACGGAGAACACATCTCGTACATCTTTAATATAAAAAACTCTTTTCAATCAACAACAAAATCTTCCAAACAATAGCCATAGTCTTCTTTAACCGAGTCGCATTGCGTATTCTTTGAAACGAAATTAGTTTTTCGTTTAAACGATGAAATCCTAGGGATGAGATAGCCAATAAACTTTGGAAACTTATTGCATGTTTAACCACTCACAATAGATTCACCTAAAATTATCGGCTACATCATTTATTCAAACGATACGTTATTGTTTAATTAATTCAAACTACAGACGGAAGCTGGAGTTTTGAAATCAAGGGATATATTTTTCTTGCACAATAAAAATGGTGTTTAGAATTAAATAGTTTGATGTGTAAGCTCTTGAAAACACAGTAAAACAGAGATGTTGCTTAGTGCGGTAGACGTTTCTTTTTGTTGCACGTTATTTTTGTTGAATGATGAATGTAAAATATTTTGTGTTTTTTCTTAATCTTTCATACTTTTATCAACTTGATCAGACCATTTTCCTCATTCTTATTCCAATTTATCATGACAAGTTGCATTTAGTAGAAACAGTTTTGCCTTTGTTTGTTTCTCTATTATTTAGTCGCTTGTTTATGTACAAAATATATGTGAAAATAACTACTAATAAAATTGACAAAAATGTCTTGCTTTATTTATCTATAAAAACTTAGATAATACTGAAGGTTCCTTCTTTTATAAAACATTAACACATTTACTCGTACAATAACAGAGTATACTTGACCGTCTTGTGGTCAGAAAAATTATGTTGATAACATACCTCTTGGCAAATGAAGCACTTTCTTATTAGGAGTCCTTGTATATCATTCAATGGTCACAATGCCTCTGGGGCCTGTTTTACTAAACAACTTACGGAAAATGTCTGCGTAAGTCATAATTGATAAACATGGATAGTATCTTCAATGAAAGTACAATGTTGCAATGTGACACTTCATTGGAAGCGTCTCGGAGAGACGATTCCAATGATGTGTCACTTTGCAATATTGCTTCGTCCAATATTGAAATAAGAGGAATTGTTGTTTTAGACTTACGCAAATCTTAAGCGTAAACTGTTTAGTAAAACGGTACCCTGATCTTTTTGGTTTTTGTTTAAAGACAGCATAAGATGGCAAATTATTTTTTCATGAAGATATTGCAATAGCTAAATTATGCATCAGTGCGTCTGTGATTGGACTGGCTCTGAAAGAAAATAAGTTATACCATATCCATCAGTTCCAGGGGGTCGTTATGACCTTTTCCCCATTACGGAAATGTGTGAGCGGTCGAAAATGAAAATAACAGCAGACAACAAAAATCGCAAAAAAAAAAAAATTCCTTTCTGCATAATATTTGGTAATCGTTACTGTGACAAAACGATAAATTGCCTATTAAGAGCAATGTATCCTATAGTGACAATGAAGTTTTCAACAGACTGCAACAGCTGAGGTTAGTCAAAATATCGTGGAATATAGGAGCTGATGCATTGGCCAGTATTCGTCTATTTCTTCTGAACGACTGTTTGCAAGCAGTCAGTACTTTGCAAAGAACACTGTGCAGTTTTCATGGTAAAAGACGAGAAAAATTTCAATCCATTGAAACAGTTTACATGTGATCAAGCGAGTGCAAATGATCCTACAAAATTCTTTATTTCAGCCCTTATGACATATGGGCTTGGGATATTCTTGAACCTCTAAAGAGCCGGGTATAGAAAAATGATCTTTTCATTCATATAACGATGCACAGTTCATCATGGATAGATGTGCGTCCCTTACTTTACTATCCATGTGGACCGGAAAATATGGGTCGAATCATCGACATTCCTTTTGTCAGCCGGGAGCCTACCTCCCATTGATATTCGGTTTCGGGATTCCATAAGGGACAGATTGGCGAATAGTTTGATTCTAGATGGTTGCAAATTCAGCCATGTGGAGCATCCTCATCAAATGAAAAAAATAAACATACACCACAAACTCGTCAACTTGTTTCATGTATTGGTGCGATGCCTTTTAGTCTAAGACTCGACCAAATTGGAAGCTGATTCGTGATATAAATCTTTAAGACACATAAAACACTCTATGTAAATTATGGTTGATAGTTTCCTTCAATTTGGATCTCTTCAAAACTCGCTAATTTATTTTTAAACCAATATCAAATATGCGCAGTTGCATTCCATATTATCTTTGTTTGCAGTAAATCATTATTTTACTTAATTAACAGAAATAAGCAGTGTCATTGTTACAAAGACCTGAACTAATTTGTGTATCGATGACATCCTTTTCGCCCGCTGCAGTTTAATGTTCGTGGTAGATATATGAATTCAAAAATATCTTCTAGTTCATTAATCTAAGTGTAAAGAGGGTGGAAATTAGAGCTCTTTTTCATACTATCAATTGTTTATGTGCAACGTTCTGAAACGCTATAAATCAAATGAAGGCTTTTCTCAATTTACACTTTCATTCAAAAAACGGCTGAAATGTAGCTTTTAAAAGCATCATAACAAAACTTGCAATTCTTAATGAATAACGCTTTCTTCTTTTGTCACAATCTATGTATTCATCCTCTTTGCTATTTTTGTCGATGTGATAGATATTTCTTAGTCAATAGTCTTATTTGAACTCTCATAAAAATGACATGTTTAAGGTTAAAAGACGATAATATTCATGGTGAAAAGTAAATCATATCATGTTAAATGTGTATTACCCCGATGCCCCAAAATTGGGATTTATAGATTGATATCAACATCAGATAGCAAATATATCTGCTTGCATAACGCTGTTTTAAACAAAATATTACTACACAATATTCTCTTGATCCAAAGCAATACTTTTTCCTTTTACCCGGAACCATCTTTTGTAGTCGTAATGTTTTTTTCATTACCCGTTACCAAGAATGCAACGGAGGAACGAGACCTTGGTAGCGTTTTACGTAACAACTTAAGAAAATATTTGCATAAGTCAAAACGGATTAACATGGATGGTATCTTAAATTAAAGTACAATATTGCAATATGGCACGCCATTAAAAGCGTCTCGGGGAGAGCATCATTGCTTAGCCCGGTATCGAAATAAGAGGAAATGTTGTTTTGATCTTATGCAGAATTTTAACATAAAACGTTAAGAAAACCGATACCCTGGATATGAAACCTGCAACCACCAACACACGAGAAAGGCAGTCTAGGTCTGAACTCTGCAGAGGTTAGTGACAAAGCTTGTGTGATAACAAATTCATAAAAACAAAAACCTTCTCTATTATATCAAGGATTCCCCTTGGGCCACATTACGACATTCCTGTAGCAATGCCCCTCCCCCACCTCCTGCATCAGCGTTTTGGCGATTCTTCTGTGAATTCTTTTACAACGAATTAGGCATTTACCAATCCCCTAATAAGATATCTTATTACAGGTCCATATTGAATTCAAGAGCAGAAAACAAAAAGTGTGAAAGTCTTTCCGATATCATGAGGAGCATTTCATCCTATTGTAACCGTGGTTTCCAAAGCCTACTTCAGCTGATGCGTCCTAGTTGGGCGCGGGACTTGTAGTTAGGATAAAGTTAATGGCTATATATCACTACTACTTCAGCTGATTCGTCCTAGTAGGGCGCGGCACTCGTAGTTAGGATAAAGTTAATGGCTATATATCACTACTACTTCAGCTGAGGCGTCCTAGTAGGGCGCGGCACTCGTAGTTAGGATAAAGTTAATGGCTATATATCACTACTACTTCAGCTGATGCGTCCTAGTAGGGCGCGGCACTCGTAGTTAGGATAAAGTTAATGGCTATATATCACTACTACTTCAGCTGAGTCGTCCTAGTAGGGCGCGGCACTCGTAGTTAGGATAAAGTTAATGGCTATATATCACTACTACTTCAGCTGATTCGCCCTAGTAGGGGGCGGCACTCGTAGTTAGGATAAAGTTAATGGCTATATATCACTACTACTTCAGCTGATGCGTCCTAGTAGGGGGTGGCACTCGTAGTTAGGATAAAGTTAATGGCTATATATCACTACTACTTCAGCTGATTCGTCCTAGTAGGGGGCGGCACTCGTAGTTAGGATAAAGTTAATGGCTATATATCACTACTACTTCAGCTGATGCGTCCTAGTAGGGCGCGGCACTCGTAGTTAGGATAAAGTTAATGGCTATATATCACTACTACTTCAGCTGATGCGTCCTAGTAGGGCGCGGCACTCGTAGTTAGGATAAAGTTAATGGCTTTATATCACTACATAGCCATTAACCCCAAATGCCTCTAACTACCAGTCCCTGTGGAGTGAGGTTATCTGCAGTAAGCATTTCATAAATAGTTTTAGAGAGCCTGGGGCCATTTTATCAAAGGTCGTTTCCATGTTGAAAATAAGGAGATCGATTTCAATCTGGCCTAGTGACCTTTTCTGTTTTATTGCGGCTTCTACGAGAATCACCAGTAATAGGCTAGGAAGCTGAGGCACCATGCCAAAGGGCACTCTATAGCAACGCTAAATGACGCAACCTATTCTTAAACTGCTTGTTCTTTCTTTTCCTTTTAAGTGATATATGAAGAAGATTTCCGACTTTTTTATGTAAAATATTGCAAATGTTGCAAGAAACAGGCTACTTCTGCATGAGATGCAGATTTTATTTTTTGTTTATGAAATTGCTTCTCACAATAAACATTTAAAAATATTCTTTTAAACTCATCATTAGGCAGGGTTTTCCGTTGACCCCTTGACCAATGCTCATTTGTGGGATTTTTTACCCCTCACATATGGAGTTATGAATGGAAAATATTGATCTTTAAGGGACATATTCAGAAATTGGGGTTTATTCACTATATAAGTTGGGGGTCAAAGAAAATCCTGTTTAAGTTACAATTTTTTTTCATCAGATGCCTTATGAATTGTGTATTTTCATACTAGTTTTGTCGTCTACTGCTGTTTTCAATTGATTCTTCTCATAATCTTCCAATATGGGGAAATGGGTAAACGTTTGGCCTATTTTGACAGTAGAAAAGAAGCGTTTCTATACAACGTCTTGTAAATTCAAAACAATTAAAAGATGGGACTTTTAACCTCCGTTCACATGAGAAGTTAACTAGGATGATCGAAGCTGTAACTGTAGAAAGAAATACCTAGTCTCGATCATTCCGACTTATAAGGTGTCTACTTCCCATCTACCAACTTTTTCTCCTAAATGAGGTTTTATTACAATTCCAAATAGGAAATTTATGCAGACGACGTTTTCGTATTGTTTAACTTGTTCATTTGGCAACGATTGTAAAATTCTAACCTTTTGTAGGCCTACATCTTACTTTCGATTCTGCTTCCCGAATACATCACGAGTACTCAAACCAAATAATAATTATAGAAGAGGTACTATTAAACCCTTTACCAAAATGTTCGACTGTCCCAAATTGAAAGAGCGTGCATACGACATTTCAAAACGTGATGAATGAAATTGGAAACTAATATTTTGATTGGGCAGAAAACATTGTGCAAAAAGGAAAATTGCTCGTTATGAGCAATTTCTCCTTTTCCCGCAATGTTTTCCAGAGTCGTTTATCAAAGACATATTAAGACATATTAAGATAACACCAGTGGTTAAAAGTCGTTATTACTTGGTAAAGGGTTAAGGGACTCTTTTTTTCATTTTGTTTCGTTTGCAACATTTGTGTCAAAACCAGTTTATAAGAACGAACATTGAATGATCCAACTGACACACTTTGAATACCCATTTAACGATTAAAACACGTCAACTGTGTAGCCTATATCAGAGACATAAATAGACAATTGTTATCTATGTCTCTGCCTATATGAGTCTTGCGCTTTTTTTTTCTTTTCCTTTTTTCTTTTTTTTATTATCAAAATGCAGTTATCACATTATGTACACGCATTTCTGTTTAGTTACACACTAAATGATTACATTCAAACTTCTAGTACTCGCGACAGCATACCGGATTTGCCAATGACTGTCGATCCGGTCTGATTCTGATAGGACCCATATGATTGTACAACTCCTGTTCATTCGCTGCACCTTCAACCTTTGATGTGGAAAAATGGTGTCTGCTGAATGTGAACTGTCAAAGCTGCATTTCGGAGCGAATTGCATCATAAAAGAACAATAGCATGGCGTCAGGATCTTATAAAGAACGTCAGGAGGATGAACTTCAGGTGCTGGAAGCCATCTTTATGGACGACTTGAAGGATTTACGGGAAAATGACGCATGGAAGGTAAGCACATCATCATGATAATCTGGGTATCTAAACGTAAAATGGTGCAAATCAAAACGATTCAAATCGAACTTGATGTAATTAAATGGAGTGTCTCCTTTTTATTCCAAATATTGATATTTTGTCCTTGTATTTTCACTGGCTTATATATTGTAAGGACAATCAGAATGGCTAACTAAATTTTATACTCAAACATGACCAGCAGTCGGATAGGAGGGATTTCGGATAAAACAATCTTCTATCATTTGAATACATTCAGATGTCATTTTGTTTAAAAAACCCATCAATAAAATTCGATTATCAATGAATTGAAGTTATGATTGATGATAGACAATGTACTTAATGTCATTCGGTATATACCTATCATTGGTTCAACATTTCTTGACATATCAAGCCAAACTGCTACTTCAAACTATTAAAACTTTTTCATAACATTGAGAAGGTATCATTTTGGCAAAAGGATCCAAATTTTGTGTCTGTGTGAAACAATCACTTTTTTTCCTCAAGATAGTCATTTGAGATATTTTTTACAGATGTGTATTTAGAATCACTTGCTTCAGGATATCAATAGGAGCTGGTTTGGTGCAATAGAATTAAGATAGACCACAAACATCCCATGCAGACTTTATGATCAAAATGTTGGGTGATGGATCAATTATCAAGTGAATCATCATATGGATAACTGAAATTTTCTTTAATTTTTATGATATGCTTTTTAAATGGAATTCACTTCAAATTGACGATCAACTATGTTAAGTATTCATCACAGTTAATCAAAAGTTAAGATTCTGACTGAATGGCTAAGATCTACAAATAAACTTTTTTATTGTTGTTTTAACAGATTGACAGACCTCCAGAAATCTGCATCACATTAAAGCCACAGCAGAGTATTGGGAACATTGGTGGTGAGAACTATGTCCAGCTGGATCTGATGCTGAAATGTCCTGACAATTATCCTGACAGGTGTGTCTTTATTGTCCCTAGGTTAAACCTATTCTTTCATATGGGAATTTGTCATAGTTCAAACTTGTAACAAATCAAGGTAACAGCTTATGGCAAGAAATAAGCATGATGAACAAATCTTTTCTTTAAGATATAGGGGTTGACATCTTTTTGACAGAATGATGAAATGTTCAACATGAATTTTTTATTAATTTGTGAATGTCAAAATGATTGCATTCTGAAGCAACTTTGTGAGAAAGTAAAATATTATAAAGTAGGAGTGAAATAGCTTAATCAATTCTTATGTTAGTCAAAAGGTTTTTAAGAGACAAAATTGTACAAAAAACAAACAACTTCTTTACCATATAGAAAGGAAACCATTTTGACAAAATGACTAATCGTCTGTCAGAGGCAATTTATCTTTTAGCCAAATGATTTATAAAGCTTTCTAATGCATATGCACCCTGGTGAAGTATCATGGAGTGAGTGTTTAACCCTTTATCCATGTTTTGTTTGAAATGTGAAATTGTTCAATAGGCAATATAGACCATTCTTCTATTTGATCATGATATTTCTACAAAAAACAACAACTTTTGTTTCTAAATATTCTGGTCGAAGAATTTATCAATTGTTTACTTAAGTGTTGTTTCGTGATAAAGGCTACTGCCAAAATATTGTAAAGAGAGGTTTCTGCATAGAAATATCTATTTGACTTTCTCTCTGGAGTAGAATTTAAACAAAGCAATATATGAAAAGGTAACCGTAATGGTATTATCTTAATTTGTTTATGATAGTGCACCTTCAATCAAAATTGAGAACTCAAAAGGTATTTCCAACCAACAACTTATCAACTTGAAGAAAGATTTGGAGAGAAAATCAAAAGAACTTCTTGGAGAGGTAAGTTAATATTGACTTTATTATTGAAAAAGGAAAGGTCAGAGCATTTAATGATAAAAACGAGTTTGACTTATTGATCAAAATGAATAATGGAATACTGATTTTGGCTTCTCTGACTTTTCATTAGATTTGTTATACGGTACCAATACTTTCTACAACTGTCTTCAACAATTGTAGAGGGTAAATTTTTATGCACCTAGTGTTAATCATTATTGTGTCTCTCACTTCCACCTTATGATTTTACAGAAAACAATGGTGAAAAACTGACTGAAATAAGGATGAAAAGGACTTGAATGAATGATTTTCTCATATCGCTTTTTACCATTTCAATGGAACTGATAACAACTGAGTGACATATTTTGCTGTAAAAATCTTCGTAAAATGAAAGGTGTAAAGAAGCTGACTTTAATCCTTTACCAATATTTGCAGATGAATTTTGATATCTTTCAAAAAGAAAGAAACAGTCATTGAGCAACTTCTTGTGAAAGTGTGTCAAACAATACCCTATATCCTGCCATATCTCTCAGCTGCCTAATTGAATGTCAACAGTTCTACCTGACTTGAATAGTCCTTAGAATGTAGCTAAGCTTGGGGACTCAATCCATCCATGTTGAGCTAGGAAGCACAATACTGAAATACTGATTTATTTTTCATGCTAAACCCTATGAAACAAACAATCTATCTTGTAAGAGCAATTTGGCCGGATACTCTTAGTCACTTATTCTAAATTCAACAGTGGTAATAACCCTCAATGTCTCTTTCATCTTTACAAATTTTACAACTGCACTGGTAGCAGAACAATTAAGTTACCTCTTTGACAAAAGGAGGAATTACTCAAGACAAGCTATTTCTCTTTTTGTAACTATGGTTCCTTTTTTATGTCACAAATGAAATGTCATTCTTATACATCGTAATTGGTGTCTACTCTTCCTTTCAATTAAGGCCATTCACAAAATTTTATACATGGAAACATGTTTTATATGTAATATTAGGACCCATTTATTATTTTTGTAAACCATTCAAAATCATTTCCAATAGGAGATGCTTCTAGAACTAAGCCAGGTGGTTCAACAGTTTCTGTACACCAACAACAAACCCCCAGCCAAGTCATTCTATGAGGAAATGATTTCCAATAAGCAGAGGGAAGAGGAGAGACAAGCCAGGGAAAGGCAGAAAAAAATTGAAATATTAAGGAAGAGGGAGGAAAAGGAGGTATATATCCTACCATTAAAATACCTATTTAACATAATATGTTGTTTTATGAATTCATGCTCTCAAAATGTTGGGAATGAATTTGAACAGAGGTTATAGGCAGAAAACAATGTTTGTCAGACTTCAATTTTATCAAAAATTCATTTACTCCACTTAGAACCAGTGGTCAAGGTATGCAGTGACTTTCATTGAAGTCTGTATACTTATTTTATAAACAATGAGAAATATCTAACAATACGGAAATTCACAAATTTATAGATTTTATTTTTAAGAATTTGTTTAAAATTAACAAATTGCAACTTCAATCAAAATCTTTACATGAAATTTAGAAATTGATATTTGGGGAATAACTAGTTCCTCTGAACAAAGCATGTTTTGCTTGATTAACTTACTTAGACAGTGGCTGTTCTATTTTGCCAAGGCCTATGCTGTTGACACTTGTCATATTTAATCTAGCAATCATTCAAAACATAAAGTTTGCGTAGATAGTTAAGAGCTAGCATTATACAGAAATTAATTAAATGATATTTTTAATTGTAAAGATGGAGATTATTGAAGTCCAGATTCAGAAAAGGAAAGAAGAGCTGAAGGAAGAAACAAGGAAAATGCGCGAAGAAACAAGACAAGTAAGCTGTTGATTCTCTTGATTTTTCTTAATTGAGAAAGTTTTGTAAAAGCTAATAACTGGTGAACTGTTCATTAAAGTGCCCCCCAAAACACTTAACTAACTACAAAAGCTACAGAAAAGTTTAAAATGCAAATTTTATCTTATTAACTACAGAATGAAATTGTTTGAATTGTCGAGGGTTATTATTGAAGGTTTTTGACCATGTACCAAACATCTGCTTCAATTTTTAACAAATTTAGTTAGGACCCTTATTGTACTTATAAAATCTTGGTTAAAAATTTTGTGTATAAGTTGGTATCTCAACAATTACCAGAGGGAATGAATTGAAACATCACACATTTGTTTTTGGTCATAATTTTAAGGCACTTGCCATGGACCATAACTCCAGCTTGAATTTTAAGCAAAATATTTTAAACTCAGAAAGTCTTGGCTGTAAGTTTGTATCTTGTCAACTACTGAAGGGAATTAATTGTAACTTAACATATGTAATTGGTGTCATGATTTAAGGTAACTTACTAAGTTACATAACTCTTTTCTTCTCAGCAACTTATTAGTATTCCCCTTTTGTTCTTATAAGATCTTGGTCCAGGTTTTGTGTAAAACTGCACATCTCTGAATCAAAATATTGTTCACTGCCTTTTATACATCTCTAACATTTTGTCAAATAAATGAGTGTGTTGCACTTTCTTATGGACAGCTCTTGTTTGTTTAACTTATCTTATTTTGTCTTATTTTCATGATGATTTGAATCTGTAGGTCAGCATGTCTGTGTAGAAGTGGTTACACCAGATGTTTAGTTGATTATGATCTACAATTCGAACCATCAACATGAGAAAGCTCTCCATTTGTCTCAATGTTTTTAAATGTCCTCTGCTACGAACATGTATTAGGCAAATGACAAAATTCAAATATATGTTGGTATATAGATTGGTTGTATTTAAACAGTGTAGTTCTTAACAAAACAACTTCTATTATCAAGGCTTCACGGGACAGAGAGAGCAAAGAAGAGGAATCTGTCAGTCCATTAGAGAAGAAGTCCTTGTCACCCTCCCCTGTTGTTACAAAACAAATACAAGAACCTGTTGGAAAGAACAGAAGGTGAGACAGGGTTGAAGATGATATAGCGCTTAATTTTCTTTTTTAAAGGAGTTTTTTCTTTTTTTTTTTAAATCTTTCATCAATAGAAATATATTAAAACCTATCTTCAGTACACCTCACTTTGAGGCCCCAGCTGCAGAAGACTTAACAATGCAATGTGAAAAAGAGGGTACATCATTTTTAGTGAGCAGATTATGGCTTTGTCGAAGTGTGTTCTACCAAAAAAATAATGAGCATTGATATTCTTCTGCCCATAGGTAAAGGTTCTACCCATGATCTTAAAGAAAAATGTCCCTTTTTTATACAGAGTTGTCACCAACTTCCATGCAGGGGTTTTAGACAAGGAGATGAAATGACATCATTTTTCTTATAAAGAAAGATTGTAATGTTATTTACCCTTTTAAATCTACATAAGTTGATAAGGTCCAAATAAGGAGATGAAATGGCATTCCTACACTTTATCAAACAATGAATTTTTTTCTTTTCTTCTTTTTAAAAGGTTTGAATACAATGACTATAGTCAAAATAGAATTGGAAGTTATTTTTCACAATTTCGTATACTGCAGAAATTGTTTGCATGTCTCCTAAACACAAAGATTGACCTGTAAAGAGTGAGGAGTCATCTAGACCATTTTATGTGTGTAATAACAATGTTTTATGTTTATTTTGTTTTCAAGACGCACTATTACGCCAAGGTGTGGGGACGATGATGGGAACCAGCAGTGTAGACATCATACAGGGGGCATTATGGAGCTCACATTTGGTACCAAACCACAGAGAAATATACATAGAGGAACATGTCTAGGTAAAACTAAAACTGTCATTTCCTATACCAAATTATGTGAAGGTCATTATTGGAAGCATTAGCTGAGGATTTTCATTTTATGAAAAATATTTCTGGATTAATTATTCAAAAGAAGTAAGGGGCTCACATGTGGTACCAAATCACTGATGTCTCAGTAAAACTGTGGCTGTTATTTCCATGACCCACAATTATTTGTAGGTCATTATTGCAAGCATAAGCTGGGAATTTTATTATCTTGTGAAAACTATTTTTGATTTCAACATTTGACAGAATTGTGGAGATAATATTTGGTACGATACCACTGTGAAATATACACAGGGAAACATGCCTAGGTAAAAGTGATGCTTTCATTTTTCCTTAAACTTAATTATGTGGAGGTTGTTATTGAAATCAAAAGCTGAGCACTTAGATATTTAATAAAAATATTTTTGGATCTAACAATCGGTACCAAATAATTTGAAATAACAGAAAATGATGTATGAATTAAGCTTTGGAACAAATGAAATATTGATGATATGGTATGTTTATTACATATTTTTCCAATCCAGGACATGGGTTACAGGGTAGTACAGTTTATGTGGGTATTGACACAAGGACCGGTGAACTTGTTGCCATATCTGAATGGGTACTGAAGTGGAGACATGCGGCGAAGAAATCCAATAAAACAGACAAAAATGATCTGGATAAGGAAGGGGATACATACATTAAACAGGTTAGAGGCAGTTCACACAGTTAGATATGCAATAGGTTATGTTGTTATTTTCACACAGTTATTTTTATGATTGTTGTCATACAGAAAATGAGAAGAAATTGATGATATTGGCTTTTTTTCACATACTGTCATTACAATGATTATTGCCATACAGAAAATGTATGAGAATAATTTCCTGTAACATGCCTTAGAATTTCAAAGATTTAATTGATGCCGAAAAAAACATTAGAGTTTGGAAAATGCCCTCTTTCATCAAATGCTCCAATTTTAAAGATATGTCCTATTTTTCCCTATAATCTGTTGAAGGTAGCCCCAAATATTGTTCACAGCCAGATAATGAAATGCTTATTTCGCTTTTGTTTTTATGTTGTATCATTTATTTCTGTTACCTTGAGTCCATATCTAAAGTCCTAATCTCTTGCAGGAGACACAATAAACCACAATACAATTATTTATAATGATCAATCTGCCTTTAGTTTTTGTCACAATGATACTCAATATCATTGAGAAAATGTTATTTTTCATATTAGTAATTGCTTTTAAAGTTGTTTCCTATTTTGGCCATTTGCTAATTTTTTTATATTGTAGTGCGTTAAAACATCTGCAAGGAAAGATTGAAGAAGAAAACTTTAAAGCTTTTGACAATTGCATTTTCAGTTTGGTCTACCATATTGATGTTTTTTATCGATTATTGTGATATTTTAAGAAGATTGTATGGAATTCTTTGACTGGTCCAACTAATATGCTATAGCACATGTTAAAAGCAGTAAGAAAAGAATGCATTTGCTTTGTGATATTAGATTGACAGTATTATGTCAAAAGGAACAAATGTTCATAAGGAGTCATTAATTTTGCTTTCACAATGATTTCTTAAACCTCCAACAGATAGGATGAAATATTATGGAATGAGGGGTGGAAGAATATGGCCTATCAAGTATGATTTTGAGTTATAATTAGCTCTGTATCGGGTTATGATTGAACAAGTCATTTATTTGTTATATGATTATTCTTACAGATCCAGAGTATTGAACAGGAAATGAGTTCTTTGTTAAAACTCTCCCACAGGAACCTCCTTCACTATTTGGCCATTAAATACACTGAGGAACCTGGTAAAATCTGTGTTAATGTGAGTATTGTATTAACCCCTAAAATACTGAGTTATTTTCTAAAAATAGATTTTTGTGTCATCTGCTTTCCAAAACATTAAGGATCTGTTTAATTTTGATTAGAAAGATACTCAAAGTAGCAAACAGGTTAGATTACAGGCTAGCCGCAAATTTACTTGGTGGCTTGCCTGGATCTTACCTGTTTGAATATGCATGAAATCAGTTTCAGCACTATAAGGGTTAATAGAGTAAGATGTTATAGGAGTACCTTTTCTTTTTTTGTTTTATCTTTAAACACCTGATAGTAATACTCATTAGTAATGTCTCATTTAGACATTTTGATGAGTACCACCAAAATAGGGTTTACTGCATTGCTTTTCAAGAACTGCATGCTCTAAAGACCCTGGTATTAAAGATCCAGTGCAAGACTATAGTACCATAAGTGATTCATCTTTGTGAAGCGCTAACTATAGTCTTTTGTTGAACCTTCGATGTAGTCCTGTATCAGAATGTCTCGTTTGTTGGTGGTATTGAATTTGTTAAAGGTAGAATGTGCTGAGGGGGCAATTTTTGCTAAAACCAAAAACGTTTTTATCCTGAATCAACCTCGGAGATCTCGGCAATTTCTTCAAGGCTTTCTTCTTTCGAGAACAATATGTATACAAAGAATGTAATGTTTTTATTGTTTTTCTAAATTGGTAAATAGGGTAGTCAATGAAACAGATCATGCTAGTACGCACAATAATTTCAGGTATTGATCAATTATAAATGATCTGAAAAACAATGTTTTTCAGTGTTTTCAATAAGAACAGGGGACAGGCCAAAATGACCTCTTCAAATAATGTTTTTACCACTTCAAATTCGCGGAGATGTGAAGAACCCCATTGACCCTCCATCCAACTGGCCATTCAGATTTTGCCCTGGCCTGTTCAGCCAATTCTTATTGAGAACATTGTTATTGTTTTATATAATCAGTTATAGCGTTTGTTGTCTATTGCAGGTGTTATTAGAGTACTCAGGAGGACAGAATCTCAACATATTCCTGACAGGCATGACATTGTCAATAGACACCCTGCGAGCTTATACAGCAGAGTTACTGGAGGCACTCAACTATCTACATACTAAAGCTGTTGTTCACAAAAATATCAGGGTATGTTCATTCTTAAAAGTGATATCACAGCCCTCAAGGTTTACTAAAGCTGTTGTTCACAAAAATATCAGAGTATGTGCATTCTTAGAAATGATATCATAGCCCTCAATGTGTTAATTGGATCAATTTTAAAGACTTTTAGCGTCAAACCTGTAGCTGGGCTTATGCACATGTTTAAAGTTATTTTTGCAAATCCTTATATAATGAAACCCTGGTTATGTATTTTGGTATATTTAATCCAAGAGCTTTAGTCACATTTTCATTTTTATGAAATTGGATCTAAACTGATGAAAAATAGCTTGATCCTCAAAAAGTAATTATATATAAGCAATGTATTTCATTCTTTTTTATTAATAGTGATAAAATAGTACACAATCCTACATTTTTTCACTGCCAGCTGTAATATAATAAAGAAAATTCCTTTTTCTGATGATAAGCATTTTTTCAACAAATTTGCTCGTCCAAAATTTTTTAAAATATAACCTTGATATTATAAAGATGTTAAATATTAATCTAATTGAAATATGTGTTTATTTCTGTTATAGGCTTCCAGTGTTTTTGTTGATATGAATGGACAGATACGACTAGCAGATTATAGTATAAATAAAAGGTAAGTTTTCTAATGTTTTATTCAATTTAGAACTACTTGTAAAATTTCATACATACTGTTATCATGTCTTACAATGATTACTTTCAATATATTTTGTTAGCCAAGTTTATGGTGAAATGGTTATTTGAATCAAAATGTTCTTCAATAATCTTTAACGTGTAAATAACCCTTTCAGTTATCCAGATGTCAATCACTTTTGTAGAAATAACAATCTACAATTAAGAATACTAGTACCAAATATATTGAGTTGGTACCATCATGAGTAGAATCCGTCATCATATTATTCTCAATATTGACTAATCACTTATCACATTTTTTTAAGGATACACTTTTGTTCTTCTTCATACAGTGCACATAGCTTCAGATTTGTTTGTGAGGGACCTCCGTTGCCTAGTTTTTAGTTTACAGAAGTTGAAATCACTGATTCACTTATTGAATGCTCATGGTATTTGCTGATTTGACTAGCCCTTCAAGGCAAATAAGTTTTGGGTCCTCCTTCATTGTTGAAAGCTGGGATTGCAACTCAACTAAAAATGTTGATGCAATGCAAAACTTGTAATTTTAATTAGATATTTGTTTGCTGGTAATTATTTAGAACTGAGTATGATTAATTTTTCATGTGTTTCAGATTATCTGATTTATATAATATGGTAGAAACCTCAAAACCTGGGGTGAATGGTTCCACTAAACAAATTCCATCTTTAGGGCGGCCAGGCAAAAAGGGAGATATATATGAACTGGTAAGAAGGGGTTTTGGCCGCTTCTCGGACTGATTGGGATTTGGAGATTTCCTGATCCCTGGTTGTAACTATAGATGAGAATCAGGGTGAATCCAATTGTAGTGTTTTCCTTTAATTGTTTTTTATGTTTTTTTGCATAGTTGTAGGATATTTATTCTTTTCAATCTGCTTTCTGTACTTTGATGGTTCAATTGAACCCTGGACATGGTCATTCTTTATTCGTATGAATTTTTTACCAATCAAGAGCTTTTTGATGGTTCTATATTGAAACAGTTTGGCATTGAGAATTTAGAACAAAGAAGAAATTGTAACAAGCTGTTCTTGTAGGATTGAAACTCTTGTTAGATTAGGAATAACTCAAATAACAACACTCCTTTGCTAGTTTACACAGGTCATTTGTAACAGACCCAATAAATATGGTATCTGTTCGGTAACTGATGGAAATAAAAAAGAAAGTGCAGTCATAAAGTCAAGGTGACCGTCTACTTGATGAAAATTGACCATTAAACAAAAAACTGCCCCCAACTATTGTTGGAGATGTTTTCACAATAAAACCTATTAAACGCGCTATTCAAGTGCATGCATGCATCTGTTTGTCAGAGTCTTAAAACACACTTTCATTGGTCAAATTGTTAAGAATAATCATTTTGAGGCGTTTCGTGGATTGGTCAGTTGTTATCAGACAACCTTTTATCATTATCCATCTTGAACTTTGTTTTTGTTTTGCAGGGTGTACTGTTGTTATCCCTCGCCCAGGGTAGTCAGGTAGAGGATCTAGTGCCAACTGTTCTACCAACTCTTCCACCCACATTACAGGACTTCTTGTCAAAGTAAGTATAGGGATCATCTCAGTCATTCTTCTTGTAAGTGAGTAAGTTTTTTCTTTACCATATGACATGTAAAAAAAATGATGCAAGAAAAAACAAACCAAAACAAGGCATTTAATGTTTGAGATATCAATTGATCATGATAGAAAGTTAAAAAGTTTCATATATTTGAAACCTGTGCTATTACATATCATTTATGAAGTATATTTATGGAAATTCTATATGATCAAAACAATTTGTACAAGAACAATTGAAAGGCATTGCTCACATTGAACTGAAAAATTTTAAGAAAAAAAAAGAGGATATTGCCAATGTGAGCAATTTATCCTTTGCCCATAACAATTTCAAGAGACATAATTGGCAAACCTGGTAAGTTCTGTAAATAATTAATTGTGATACCTATTGACATTATAAACGACTTCAGCCAGCTATCAAATTTAAACTTTTATACCAAAAGTGTGATTTTAAGTCCAATAGTCTGTCACTATGTTTATCACTTGTTATTTTATTCATGAAATTTTTTCCAAGAGATGATGATGGATATTTCATCAAAGTTAAATTTAAGTAGAAAGTTATCAATTGAGAATGTGATAAGAAAAATATTCATGAAAACCTGCAACTTCTTGAATAATTGTAGGGAAAGAAGTAATTTTGTCACCAAAACTACATTACTTTATAATACTTTGGGATGCTGGAGATGACGTTGTTTGGAAATTCAAAATTGTAACTGTTGTTGTGAATTAATAGACGGGTTGATCTGGACTACTTCTGCATATAAGATGTGTTTTTGGCATTTTTTGTAAGGACTATGAGCTGTCAGAGCAATCAGATTTACAGAAAAATGATATTGTCTTATACTGTGCTTATCATCTTTCATGTGACTTTAAGGGACACTTTCAAAGTTACATGTATTTCCTTTAAATAAGCTTGAGGTGTCAATGAATAAAGAAGAAATGGTGTTACAAAGTTTAACATACTTGAAATCTCTACTTTTTAATACCATTTAGGAAGTGAATTTGTGAACATTTTATACAAACTGAACAATCTATACAGAGCAATTTCATTCACTTTTAACCCTTAGAATGCTTGGTGATTTTCTAAAAATGGATTCTGCTTTCCAAATACTTACATATCTGCTTAGTTTTGATGAGGTAAGATACTCAGAGTAGCAAACAGGTTAGATCACAGGCCAGTCGCCAATTTACTTGGCTGCTGGTCTAGATCCAACCTGTTTGCATAAGCTTAAAGTCGGTTCCAGCACTATAACGGTTAAAGAAATAATGAATGTGATTTAACTGTAAATGTTTTACCTAAAATGTGTTGACCTCAGGTGTTTGTTGGCTGATGAGAAACTGCGATGGTCTAGTAACCAGTTGTTGGAACACCCATTTCTGAAGGAACCCATCCTGAAAACACCAATGGTGCAACATCAACAGGAAAACAACGAAACCAAAGAAAAAGGTATGTATAAGAACTTTCATATGGGGCAGTTGTGTATTTAATTCATTAAAGAGTCATTTTTATAAAGATAAAAAACAAGACTTGCCAAGTTTTGTTTTTAATTAAAGGACAAGTTTGATATATTCAAGCAAAACTACATCTAATGTAAGACTACATTTTCATAATATGAACAAACTTTGCCTGAAAATAGCGCCAACTTCGATAAACCCTTTTGTATATCCTTATATGCAAGGTCATGTTCTATGTCATTACAGTGAAGTGGTCATTATGAACACTAGTGTATAGAATGTAGCTCCAAATATGTACTCTTTGACATTTTTCTTTGGAAATAAAATCAATTCATGAATGACATTGGCAATCCAAGTGTGTTATGTTTTCCCTCAGTGTTTGTTAGCTTGATCAATTTTCTGGTCTTTATAGTATTTCAAACTCTTCGATGAAGTAGAAAACTTGAAATAAATTGGGTTCAAATCACATAAGCAGTATATTTGGATTTTCATGAGAAGTAATCTCTCCGCTGTCTTAAAGAATGCGAATGGTTCTACCGAACTAGACTCGCCCCAAAGGGCAGATAGGGAAAGGGGCTTCCTTAATCTTTAAATGAGCTGGGCATGGCAATACAACTAATAACCTTTTCACAATGTAATAGTTATATAATATTTGTTGTTTTATTGCAGTGCCAAAGAAGGAAAATTCACTTGATGAAGAGGAAGATTTACATCCATTGATAACTGCCTGGGAAGCAAGCGGGCAATCTAGACTAACCGGTGAATTTGATGTGATTAAATCTCTTGGTAAAGGAGGTTTTGGTGATGTTCTGAAGGTACGAATATGAAATGTGTTTATGAATTTTAAACGTTAAATGCTTGATAATAGCTTGTTTTGCAATAACTGCTTCAGACGTGTTGGTGCATATAGGTTTTGCATTTTTATGTCAACTGTTTTTGATGTCATCTGCTGCAAAAAGATTAGATGAGAGGACATTTCGAAAAAACTACTATAGATAAGTTAATTGTGCATCTATTAATAATACTTCAGCTTACCTGTGATATGTTTTGGTTTTCTATTTATTATTTGTTCTTTTGATTTTCAGGTAAAAAACAAATTAGATGGACGATTCTATGCCATCAAAAGAATTCCATTAAATCCAAAAAGTCAACAGTTTAACAGAAAGATTACAAGAGAAGTGAAGCTGTTGTCCAGGCTGAATCATGAAAATGTCGTCAGGTAGGAACTACATTTACTGATTTACTTGAAGTTAAGATTTTTATTTATTTTATATAAATTGTGAGACGAGTCCCTACAAGTTTGATTAATCCAAATATTGATTCTGCTTCCTAGATCCATAATCGATATGTAATTGAAATTTCACAAAAAGGGTCCGCTACTGCTCACCTGGCAGTCATTGCTGTACTGTTATACATACTAAATTAATATTTATCTTCGTTTTAATATTCATAAAACTGTTAGGTTACTTCCTTATTTACTTTTCTATTATTTGCCTTCTCAAAAGAATTCTTAATTCTATAATTATTTATAGAATTTCTGAAACGTGTTAGTTACATTTTGATGTTATGTTGGACAATGTTAATGGATTGTACTGAAAAAGCATTTAATTCATAAATTGTACGGCATCAGCTTTCAAACAATGTTATTGTTCATTACAGATACTACAATTCATGGATAGAGACCAGCGATGAGCCAGTATCAAGCGAGTCTTCTTCATCATTCAGTGAAACACCCAAAAACTCAAATTCTGAGAAAAAGGTCAGCTTACCGAGGCAGTTTCAGAGGAACAGTTTAGACATGTTAGACGACATTGAGAAAAACGCTCCACAGTTTAATGATGTTTCCATGGATTTTAGTATATCTTACGAGGCATCACGGTCAAGGTCACATGGAGTACAGAGCACAAGCTCGGATAGTTCTGACAGTGAATACGAGGATGATCCAGAAGACGTCTTTGGTATTTTCATGTAAGTGTTTTTTGAGATATTAATGTGTATGGGAAATATCTGACTGGTTTTGACTGCAGTCATGAAATGGTAGACTGTACTTAACCCTTAGAGTGCTGGGTAAATTTCTAAAAATAGATTTTTGTGTTGTCTGATTTCCAAAACCTAAGATATCTTAATTTTGATGAGGAAAGATACTCAGAGTAACGTGTTACTTGGCTGCTGGCCTGGATATAACCTGTTTGCACAGGCATGAAGTCCGTTCCAGCATTGTGAGGGTTAAAATTGGAATGGTGTTATTCCGATAATGAACATAAGGATGATCCAGAAGATGTCTATGGTAATTGGATGTAGGTGCATTTTCATATATAAATGTAGTAAATTCTAGTTTTTAATTGAAAGCAACCAGATATGACTTAAGCATAGTTTTATTTTGTTTCTGCTTTCTCTTATACTAAATGACAATCAGTTTTCTAATTTCTTTGAATAAATGTTGATAAATTGGAGGCTAATAATTCCTTATCACACAACTTTTAAGTCTTTGTTGTAATTCAAAGAGCCGTGTGTATTTTTCAATCCATTTCTCTGAAAACACTCATTAAAGTACAATTGTGGTTATAGCTCTTTTAAGTACCTGTGACAAATCAAGAAATTACTTTCAACATACAACAGAGTTATCATTTTAGTTCTAGTGTGGTGAGTCTGGTAATTTGTAAACCAGGTACTCCTGACTACTCAATGAAAGTAAATTCATAACAGGCAATTACTTCTTTTGTGTCTTACACACCAACTTTAATTAAAAAAATCAGTCAAATATGAGAAATTGGTCATGAAAAGCAATTTCATCTTTTTTCAATTAATTTTGCTTCAGAAAAAAAGAACATGCCATAGATACTAATATGCCATATCTCAAATGATAAGATGATCCCCCGCTTACGTTTTGAAAATCGGATTCTGTGCGACAAAGCTACAGAGTTGTTGAGAAGTGGTTTAACATCTGTTAAAGGTCATATGTACAGGTTGGGTTTATTTCATAAAATTAAAATATGAAGTAAAAGAATCACATTGAAATTATTTGCAACATTTTAGCATAACGCATTACGTCATAAATCACCGTCATAGCGCACCGATTATTAAAAGTTTGTATGACTTACTTCCCTTTGCTGTGACGTCACTCGTGATCCACTGAATGCGCCATGTAAAGGGCGTGAAGAGCGATCGCTGGTTAGAATTGGTGTTTTTCTTCAAATAAACGATCCCAAAGTCATTGTTTGGATTGACAGCGCATTTTCTTTATTGAATATGATTCATTTTATAAGAATATCAATTTGAAAAAAGATTAATTAATAACTTAACCCGTGAATTTGCATGGATTTGTCATTGCGTAAACCTGTTCATATGAAAGGAACGGCTTGAATTTTGGACGATTTTCCTTGAAATAAATGATTCTTAAGTCATTGTTTGGATTGACAGTGAATTTTCTATACTGGATATTTTTCATATAATAAGAATATTCATTTGAAAAAAATAAATTAGTGACTTAACGCATGAATTTACAAGGATATGTCAATGCGTTCATATGAAAGGAAAGGCTTGAAATTGGGACGATTTTCCTCGAAATAGCAATCCTTAAGTCAATGTTTGGATTGACAGTGCATTTTCTTTATTGAATTTGTTTCATATTATAAGAATATTCTTCTGAAAAACGGGGTAAGTGACGTAACGCGTAAATTTGAAAGGATTTGTAAATGTTTTCATATGTAAGAATCGGCTTGAAATTTTGACGATATTTGTGAAAACAGCTATTTTTATTAATATTTGTTGAAAAAAAAGAGTACTTTTTCGTCAATGATCGTGTATTAGCATTAAGGTTTTAATTGAGTAGTAAACAAAGACATAGATCTGAATAAACGAATTGATTTAAAACCGTACATCGTATAACTATTGACTGTCAAATTCACCCTTCATTGTCTTATCAATACATGAAATGAAACGGGAGAAGATCATAAATTGCGAACAAACAAACCGTATTATAACCCAACTTACTTGTGATACGAAGGTTATCCTTTAACTCACATTTTCACCACACATCAACTTACTTGTGATACGTAGGTTATCCTTTAACTCACATTTTCACCACACATCCAAATTTCAAAACTAAACACTGGCACATTCAAGAGTATTTGTTAAAATCTTCCGACAACTTTCCATTAACTCCACCCCCAGTAAGAGGTCTATGATTTTGAAATTGGTTCCGATGTCGTCTTTCTAGATCAACTGTTTTGACTTAAGAATTGTTCTTCATATTCACTTTACATTTATGTTCGTTTTCTCTCGTGTAAGTAGCCTTGACATATTGAGCATTTAACTTTCGGACAGGTTTAATAATTAACAGCTAAAACAAAAAAATCGTCATAGTTTATTTTACTAACAACCTTAAATAAACATATTTGAATTTATTTTTTATGATTTTGGAATTTAAATATCAATTTGACAAAACTTGATTTTGATGTTAAAACGTTTTTTTGTTGAAAACATAGAGTTAATACTGTTTTGGTGAATACTGATTATCATATACTTATTGAAGTGTCAACCTATCCTAATAGAAAAGACAACATGTTCACTTCTTTGAATATCATAACGACAAAGTATCAGACGTAAGTCACTTTGAGAGATAAATATGTCCTGACACCTTATCAATCCAAACATCCTGTGAGAGTTTGGTCTTAATTGGTTATATCTTAACAATGGATTTTTAGATAAATTTAATTGCCGCGCATTGAAAGTGTGAGATTTGCCGCTTGTTATTTCATGTCTGGAATAGCAGAACGTGTCAGACCTGTTAATTAACAACAGAGATATTTAAGAGATTAACGCCAGAGGCTATCTTTCGCCTAAACAATAAAGGACTTGAGACTTGAAACGTACTGTGCAAATGTGGCAGATTGGTGTTAATTTGCATCACGACCCTTAATCCTTGTAATGTCCGATGTTTGTTGATTGACCCTTTGTATGTGAGGTAAATTGGCAATAATCAATTAAATTGTAAACAAAGAGATTATGTTCAAATGTGTAAATTATATATTTAGTGATCTTATTAATAAATTATCAATATAAATTTGTAATAATCATGTTTGAACACCTGCATTTCAGTGTGACATACGTCATTTAAACCAATATTACCAATGGCAAAAAAATGAGGTGTGTGATTTAAATATTTCCGAAAAGCAGACGCTTAAGTTAAGATCGAACCCATTATCATTTGCGTTGATGAGTTCAGAGACAGTTTGCGGATATCAAATCTTCATTTTTTTGAATTTTCATTCAAAGACAACGACAGATAAAAGAAACTTGCTTGTTTTAATCGGTTTGTTATCATAGCAATCAACGTACATTTTTCAATTAATCTCATTTATGTACAATGGCAACGTTTCTACGATTATGTAAAAACATAAAACAAGTTTTGCAAATAAGAACAAGATGCATTTAAGCGTTTAAAACCCAAAGACATGGCAATACAATAACTTATGATGTTGGATGAAATTAACATATTCTTGCAACCCTTTGAATTCTTACGTAATATAATCGTAAAGCAGCCTAATTAAGTATTCTTGACTAAGTATGTAGCATGGTTAATCTGTTCCAAACAAAACTAGCTTGGCGAGTAAGAGAGTCATTCAAGGAAATTAACTTTCAAAAAAGGTGTAATCAACGTGATTTATCCTTTTCTTGGATTTATCTACATTTACACAGTGCAAATTCTATATAAAGTTCTAGCAAGACTACACGAGGCTCTTACACCCCAAACTAACAGTCAGGAATTGTTTTAATCACAAACATCAGTTCAGGGAAATATAACGGTTACTCAATAAGTAGAATGAATTTGAAGCGTCTTCACCTGTATAAATTACTTTGAATTGAGTCTGATCATTTAAAGATCAATAAAATCAATTCTCTGGAAACGCCTAACAGTGCGTAAACTTGCCGTCTTCGAAGTGAAAGTAACACAGCCTACTGTTCATGTTTGGGGAATATATCTTTTGCTTATTTGTAAAGTAAACACGGTCCAGTTTACTTATCAAAACTTTTTGCAGCTTTTATGTTCATCGGAGAACGGGAGAAACTCGCATCCCTGCGACCAAAAGCAGAATAACACCAGAAAACCTGTCAAAATACCATATTCAATATCCAATTTACGTTTCCCAAAACACAATTCAACACTTAAAATGTCCGAAATTTGTGCAAAAACACCATCGTTACTGAGAACTAGATTCTTCTAACTGATACTTCATATGACTTTGAAGCACAAATGACGTCACAACAAGGGAGATAAGTCATTCACAAAAATCGATAAAGGTGAATAAAAGTAGTCAAAAACAACATTTTTCGCTTCTGTATGAGAAAAAAATCATTACCTCCGTCATAACAAAACCATAACCTATTTCAAAAACCATAATTAAAGAAAATTTTGTTTATCGGGAAATTTGACCTTTAATATCTGTTTAATACAGGGATGAAAATCTGGACAGTTCTTCATCAGATAACATTGTTTTTGAACACAATTTCGAAGAGGAGGAAGATACACGAGTCTCACAGGTATTTTATTCCTTATTTATTTTCAAGATAATTGAAATAGACCGAGGAAGAACTAATTCCACCAATTTTTTAAAGAGTTAGAAAAGCATAATTTCTTTTTAGTTTCCCTCCTAAAAAAAAATGTTGAAATCATCTATTTCGTCTAAATGTTTTAGAAAAAAGGATGGATAGATGATTGAGTGCTAAAGTGTTATAATTTGTTTTAGGGGCCTTAAGATATTGTTGCATCATATACTTTTTATTTCCATTTACAGATTGATCAGCAAAAAGACAAGCTGGCAGCCATTACAGAAACATATAACATTATTCCAAAGCAATATCTCTATATCCAGGTATGTCTACCAAACATTCTTTCTTTTCCTTCATATCTTTGGTAAAAGCCAAAGTCTTTTTTAACAGTATTTCTTTCAAACCATGGCAGTCGTCGCACATATCCGTGCTGTTGGCTTTTCCTCACCAGTACTACACTATATTCTTTTAACAATGTTTATCAGCAAGGAGAGGTTAATAAAACATACTTCATTGACTTCAATTAACAATTGAAAGAATATTTACTGAGCTATATCTCAAACTCAGGACAGTAGTATACCAAGTTGATCACACTACAAACTTAGTTTACAAGGCTCAGCACTTCAAAGAGTATTTGTCTTATTGTTATGATCACAGGCCAAATGGTTTGTTGATAATTGTTTGTTGGGCTTTTACATTGTGTTCACAATTTTTCAATTAAATTGTGATACCTGGCAAACAGCAAACATTAAGAAAGACCTCTTACTTACCTGTTCATAAGAACTGGTCAAGATAGGGATTACTAGTGGCATCCTGTTTATCAGCCTAGAGACTACCACTCAATAAAAATTTAAACCTAAGGCTACCATGATATGAATCCATGGATAGGGCTTTTTTTAAGAGTTAAGTACTTTAAACACCTGGCCATGGAGACCCCCGACTAAACGAAGATGTTTCTAGCATGTTTTAATTGATGTTTATTTATATTATAACAGATGGAGTACTGTGAAAAGAGCACACTGAGGAACTGTATAGATGATGGTCTACACATGGACACTGATAGAGTGTGGAGGCTGTTCAGGGAGATTGTTGAAGGACTCGTTCACATACATGGACAGGTGAATACACTCATTGTAGAATTTAGTTTATGTTTTGATTTGTTTATAATGTTTTTTATCCAAGCAGTGGACTCCATGGTGAAGTGGTTAGAATGTAGAACATCAAATCACATTGTCCCTCTCTGAATTCAAATCTGTATGCAAGAATTTGGGATTTCGTGAGAGATAGTCTTACCGTTGACTTGCAGAAATCCTATGGATTTACATAGTTAAGCTTTTAGTTTTCTTCAATCTACAATGAGCCAGCACAACAGGGTATTTAGTTAGTATAGAATACCCATAATCTGCCATTTTGAAACCCATTCTTTTGTTGGATTACTTTGATAGTTCTTAGAAAATATCTTTCAAAACTGGAACTCTTCGGTTTGATGCGAATAGTACCAGACGAGACCAATGTTTAATGTAAATAGCTCTGGCCTAGTCCCATTTATACCGAGAAAGATCAAAGTAATCAGATGAAGGAGTGAGTTCCAAATGCTCTTTACCTGTCTTTTTTTTTTCTTTCAGGGTATGATACACAGAGACTTGAAGCCAGTCAACATTTTCTTAGACTCCTATGATCAAGTAAAGATTGGAGACTTTGGTCTGGCTACTTCAGACATTATTCCTAAGGTAGGCAGTAGTACTTGTATGATTTATTTGATTATATCTAAGGTAAATATTAGTGCCAGGGATCAGGAAAATGTCGGTTTTTGGACTGGTTTTGATTGTGCTGGACTGATTGCAAGTTGAGATTTGATGAAAAAATCAGTCCAGATATTAAACAGATATGACATTCTACACACCTCCAGAATCATTGAGTTAATCTGTTAAATGTTATCCTTGTGTCAAACAATGCCAATAGCGTGTCTTAATTGGGGGTTTAGTTGTGAATAAATTGGCACACTTGATTGAGAAGTACATGTTTGCTACCCTAAGTATTTTGTAGTATATTGAAGGTTTTGGAAGGCACACAACACAAAAATCTGTTTTTAGAATATTATCCAGCGTTCTAAATTTAACTGTTTGATTTCTAATCTAGGGTACCATACTTGACACAGCCATGTTGATGACAAGTGCTGGGGAAATCCATGACAGTTTATCTGGCTCTGGGGGATTGGGAGATGGTAATTTAACAGGGATGGTTGGCACAGCCCTCTATGTCAGTCCAGAGATGATGGTGAAGAGCAATAAGATCACATACAGTCAGGTGTGTATTGAACACATGAGTTTCCTTTCGTTTTAGATTTAGATAAAATAGTCAGGTAAAAATTACAATGGTCCAGGGTTGGCAAATTCTATTGTCCATGTTTCCAAGCTTGTTCAAAGCCTAAATGGACGAGTGAAATCTTACAGAAATTGCTATATAACCACTTTATGGAAAGGTGCAGAAAAAGATAAGGCATTTACTGACAAGTTAATGACAATCAGATTTCTCCACCCTGTAAATCCACATTATTTTGAGAGGTGGATGATTTAATTAAGTATGAAGCAAATGGACATCTTTCTGGGTTAATTGAAAGGTATGTGCTATATCAACTATTGACCATAATCATTTGTAATTTGTAACAAATTTTTGTATATGTGGCCAGGATAAGGACACATTTAAGATGTTTCATAATTTGGTCAAAGATAGGTAGATGCTTAACCCTTATAGTGCTGGAACCAACTTCATGCTAAGGCAAACAGGTTGTATCCAGAGGACTTCAGAAAAGCTTTGTAAACATATGAAAAACCTTTCAGTTCTGCTGTTGTGATATGTGAATAGATTGAAAAAGCACTTTGACAAAAGGAGAAACTGTTTGACAAGCAATTTCTTATTTTGCCACAATGCTTTTTTGAAAGTGTTTCTGCTGCAAGACGCATAAATGTGGGGTTAGAAAATGTGTGAACCCTCTGTGGTAAGGATATTTGTTTTCTTTGTTTAACAGAAAGTAGACATCTACAGTTTAGGAATCATATTCTTTGAGATGTGCTATAAGCCACTGAAGACAGGCATGGAACGGGTCCAGATTCTGGGGAACTTGAGAACGAAAGAAATGAAACTTCCCGAGGATTTCGATGTTGTAGAAATGGAGATGCAGGTGATTATTTTATCAATAGAGAAATTGAAACTGCTTTTAAACACCCTAAAATGAATTGAAACTTTTTTGTCATATTGGAGATATGTAAAGCTCCATTTAAACCCGAGATTCTATACAGTGTGGAAATACTGCATCTGTACTACATGCTTTTGATAAATTTTGTGAGAAAAAACTCCTGATATCATTTATATTTTTCTTTTCAATGAACTAATTCTTTTCAAACCTTATTTTGAGAAAAGATTAGATGGGTTTTATTTTCTTATTTTTTGTACATTTCATTCTCCCCATTACATGTTGGATTAAAAAGTATCCTTTATCAGCTTGCACAATGACTAAAGAGTAGTTTTAACAGAACTTTTTCCATACAAGATCCTCCATTGGATATTGAACCATGACAAAGTCCTCCAAAACCTTTGCATGTTCTAGTAATTTTCTATGTAACTAGCTGCAAAGCTGTAAAAGGTTCAATCAATGCTTATGATTGGTTAATGAAACATCCATCACTAACTTGCAGAAAAACTACCAAATAAATCTGAAAATATTGATTTCAGTACAAAATCCTACAATGGATATTGAACCATGACCCTAACGAAAGGCCATCCTCAAAGGAACTTCTCCAGTCCAAGTACATCCCGCCCCCTCAGATGGAAGAGGAGGAGCTTAATGAAGTGTTGAGATCCACCATATCCGATCCACAAAGTAAATCCTACCACAGGCTTATGGCTAAACTCTTCTCACAGACCGTCACTGTCGCAGATGACCATGTGTATGATAGTGATATTCATAAGGTAAGTTAACTAAACGAAAAGTGTACTTTCTTGTTTAAAGAAGGGTTAAGTATGTTAATAGAAATAGATGACTGGCTGTTACAATTGAGAATTTTTATTATCAGCATTTTAACTCTTAGAATGTTGGGTGTTTTTTTCTAAGAGTAGCTTTTTGTGTTGTCTGCTTTCCAAAGTCTTTAATATCTGCTTTAATTTGACTAGGAAAGATACAAATGCTGGAACGGACTTCATGCTTATGCAAATAGGTTAGGTCCAGGCCAGCCGCCAAATAAATTGGCAACTGGCCTGTGATCTAATCTGTTTGCTACTCTGAGTATCTTTCCTCAACGAAATTAAGCAGTCATTTAAGATTTTTGAAAAAAGACGAAATATAAATTAATTTTACCCAGCATTCTAAATAAACAAGATTAACTGTAACATACCATGTCTTTTTCAGAGTAGTTTTTCATTAAAGTCCTCATTGACCCACAGAATGGTGATGGACACACTGGTGAAAGTGTTCCAGCTGCATGGTGCAATCAAACTGAGCACGCCCCTCCTCATTCCTCAACCAAAGATGTATGAGGCCATGGACCTCTATCCTTGTCTAATGGACCATAGTGGTAGGCTTGTAGGCTTACCATTTGATCTCAGGGTGAGTCAATTAGTGGGATGATGTTATCAATTAGTCACAATCCATTTGATTGGATTCATTCTGCTGGTCTGTATGTCATGCTTATAGGCCGACCATTCCATCTCAGGGTGAGTCTATTAGTGGGATGAAGTTAACAATCATTTACCAATGTGGGCGACATTGGTGCAGTGGTAGAGTGTGGGCCCCTTGTACTGAGGGTCCCGGGTTCGATCTCCTTTAGTGGAAGAGAAAATTGCTGGGACTAACCCAAGAAATGACGCGAGTACTGGTGTAGAATCCAGGGAGCAGTGATCGAGAGTGAATTTGATAAGCTTCAAGCTCCTGTCACAATAGATGTTAAAAAAAATAAGTTTGAACTAATATTACCATCTGTTTGATTGGATTCATTCCACTGGTCAGTCTGTCAGCGTTTTAGGCCAACCATTCGATATCTGGATGAGTCAATAAGAGGGATGAATCAATTAGCCACAATCCAATTGATTGGAATCAACTCTTTTTGTGTTGAAACAGAAAATAAAAGGTTAAATAATGTTGATACATGTACCAACTAAGAGATTTTATTGTGGGAATGATGAATTGCATAAGGTAAACATTTCATGTGAAAATATTGTGATGAAAGGTGTATTCTCTTTTGATATCTCTTTTGTCACACTCTCAATTGATATTTTCATTATCTACCAATTTAAAGGGCCATTTCAAAATTATATATTGAAGTTATTCCATTGGTCAGTCTGTCAGGTCTGTCTTTTAACATTAGAGCAACTTTTTAAAAGGTATTCCAGTGTAACTTGGAAGTATCCACCTGAGAATTAATCACTTTGAAATTGGCGATGTACACTGCAGACTCATTATACCGCGACCCGTTATATCGCGATATTCATTATAACGCGGGTCTCCTATGGCTCCCAAAATTTCAAGCACATTAGGGCTTAAACAATAGCCTAAATCTCCCCCTTTCTGCAAAATGACGCGGTCGGCATCCTAAATAGAAAGTCTACCTACAAATTGCACTCCGAAGGCGTGAAAATCAATAACTCCCTGGGTAATCCCCATTGTTTGTCACGGTCTTTTAAACAAAGCGCGTGGCCTTTATACGTACACAATCCGTGACCCGAGGGAAAATTTAAATCTATGTGTACATAGTGTTGCTAAATTACATAATATCATTAATTGTACACGCTTATTCAGGGGAGTGTTTTATGCCTGATTGACTCAAAACTTAGAGCAACTACAGGTTTTTATCGGACACAGATGCATAAATCCCCTCGTGCACCCATGCTTTTCCCCAAACCTAGGGCGTCCAACCGTATGCACACTTTTTAAACAAATATCACTAACACATGAAGTTTTAACTTCTTTGTTTCCATCATATGTATACACACACCTAGTTTAAATGGTAAAGCATTAGGTACACATGCTGGGAGAACTATCGATAAAATTTACTCACTCCTTACTTGGAGTTTAAATCTATAAATAGAACATGGGTTAACTGAATCCACCTCCTTTTTCTGTAGTGTGTATTTAAACTGCACGTGCCTCTGTCAATGATCCTTAACTTGAATCGTAATGAAACAAATAAAAAGGAATATTTAGTTAAACATGTAAGTTTTGATTATGTTTTTTATTTGCTTTTCTTTTATTCACAATAAATTCAATGATAAGTCTGTAACTCAACACAATCTTGAAATATGAATAGACTACTTCTTGAATCTGATTGTTTCTTAAGTGGTTATGGTCTGGCATATAGCGCGTAAGGGACCCCGCATTATATTTGTCAACCCCGCTATTAACGCGGATCTAGCATCATGGCTCCCGACGACCGTGTTATAATGAGGCTGCAGTGTAGTTGTTCAATTAAGCAAACATTTATTCACATGCGCCAAATATCTAATAAGGTATCATTTCTTTCCCATTTTTGATCTCAAATTCAAAATGAAAATATTGTCAACAATGAAAAGTTTTAAATCCAATAAAATCATGAATAAAAATTAGGTAAAAAGATAAATACTTGATAATATGTGAATTACACCAAGAGTCTACTGCAATTCATAAACGAAAAATTCCCTCCACTTATTCAATTCCTTTATTTGTTTTATTTAGATGCCATTTGCTCGCTATGTAGTTCGAACTAATATACACCATATCAAGCGCTATTGTATTGAAAAAGTGTACAGAAAGAGAAAGGGGTGTGGTTTCCATCCAAGAGAACTTATAGAGTGTGCCTTTGACATTGTCACCAGTAAAGCAGATAGGTAAGTACTTTAGCTCTGTGGGAGTTTGGTAGATTATATATTTGTATTATACAAGCAATAAAAGTATATTGAAAGAAAAAGGGGTGAAATTGAAATAGTTTGCAGACGACTTTCAAAATGTGATAAACTTTAAAGATTAACTTCTGGAACATTGTGGGAAAAGGAGAAATTTCTTGTTAAGCTATTGCTTGTCTTATAAACAATGTTTATGTCATCTTTTATGAAGTTTGTTTTAAACAAGATTGACTTTCTGTAAAGTTTAGTTGTGGTGATCTTATTTCAGTTTGATACCGGATGCTGAAGTGATGGTCGTAGCTCAGGACATTGTTAACGAGTTTCCACCTCTACAGGTTTGTGGAATTTGCTCATTCTGTGAAGTTCCCTTGAAATAGTTAAATGGAAATCATTAATTTGTACTTTTCACCCAATACCAAGACATCAATCATTTACTTTATGTAGCATTTTAATGCTCCCAAATCAGAAGACCTTAGAAACCTCTGTAACATATGGAGAAATTGCTTATAACATACAATATTACAAAATAAATCAGTTTTGTGTTTTTGTTTTTTTTTTCTGAACTTTTTATCAACCTTTTTAGTTTAGAAAAATCACAGGAGTACTTTTTTGTATAAGTCTGTAATGAAGGATTCAATCCTGATAACTTTGCCTTTGAACCAACATGTCTTGACGAACCCTTTTGGGCAGTTAAGCTCAGGGTCTTAATCTACAATTGGTGGGGCATGATAATATAACACGAAAATTGTTGACACAATGTTAAACCCTACAAACAAAATTATTCTAAATATCTTAGATGCATATTTTGAAAAGTATTATTTTATGACTTCAGCAAAGGAATTACTATTTCCGTGTCAATCACACCTCATTACTCAAGGCAGCTTTACTCCATGCTGGCATTCCAGAGGAGAAGCACCAGACAGTATTGTCTTCTCTCTCGGAAGTTAAGGTAAATATTGCTTTTAATAGTAACATAACCCATTACCAAACAATAAAGACATTTGACCAGTTTGTTGCAGACGACTCTGGTAAACATTGTGGGAAAGGGAAAAATTGCTCGTGACGAATTTTTTCTGCCCTATCAGAAGATTATTTTTCAATTTCATCACATTTTTAAATGTCGTCTGCAAACTCTTTCAATTTGGGACATTCGAAATTTGGCATTCGGTAAATGGTTAACCAACCCTAAAAAACTTTAATCTGAAAAACTTGTCCTTTGTGTTTTCTCTTTTCAAAATCATCTACGGCATTGATCCCCTAGGTTTTAGAAATATGCTTGGATACATATCATTTGACAATGATATTACAAAAACCTTAATATTGGTCAATTAGATGGAATGATTTTAGGTAGGAAAGTAGGATGCTGTTGAGAAATGAAGAATTTTGTGTAATATTTTGTTTTCTTACACATGATCATTTATTTTACCTTTGTCTGCTACAAGATGCAGAAGACTTCTTTGAAAACACTGACAAGATAACAACGTAACAATTATGTGCCATAGTCATATTTTTTTTATTTTCAGAGAGATACTAAATCAACACAAAAACTTTTAGCAAATCTGTCAGTTACAGAGCAATCTGCATCACTGTTGATGAACATTCTAGAGATAGAAGGAAGTATGAATAAAGTGAACTCAGCTCTAAAGACAATCACAAAAACCAAAGGACAGGTAAGGTCTAGTTTTGTCCAAATACAGTCAACTTTGTATCACAAAATTTATCAGTGACTAGACCTCCCCGTCCCAGTTGAAAGAGAGCAGAACTTGGAATCACATGGCCCCTCTCCACATGGGTGCATATCCCTATGACTGCATTCGGATTTTAATGAGAGGCAGTCGCCTGACTGACTTATGGCTGATGGTTCTACACAACTTGAACAACTCTTGGCAGTTAAGTTGAGATCTTCTTCCATCACTTAGTCAGAAATCGTAACATAACTGAACAAATGTTGACACAATGTAAAACCCAATACAGACAAACTACCAATGATTACTGTTTGATAGGCTCAAAACGGGTTTGCCTATATACAGGATGCTTATGTAGAAAACAGCCACAGCTCTTGATTGCTATCTTTAAAAGCTACATTTAGTTCACCTTTAAATTTTCCCATATTTGATAGTTGCCCAATCTGAAGCATCAGCAACTCGCAACTATAAAAAAAAAATGCATTGTGATATTCGATGAAAAACATTGGAAAATAATGAAAAAATGCTCATTGAACTTCCGTATGGGTGCATATTCAAATTATTAAACATTGAATGTCCTTGTGTGGAATGTGATTGTTGAAAAATTATATATATTATTTCAGGCCGGTTCTCTTGCCAAGCAAGGCCTACATGAGATGGAAGCAGTTATAACTAATGCCCAGTATCTTGGTCTAAAAATGCCTGTAAGTAGATAACTTAACCCTTAGAATGCTGGGTAATTTCATTTCATTCCGTTGTTAACTTACCATACGAAATATACATAAGGATTACATCCCCTTTAACCTCGCAGTAAGAAGTCTAAAAATAGACCAAGCGTCTAGGTGATCCCAGATCAACACTACTACTCCGGGTCTATTGACGCTATATCCGGCAGTTAAATTTTCTGCGACCTTGCAGTTAGACATGTTTTTTGAGCTCTGATATAATGACTGAATACGCAGTCTTTCAGGAGATAGAACTTTCGCAACATGTTTCACACAGCGGTTAATTAGTCGAAGAATTTTCTAACAGTTTCGGGAATTCTGTAACATAGGTAAGTATTTGTCGACTTGAAATTGCATTTTCCGATTTTATCACCGTCGAAAGGATTGACTACTGGTGTAGGGAATGATACAAGATCTCTATACACCTTGTTTCTAGGTGTGCTGGATGATAACTGATCATGATGGACCAAGGAATGCACAAAACAGAAAAGTGTATGGATATATGTCAATATTACTTGCTCTTTGGCATCATTTGACAAATATGTGGTTGTTCAACATTTTTACATAAATAGACTTCTTAAAGGTTTATGCTATTCATGACCTCCCAATCTTAACTCATTCAAGAATATGATTAAGAAGATGTTTTAAAGGGGATCCAAATGTGTCCCTTTTGAACTTAAACACAAAAACATCTGAAATACGACACTTCTCAGACTTGTGTGTTCTTCAAACGATCATGCCTTACAGAAGATGCTCATACCTTCAATTGTTAAGGCTCAGGGAGGAGACCTCCTTCTCTGAAACATGATTTATCCAAGCAGGAGATGCTTTGATATTGTGGGAGTACAATCTGGGATATAGCATTCCCAGAATACAAAAAACAAGATGCAAAGAGGCATATTTCTCAAACCAGTCTTTTTAAAACTGTAAGAAATATGACCAATAAAGTTGTTCATTAAATGATTTATTACACATATGCTCATTATGATTTCACAACTGAAACCATCTGAAATTATATAGTTACGGCTATAAAACAGAAATGATAAAGACATAAAGATAATGTCCCACTCTACTTGGGCAGTTGAGACATCTTGAGGTCTTTTTAAGGAAGAATTTTTGTGTCTTATATCATGTAAGCTACACAATAGAAGACAGAATCTTCTTCAGAACACTCAACTTTTGTTCTTCAAATAATGTGTTGTTATAAATACATATTACCACTCTGTACATTATGAAGATGTCATAATCAGAGTCAATTTTAAAGTGATTGGTTTACATGCTGATGAAACTGGTTTCACTTGTCTGTTGATGGGAAGATGATCATTCACCTTTTGAAATCTTTACAAATGGATGGATTGGAGAAAATATTCCACCACCTTATTCATAGGTGAGCTTTGTAATCTATCCTGATGTATATTTCGTATGGTTAGTTAACAACGGAATGAAATGAAATTATAAAATTTGTTTTCGAATTGAAATTTTATGAATGGAGTTAACTTACCATACACTTCCCACCATCCACCCCGGTATTTCCTCAGGGACTGCACGGTCGCCTGGGTTTAACTGCCGGATATAGCGTCTATAGACCCGGAGTAGTAGTGTTGATCTGGGATCACCTGGACGCTTGGTCTATTTTTAGACTTCTTACTGCGAGGTTAAAGGGGATGTAATCCTAATGTATATTTCGTATGGTAAGTTAACAACTCCATTCATAAAATTTCAATTTGAAAACAAATTTTAAAATTTTCTAAAAAAAGATTTTTATGTCGTCTGCTTTCCAAAACTTTTGATATCTGCTTAATTTTGATGAGGAAAGATGCTCAGAGTAGCAAACAGGTTAGATCACAGGCTAGTCGCCATTTCACTTGGCGGCTGGTCTGTGATCTAACCAGTTTGCAAAAGCATGAAGTCGATTTCAGCACTATAAGGGTAATGTTACCCTTTAACAGTGTGTAGAAACTTATTTGTTCTAAGGATGTCTATATACAGGATGCAAGTCATTCTGAGAACTCCTGCTGGATCTTTCTGAATGACTGCAGATTGTACTAAGCCGTTATTTGTCATATATGCCACAAATATGTATCCATTTACTGTGGTAGCTTAAAACAAGATTGTCTGTAGTTATTTATTTTTTTGGATAAAGGAACCTTAACATGCTGATATAGGATCCTAAACAAGATAATACCTAAAGGAAGTAGCAAATGATTTGTTCTTGAATACCGGTCCAATGAAATGGTCTAGCATGTGCTTCCAAACTAAGTGTGCCATAGGTTTTAAATGTTTGTGCTAGTTCATGTTTGACTTTGATCTACCGGTACAGGTAATTGCTATTTTATCCATTTTATCATTACTTAACTCTTTATCACCTGCAGATGGCATTTTTTTACTTGAAGCAGGCCACTTCCTGTTCTGCTGTTATGATATGTGAATAGATTAAAAAAGCATTGTGGCAAAATGAGAAATTGTTTGTGACATTCAATTTCTCCTTTTGCCACAATGCATTTTTAAAGTCGTCCGTTGCAAGACACAAAAATGTTGCGTTATGTGGTATTGTGTTAACAAGTGACCTCACGTTTACTCATCTTGACTCATCTGCTGAAAAAAAACTTAGGAAACCATTGTAGCAAAAGGAGAAGTTCCTTGTGAGCAGCAAGAATGTTTTCTTCTCAAAATCTTAAAGGAAATGTCATCTGTCATACTTTTATGACAGCTGTTACTGTTACTTTTAAATCTGACCAATTGATATAGTTCAATAATGGGTTAAGGGGTGTCGAGAAAAGGTGTACACTGATTATTTTTAGACGTTGAAGAAGATTGCCTGTTGTGAGAATGTTCCATGTTTCATAACCTCTAAATTTGAAATTCCTTTACAGGTGATAGTGAGTGTAGGCTGGATTTTAAACTCTCCCATGTATAACGGTGTTGTGTTCCAATTAGTGAATGATGTCACGAGAAACAAGAAACTCGTCTCGGAGATGTTAGCAGCTGGAGGACGCTATGACCATCTGGTAAAAACACTTACTGTTATACACTTCATTATGGTTTATCATATTGTCTGAACCCATTACCAAACAATAACGACATTTGACAAGTTTGTTGCAGGCAGCTTTGGAAAACATTGTGGGAAAAGGAGAAATTGCTCTTAATGAGCAATTTCTCCTTTTCCCACATTGTTTTCTGATTATCATATGATTATTTTTTTTAAATTTTCATCACATTTTGAAGTGTCATCTGCAAGCTCTTTCAATTTGAGACAGTCTAAAATTTGGTGTTTGGTAAAGGGTTAACAAAGAATATCTTAAAGAGACAATCTCAAAAAAATACGCTGTACGGATACTAGATAATAGATACTTTTTAACTGATTTCTTCAAACTTGCTTGTTATATTATACCTACAGCTTAAGGTTAAATCCATTTTACTATCAGTGATAAAAAAAGATACTTTCTTTTAAATTCTATAAAATAGCCTTTGAGACTTGTTAGTTTTCAGGCTTGTAATATCCTTAAAAAAATTGTTCTTATGTGTCTTTTTAAAATGTCCAACTGTTAACGGTTACTTTAGAGATGAAGTTTAAAGACAAATTTTGCAAATCAAAAATTAGCAGTTGAGTGTATTTCCATAAACTTTATAGATAATTTTTTATGTTTTCAGATAAATCAGTTCCGGTCAATGAGGGACTTCTCCTTGGCCAGAGGTGTTGGTATGAGTATAGCCTTTGAGAAAATAGTTTCTGCATTCCTAGAACAAAAAGATGTAAGAGTTTTAAACTTGTCTTTTTGAAGATTATGGAGAGTGAGAACACCCAGCCGGGCATTGATGTCACTTTTTGGTGTATCTTATTAACTGCCAAAGAGACATGATTCAAACTTCACACATGTAGTCATCGTAATTCACCCTTTACCAAACGACAAATTTTCGACTGTCCCAAATTGAAAGAGTTTGCAGACGACATTTCAAAATGTGATGAAATTAAAAAACAATTTTCTGATAGGGCAGAAGGCATCTCCTTTTCCCACATTTTCCAGTGTCGTCTGCAATAAACTAATCAAATGTCGTTATTGTTTGGTAATGAGTTAAGTCACTGTCAGAGTGCCATAACCCTGGCATAAGGGTTGATAAGATTTAAAAATACCCACAAAACCATAAAAAATGTTTTCTAAGCACATAAAGGAACAAAATTTGATTAAAAAAAACAAACAAGCCTAATGGTGCTTTGCCTGTAATTATGTCCCAGAGCTTCAATCAATGGTCTTCAACAGTTTACGAGATACCAACTGGACCGCAAAAAGAACAGACTTCATGGTTTTGCAAACAGGTTAGATCCAGGCCAGAGTCCAAGTAAATTGGCATCTGCCCTGTGATCTTACCTGTTTACTACTCTGAATATCTAACCTCAACAAAATTAAGCAGATATTAAAGGTTTTGGAAAGCAGACGACACATAATTTTCAAAAACTACCCAGCATTCTAAGGGTTAATATTTGACAGTTTCAGCCCCAGAGTGCATATGATATCCTTGTGTGTACAATTGGCCGCAAACCTATGTTGAAGGAGAGAATGGCCATTGCCCGGGAGTTATGGAACGCGGGACTCAGAGTGGAAATACTTCATGAAACTTTAGAGGTGAGATATACAGACAAAAAGCATTAAAGAGGATTATTGCCCGCAACACTTTAAGTGATCTATTATACACTCTGTTAAATGGAATGCATCATTTATTATTTGGCTAAGTGGCTTGATTACCATTGGCAGTCTTGATACTCATGAGTTCTGTACTAATTATACACTTTGTGTAACCATTGTTTTATAGATGCTTTGAACTAAATATTTAGAAAACATCTTAAAAGTCTAAGTAATAACTTTGTTAAAAAAGTTGATAAGAAACTGGCTCAGAAGGCAGGATTGTAGCTGTGATTTGCATCATAAATACAAAGATTGCAAATAATCTATTTTTTTGTGGATGTTTTAAAAAAAATTGTACAACCCTTGCCAAAATCTCATCTTTTGCAGTTTACTGTAAGATGACCAAATTAAGTGAACTTTTATATATATATATATATATATATATATATATATTTAGATTGAAGCAATCAGGTTTTTTGGAAATATTAAGCAAAAAAGAAGGCTTGCTTGTTTACAGCAATTAATTATTCCTTTGCAATTTCTATTGCATATGACATATCATTAGTTATTTTAAATATTTTAAATGAATTATTGCACAGGGTATTGAAGAAATCCAAGATTTTTGCAGAGCACATGGCGTGTCATATTTGGTAATCCTGAAGGATTCTGAAGGGTCAACTAACCTGAAGGTACATTTATTTATTTAACCCTTTACCAAACGCCAAATGTTAAACTGTCCGAATTGAAAGAGTTTTTAGAGGACATTTCAAAATGTGATGAAATTGGAAAGCAATTTTCTGATAGAGTAGAAAACACTGTGGGAAAAGGAGAAATTGCTCTTTGTGAGCATTTTCTCCTTTTCTTACAGTATTTTCCAGAGTTGCCTGCAACAAAATTGTGAAATGTCACTGTGGTTTGGTAATGGGTTAATGATGTATATAGATAGGACTTTTCCTGTCTAAATTAAAACATAGCCAGACAAATTTGGACCAATAGTAAAGAAGTTTCCATCTTTTTGTAATCGTAAGCATGTGAAGTGCATTGACAATTAAATAATATAATTATTTTTAACATAATCTATTATAAATGATGATTTTGAGCAAGCTAAACATGTATTTTAATTCTTATGTACATTTCTCAAAAATCTGAATATTCATAATCTGATTTCTTTTTTTATCAAATATGTACTGTCTGTGTGAATATGAATTACTTATTACATCCATTGAATCTATTACTATTTTAATCCTTTGGGTTAGTTTTCTATACTTTTCTGTTTATTTTTTCAATATTCAGTGATTAATGATGTTAAAACTGTTTTTCCTTATGAAATGTTGTACAAACATACTGTTTGAATGATTCCCAGGTGCGTTCAATTGAAAAAGAAAGAGTGATGGAGAAAGTTCTTCTTCCTTCCAAATTGGTTGAGTATTTAACCCAGAGACTTCTTCATTCTGATGAACTGTAAGTAGGCAAGGTATCTTATTACAAACATCAGGATTTTGTCTTCATTAGTGCAGCAGGTTTTATGGGAGGGTCCTTTGGCGAGACACTTCAGATCCTGGCCTTAAAATGAACAACCTCAGGAAAGTCATAATATAACAGAAAAATGGTTTACATATCTTAAAACCCCAAATTTTTTCAGATGTATATATGTCAAAAACATCCTGAGTCAATATCTTGTTGAACCACTACAGAATTTGGTTGAATTAGGTCACATTTGAAACTGTTAGAATATCAATGTTTATCCTGTCACCAGGCCAATTTACGGACCAATAACAGAGTGCTGTATAACATTTTTGATATCCGTCCCTGGATTACATGATTGCTGGGTGCGCCTTTCAGTACTGATTTTCCATTTTTTTTTTTTTCACCTATTTTTTTTTTTGCTTGTTTATGTGAATCCATATAGGTAACAGGATAGATGAAATAGATGGTTGGTGTCTTTGAAAATGAAAGGCAATCAAGCTTGGCTTCGGATTATTATCCGATACACCATCAGCTCACTGGATTCACTGGTATTCCTATGCCTTGCCCGATAGCATTTTCATTTCACAACACAAACCATCTATTCTCCATATATTTAACATATAAGATTGTAAGATGAAGAGATTTTGTTGTAATGAACAAACATTTTTCATCCTTTTGTCACAGTGGTTTTTATAGTGATCTGCAGCAGATGCATCAATGTGGATCACCATGGAGTTACTGGTTAGCATAACAAGCATGTTCTAAATGTATAACACTGTTATAATGAAAGTTTTGATATCTTCAGCTGATTACAAAAATTCTTGATGAGCAGTTTCTTTGTATGTCTTTAGTGTTATTTTCTTTTTAAGATATCACAAAATATGTCAATTTTCAATCATCGAATTATTTGAAATTGAAGTACCCCAAGTCCTTCATTGCAAGTACATTAGACGAAGTCAAGGAAATAAAGAATATTTAAGGGACATGTTTTACTCTGTTGTAGGGAACAACAAAAGATGACCAATCAGACCTCAGTAGGAAAGAACAACAACAACCAAGATAGCATTAATACACAGCAACCATCCAACTACAACATTGCTCCAAACACTACCTTTATAATACAAGATGGGAAATTGGCATATAATATACGGAAACGCTATGAATCAAATGTAGGTGTTTTTTTACAAATAGGCGTTGATTTACTCAATGTGAAACTATAGGTTTTGGTTCAGATCTAGGTGATTTTGAAACTGATATTTCAACTGGATATGTTTCGAATTGTAAGTTGATATTAAGCTTTTTGGCCATTTGCCACTAGAAATAGCTTTTATGAATCTCAAAGATTTCCTACACAAATTAAACCATGATTTTTTATCATATCACATTTTTAGGACATGATTGCGAATTGTTCCTGACTGTTTCTCATATTGCTAGTGCTGCATTATGGTCCTGCTTGGCCCAGTGGTTCAGTAGGCAGACTTAGAACTCTGGGGTCCCGGGTTCGAGCCCAACCGACACCTCTGTTTTCATGGGAGTGACCTTTTGCTAGTCACTTCATAGTCCTAGCCTAGTACTGGTGGCTCTAGGAAAGCCGTTACATAACTGTAAAATTGTTGATACGGCATTAAATACCATCCAAACAAAAGTGTTGCAGTATGTTATGACGCCCACATTGTTCCATTTAAGATTGCTTACAAGATTTCCACATGCTATCCTTGGTTATCCAATGTAAAGAGCCTGGAGGTTGTGGCGCTAGATTTGACAGTTGCTGCCCTCAGAGCTGTGGCTGGGTTTCTTGATGCAAGTATATTTTATTTGTCGCTATTGACATCTTTAATTCAACCGGATTTCATTTTAACCCTTATAATGCTTGAACCGTCTTCATGCTAATGCACACAGGTTAGATCCAGGCTAGCCACAAAGTAAATTGGAAGCTGACCTGTGATCTAACCTGCTTGCCACTCTGAGTAATTTTCCTCAACAAAATGAAGCAGATATGTAAAGTTTTGTAAAGCAGACAACAAAAAAATCTATTTTTAGAAAATTAGCAAGCATTCTAAATGTTAACTATATGGTTACAGTTCATTCAAGCATGTTTCCTAGATAAGCTACCTGTACTAGGAAGTACATAAAATGTTGTATTATTAAGTACTGTTCAACTGGCTATTATTTAAACTTGTTATTCAACTCAATATTTCGTTAGGGTTACAATTTTTTTACTCATGTTTCTTGCATTAGCTTCCTGCACTAGGGTTTAAGACAGGGATAAGGTTGAATTTTCTCCTGGTATTGGTTTTTGTGCATGCTCAAAATGGAAATTACAAAAAAACTAGCAGAAATATTTTGTTTTATTCATGCTGGTTTGTAGAAATGTTCAAAAAGGTTAAATAAGGTTTAATATGAACAATATATCTTTTTATCAAAGTGGCTTCTAAAGAATGACGACATATGCATTGATGTTTTTGTCTGCTATTGGTTTCAAGTTTGAACAGTATCAAATTTCAATATGGGAATGGGTAAAAAGAAAAACATAGTTGTTAGTGGATGGAATGAAAGAATCCTTGATAAATGAGAAAATGCACAAAATGAGATTTGCCCATGATTAACCCTTACCAAAAGCCAAATTTTCGAGTGTCCAAAATTGAAAGACATTGCAGACAACATTTTAAGATGCGATGAAATTGAAAAATGATCATCTTATATGGCAGAAAACATTGTGGAAAAAGGAGAAATTGCTCATTAAGGCAATTTCTCCTTTTCCCACAATGTGTTCCAGGGTCGTCTGCAAAAAACTGGTCAAATGTTGTTATTGTTTGGTAATTGGTTAAGAAAATCTTTCATCTTGCTTTTCCTACATCAACAGTAAAACACCAAAATGTTCACTTTGAATAACAAAGAGTCTAACATACCAGACTTTTCATTGAATAAAAACCTTCATTGATATTGATAAGCCATCTTAAATATTATATGAAAGAAATATTTTTATTGCAGATTGACTCGAATGAAAAAGCATTTCACTCCAGTTTTGGTGCTATTGTTGAAAAGTGAGTATAAAGAATAACAATCGAAATGATGTCCACATATTTATTCTTTCTACAATATTAGATTTTTACTGATTTGATAAATAGAAACAGCAGACAACATTAAGAATGAATAAAAGCTGCAAAAAAATAGATTTGAAAGTTATCTTTTGTTTTTGTAACCAGTTCCAATTTACTTGATGGATTGCCTGGATCTAACCTATTTGTGTAAGCATGAAGTTGGTTCCAGCACTATAAAGGTTAATTTAATCCTTTTTTATAACTATCAACACCAACAATAGGGATGCAGCAAAGGATGCAGCAAGTTTGTCACTATCATTTAAGTCATTGCTGATAGTTTTTGCAGTTAATTACCAATTTGTTAAATCAATTAGATGATCACCTATAGTCTCATCTGGTACTGGCTTATTACTTTATGGGGGTTCGTTGCAATACTAAAGTGAGTTCTTCACATTTGTGAAGGACTTACTTTAGTATTGCATTGAACCCTTAGCAAAAAGAAAGATTTATTGATATATTATTGTTGACCCGTCTGACAATTGACTGGGTTTTTTTTCTTTCAGACAACCTAGACATAAGAAATATTTTGAAAAGATTATGGACCATTTACATAGCCTCGTCTTTGAACAAAAGTAAGTTTTTATTAATTTCTAGCCATAGCAGACAACATCATTTAACCATTGCCAAACAATAACATGTTTTGACCAGTTTGTTGCAGACAACTCTGGAAAACATTTTGGGAAAATAAGAAATTGCTCTTAACGAGCAATTTCTCCTTTTCCCACAATGTTTTCTGCCCTATCAGAAGATTATTTTTTAATTTCATCACATTTTGAAATGTCGTCAGGAAACTCTTTCAATTTGGGACGGTTGAATAAATTGGCGTTTGGTAAAGGGTTAAATCACCTAACCTTTTTCATCATACATTGAAATATTGAGATTGACTAATATTAAATTAGCATGTCTGTAGTTCAAGGTTTCGTAAATAGTGTGCTTTGAATAGTTATGTTTTTGTTTTATTTGACTTACTCTTAAATGAAATGTTAGACACTTTTTATTTAGAATGAATTATGAATATAAAAGAATCACAATTGACAGCTAAAATATTGTTTTTGTTAGCTTTTTACATTGTCTTCTAAGTAGTTAAATTAGTTAAATATATATTATATATTCAATGAAAGAAGCCTATTGATAGCAAGTCAGAGACTTAAACAACTGGATAAAGAAGTTATACTTTTGCATCTTTATTTCTCCAAACTTAATTCATTGTTTAGGATTCTCCATGACCTAGTGATTAGAGTAGAGAACTTAAGGGGTCCTGTATGGTTAAGGTGGCAGACTTATAACTCAGGGGTCCCGGTTTCGAGCCCATGCATCACCTCTGATTTTGTGGGCGTGACCTTTAGCAAATCATTTTAAAGCATTAGCCTAGTACCAGTGGATCAAGGAAAGCTGTTACATAACTGAATTGTTGTTGATACGGCGTGAAATACCATACAAACAAATTTTGTAGAGATTGCGCCTTAATGCGGGATTTTACTGCATATGGTTGCAGTCAAAAACCTTCCTAGATTGTGAGCTTTTCTGATATTTCATTTGTCCAGATTATTTGATAAGCTTTAATAGGGAATGTATCTTGTTTATTTCAGATGTAGCTGCATACTCCTGTATGGACTGAAGGATGAAAGTATTAAACTGCTTACCTCGTCATGACATCAGCTTTATGCTAATAATGTTTTCAGACATCATGTGAAATATTGTAACAAAAGGAGCATTTGCTCATCAAAGGAGCATTTGCTCATGATGAGCAAATGCTCCTTTTATTACAATATCTTCAATATAAATTGACCAAACTTTTGAATTCTGTGGAGTAGTAGACATGTGAAAAAATCGTACAATGGAGGCTCTGTTCACCATCAGCATACTTTTGTTACATTGTTTATTTAACAATTGTGATTTATTCATCAATGTCTTCTGTCCTATTGATATGTTGTTTTTAATTTGAACTGCCTCAAATTACTGATGATGAAACAGGGTTGATTTATTGTCCTTTTACATAGAAGAAAAGTTTGTATCTTTAAAGGCACGTAAAAGGAGATTTATGCTATATCAAACTATATTATTTGGTAAACTTTTGGTCAGATTCAAAGAGTTATTACCAAAAAACCCCATCAGCACAACTTAGACGTGAAAGCAAACAAGAAATAAGCCAGATTAACCAGTTTGATAATTCAGATTGTGTGATACTTCACCCCTGACCTTGACAGTTGATACACAAATGTTTGAACCGACCAATCAGAATTCGTTATTTTGAATATGTAAACAAACAGGTTGTTGATAAACATGATTGAATTGGAGACAACTATATTTCAAGCACAAGATAGCTCATGTTAAAACTATTTAATATGGACTCAATGCATTCGTAAATTAATTTTCATGAATTTTATGAACATAATAAAAGAACTCCATATATCTTTTCAGTAATTTATTTGTACTCTTCTCCTTTTATGTGCCTTTAAATGGATGGCTAGTATATGTCTCTTTTTATTTCTATAAAACAATTTGATGAAAATTAATTGCAAATGCAAAGTTGTGTGTTTTATCGTCTTATAACAAACTTATGAGTATACAATTTATCTATAAAACTCATCTGTTTCAAGCTGCAAAAGACTTATTTTTAATTTGTTGATTTGAACTTTAATGAAAGGTAGTCTATTGCCTGACTTTCAAAAAGCCAATGATTCTACCTGGATTGAACAGTTACGCTTCAGGGTACCGTTATACTAAACATTTTATACTAAATTTGCGCACAAGTTCAAAACTATATTCCCTCAAATTTCAAGATTGATATAAGCAACATTGCTTGCCTTGTAACACATGATTGGAACTGTCCATTCGAGAAGCTTCCAATGCTGTGTCGCAGTGTGATATTGTATTTTCATTTAGGATACTATCCATGTTTATGAGTTTTGACTTACGCAAGTATTTTCCATCAGTTGTTTAGTAAAACGGTACCCAGGTCGTTCTGTATCCAAAATGAGCTTGACATCGCAATGTTATTGAAATACTGTTGATGAAATGTGAAACCCTAACAAATATAGGAATTTATTGCCTTTGCCAAATGACTATGGTTTTTAAAGAAATGACATTGTTTCTGTAGCTAATGAATAATGGTTTATTTTGGAGTGTCATAATGATGTACCACAGGTACCAGGAACAAAAGAAAAAATGTGTATTGTAGTATACAATACACAATTTACTGTATCTACTTATTATTTTTGTTACTGGAACCTATGTGACAATCTTGATGCTTACTAAGCAACAGATCGCAAGTCTTGGAAAGGATGTAGAGTTATGTGCAATATTCTGAAATAGGAATTTTCTAGAATTTTCCTTTATTTGATGACATGGTGTTTTTTATAAACATGTTTGCAGCAGACAAGTATAAAGATGTATGAGATGATAATCTTTTAATGGAAAAACTAATGATAAAGAAAATTATTGAGACAAATAGAGAATTTGACCATGATGAGCAGTTTTTTTTCTTTTGTCATAATCTGAAGTAACAAATCTTTAAGCTATTGATATAAAGAATTGAGATGGGAGAAAAGAAATGAAGCTTGATGCTTAATTCAAAGAAAGTGTGATTCAAATTACATGTATTTAGGTTTTGATTAGCCTCTTAAAAAATCATGAAACAAATTACTCAAAAACTTGTTTTTTTAATATTGTGACAAAAAAGAGTTTGCTAATTCTTGGCAGGGGCAAATGCCTATCTTACAAGTATTTCATCTATTTAGCCTTATTGGGATGGAATCGTCTTCAGGCTTATGCAAACAAGTTAGTTCCAGCCCAGCCGCAAAGTAAATTCGCGGCTGGTCCATGATCTAACCTGTTTGCTACTCTTAGTATCTTGCCTCATCAAAATTAAGCAGATATTTAAAGTTTTGGAAAGCAGACGATACAAAAAACTATTTTTAGAAAATTACCCAGCATTCTAAGGGCCAGTTTGTCATGCATGTCTCTCATTTGAGCACATGCTTTATTGTATTTTTGACATTCGGTAAAACGCTCTCTGTCTAACAGAGGAATCTCAAGTGTTCGTCGTTTTTTCATACATGTATACTGTACATTATCACTTGCCATATAGATTTATAATGATCATTGTTAAGATTATTGGAAGGAATATATATAAATGATAATTTGATATATCTGCTGTTTGTCTTTTGTTCCCCTTGGTAGCGTTTTACCAGAGACAGATAACACATCTATGTCTCTGGTTTTACTTAGCATCTTATGACAGAAATTTTTTAACAACATTCCATCTTTTTCAATATTGAGGTATGTAATATTACATAGTAACACCAATTGGTATCATGTCTTCGATACGCTTCCAATGAAGTGTCATTTGACAATTTTGTTCTTTTATTTAAAGTCCCCGGACGTCAAAATATTTTTCATCAAAATACTTTTCATCAGAACTTAAAGAAAGTAAAGGAATACACATTTATTTGATATTTCAGCAGAGAAAACAATTAAATACTTGCTAACTTTGAGCGTATTTTTTATTTTATACAAATCCGGTGACAAGGCTACATGACCTAGATAAAGCTCGCATATATGTCAAGCTATAGACTCCTGACCCGTGGTATTCAGAATACACTCTGAAAGCAAACATCCACGTTCTTGCACCGAGGTCTATATCGAACTAGCCGGAATAACATGCGGTTGGCCATGTAGAACTTACAAAGAACGAACAACAGGTTAAACGGGAAACTAATTACCATATAGTGGATGTAACATCCAGTTAGTGATCTCGTGGGGGTTTCCGTCATTATCTACATTAGGAAAGCGATTTCGGTTACTTCATTTTTATGAATATCTGTTTGGAACATCGCTGAATACCATACGCCAAATCCACATTTTACATATATATTTCTATTGTATGACGTCCGGGAACTTAAAGATGCTATCCATGTTTATCAATTTCGACTTCCCCAAATATTTTCCTTTTGTCGCTTTGATTTTGAGGCGGTTTTTTAATCGGGTTCTTTGTGATAGTTAATTACAGAACTGGTTATTTCAAAAGTGGGGAGACATCGCAACCAGTATTGAAATTAAATACAAACATTAAAGTGATTACTTAAAACTGGAAGGTGTCAAAAGTCATTGAATTTAAAACTAAACATTATTATTGAGTGATTTAGAAATTTGCTGATATGCTCGATTTGGCTTTCATGAGGGTACATTTTGTGTCCAGAACTCGTTGATCAATCAATAAAAATCATTAAATGCTTATAAAAAGTTGTCTGAGTCGATGTGGTTATTTCGAGTGGTGAGAAATCGCAACCAGTAAGGAAATAAAATACGGAATTTGAGTAATTACTTCAAAACTGGTATTTTATTTTAAATGTGATTGTATCACGGCTCTTTCGTAAACCGTTTGAACCCAATAAATGAAATCGTTCATCGAGGCTCAATGTTTTTATTGAAGAGGTATCCTGGATTATATCTCTAACTGATATGAAACGGTGAGTAATCATTTCATTTGTTCAGGGGTAGAGCATCGGCCTCTGGACACTAGGGTCGTTCGTTCGCATCACGTGAGTAGCAGCGCGAGTACTGGTTACGATGCAGGAAGCAGAATCGAGAGTGATTAAACTCAGTTATAAGCACTTGTTTCACAATCGATCTGTCAGACGGAGAACAAATGTTCTTTTCCTGAAACTTTATGACATAACAAGGATTAAAGAAATACTGGTTTAACACCGCATGTTTATCATAGCGATTCGTATAATTGTGGTTGGTATAGGATCAGCTAGAGGTGTAGAGTGTAATTTATGTCTCTGATTCAACATAACTTGGAATTAGACATAACCTACAGAGGGGAATTAACAAGTGGAATATCTAAAATATAAATAGGTTAAAGCGGCTTTTTAAAACCATTTTACAAACTATTCAGTTACCTTTTTGTTGGAGCGATCGTTCTATCTGGCCTTGTGGCTGTAGACACGTGCATGCACGGTAATTGACCGTGCAGCTGTAGAAACACAAAACCAATTATCAATCGATCGATTTTTCTTGCTGTACACGTATATAGGAAAAACACTTCAGAGGAAACGATTGTACCAGGTATGTCTGTTCAGATAGGAGCAGACCGTAAATCGTACTTGATCAATGTTCTCCATATATAACACATTACGCAGGTGAAATATGTTACATAATAGCAATTACTCATATAGAAAATAACGCCAAGGACAAATGAAAAAGTGTTGTCTCAAATTTTGACTGTTATACAGTTTGTATTTTTTTTTTAAAAAACTGCATGTGAAATGATCGTGTTTTCTAAAACTTTCTAAGCATAAAGGCATCCATTATACGATAAAACGTGTTCAAAAGGCACCTTTTCGTCCCAAGGATGTACCACAACCCCTATGGAGATCATCTAGTAGGCATTCAAATCAGTAAATCTGGTATAACATTCAATTTTAGCCAGTTCTTGAAGAGTAGTACTCTTCTTGGAGGTCCTTATGACGAGAGAAAGTTACAATTGCACGAATCCGAATTGGTCATTGACACATTTCACACTGGCTCCTGGCTAAGGAAGATGTCCCTGAATGCCTTCCATGCAATACATCCTTTACCGTCAAACACATATTACTTCATTGCATTGATTTCCAAAGAATTAGTTGGACATGTTTTAACATCGACACTCTTCAGATTGAATTAACGCCAGCAGCTGAAGTCAAAGGGGTAGGTGTCATGATATAGATATTATGTACTCTTTTAGACCAGATTGATACATATGAATGATATAGAAGTAACTGTAAGAAAAATGCTACGTCACGAGCAATTTCTCCTTTTCCCACAATGTTTACCAGAGCTGACTGCAACCAGAGACATACATGTTATCTATGTCTCTGCTGCAACAAAGTGGTTATATGTCGTTTTCGTTTGGTAATGGGCTAACCAATTAGATATTTCGCCTACAATCGTTAGTAGGCGAAAACTCTGTATATTGTTTGAAAATCACATATAGCTAGCTTTTCTCCTTTTCATAGAGACATGTATGCCTCTATTAATATTTTTAAAGAAAATGGTCGTCTGCATTTATACGCTACTGATTGCGTATGCCTTTGATTCAAGTTCCGACTAATCACGAAATGTTATAATAGGGTTGCTTATCGCTATTATATATTAATTGCTAGTTACATAAGAAATATTTTCCTTTCATTATTTCATTGGCCAATTGTTACACATCTCTTTGCAGGCTCGTAGCCACATGAACGCAAGAAACGCAATCAGTAGCCTACACATTGTCCAGGAAAATGAAAACAATAAAAACTCCAAATGTGCAGGCATAGATTTATGTCTCTGAAAAGTGCAATCAATCAATTGCCAGTCAAAGTAAAATGCGTGAGGTAAAATATATCTGTTTACACCACAAATCCGCTCACTCCCATCCCGATGCCAAGATTTGGCTTCCGAAATTTCAAAATTTTCCAGGGGGCATGTCCCCGGACTCCTAGCTCGTTGAGGCTGGCCGAAAAGATTGCGTACTCTTACTAAATAGTCCAGCTACGCCCTAGTCTTAATAATGATCCGTGAACGAAGCCTTTTTTTATCAGTTGGAGATTTATCGTGCTACAGTCAAAATAGCAATAACCTTCGAGACCAGATATATCTGGACAAGCTACGCCCATGCTTTGGATTTATGTTAAAATGTATATCCAATGGTTCCATTTGTTAAAATTTAATGCCATTTGTTTTCGTTTTCTTTTTAGAAGAAGATCACAATCTGTTATGTCGGTATCCACATCTTATTAATGTTTTGTCCAAACTTCCTTATAATTTACAAAGGTAGCCAGCGTCGTCAAAGCCCGTGCAAAATATGCCGTCTGAACATCAGTACTTTGATTATTTGATTTAAAATGGCTACCGCCGGCACGGTGTGGATTTATAAATAAGAAAAATCGTCTGAAAGTCATTAATAGTTTTGAACGAGGTAAATTAGGATATTGTAAGTAAACAGATTATGACTTGAAATTATACCAGATGCAAATCATCAATTAGCTATGACACAAACCCATTCAAATGCAAAATACGTTGACGATTTTAAAGAGACCATAAATTCGGACGTGCATATTGCAACAACAAACGGAAATAAAATCCTGTTTGTGGTTTGCTTGGACCTCTGAAACGAATGAGAATCTTTGGATAAACTTACTCCTTTCTAATATTTGATCAACAAATAACATTTTTAACATTCTAAGATCCAAACTTTCGTAATCTTAAATGTTCTGTGTTAGTCAAAATAATTATTCACCCAATTAAAATGTTTTACATCGATTGTGTTAAAGCTTTGTTCAAAGCCACTCTCGATGTCTGCTTCCTGGATACTTAGCCAGTAATCATGCCTGTTTGTGGGTTAGTCCCAGAAATCTTTACCCTGCCTAACAGGGATTCGAACCCAGGACCCTTGGTACAAGAGCATGACACTCTACCCCTGCACCAATGTATACACATAATGATTACTCATTTTATTTCTTATCGATCATCTAAATGTTTAAAAGGATTGACATAATGTAACTGTTACATATTGGTGGACTTTGATCACCATTACTTTCAGATCAGATGCACCAAATGGCTGCTAGAAATCCATTTAAAAGAAACCTTTAGAAAACCAAAGTTAAATTTATACAATCAAACAATGTCATGATTCCTTTGCCAATAGCAATTGAAAAGTCACAAAAGGTTCACAATGTTTTTAATCTTAGACACCAACTTTTGTTGACAGCCATTATTTTTGAGACTATTTGTTCTATCCAAGCATTGAATGTTGGGCTCTTAACCTGTGGTGTCAACAGGCGCTGTTGAACACCACTTAAGATTTAAAAAATAATACACTTTCAGTTTGAATCCTTATTTTGCATTCAAAAGTGTTCAGCAGTATTTTTTCCTTCCTTTGTTTTGAAAAAAAAGGTTGGACTATTAAATTGAAACAGTTAATGGTTTACAGTGTTATCCGTATTCTTAAGTCTTCACTGTCTCTATATATAGATATCTTGGTGAGCAGTACTTTTGATTATAAATTCATTATGTTGGTAACATAACAGATATATGCCTATCACATGAGTTAAAGCGTCATCTAATACACTATTAGCTTTATTTGTTAGCCATTCATCAATATGGGTCAACACGGTAATTTTAACAAAATGATATTGTGAGCAGTTGCATACTGAGGGTTAACTTGCAATGCAAGACGTATAGTAAGTGCTTCATAAACATGAAGCACTTACTATAGCATTCCACTGAATCCTGAATATCAGACATTAACCTAGTCCGAATGATCCAGACGTAGATATTCCATTCACCAAATCGCTTCAACGCCAAAATGTTGACATTGTTTTAACCCTTTCCCAAACACCAATTTTTGACTGTTCCAAAGGGAAAGAGTTCGCAAACGACATTTCAAAAAGTAATGAAATTATAAAAACAATCTTCTAATAGGGCAGAAAACATTGCGGGAAAATCATTATGAGCAATTTCTCCTTTTCCCACAATGTTTTTCAGAGTCGTCTGCAACAAAGTGGTCAATTGTCGTTATTGTTTGGGAAAGGGTTAATCAGTTTTATCAGGGAGGCGTTGATGTTGTTTCATTTTCAGCATCGTGATGAGTTGACAAATAGTCCGAATGAATGTTAAGTTTAAAAATATTGGGTACAGATGACTCTTTTTTATGTAAGAGATGTTTTATTAATTAAAATTCAAACTTAATAGTCTTTCCCTTCGACAATGGATTTCATCAAATGACTCTGCGATAGTTTAAAACGAATTCATATTTCCCGTCAATGAAATGTTATCAATCGTTCATGTTTCGTTTTTTTCTGTAAATTACCGGAAATGGAAGCAATAAGCAATCTTAATGGTCAATCCCACCTTATTTCTGATTGGTGCTGATTGGACCCCTCACACACAGAGGGGGAATGCTGACTCGTTTTTATCGCAGGGTGCCTCCAAGCTGTCACGCAGTTACAGCTTGGCTCATCCGAGTTAACATTAACCATGTATTCCTTGCTCTGATAATTTCAGATCAAAGATGACCTCCATTATAAAGCTGCAGCCCATATCTGGGGCGCAAGATGAAGGTCCCCCATGTTACTTACTGCAGGTGGACGAGTTTTGTTTCTTACTGGACTGCGGATGGGATGAAGACTTCAGCATGTCGATCATCAAAGAAATCAAAAGGTACTACTTATGAAATGTTTAGAGTTCAGTTCAATATTATTAGTAAGCGCTTCACATTTATGAAGGACCTTACTTAGTCTTGTGTTGAACCTATACTGATTGGAAAGTGGCTCTCAAAATCCATTATAGTAGCTTAGCATGGAATTTAGAAGCACAGCTGTTACTGTTTTATGATTACATTTTTATTCATAAAAACTCATTTGATAAATTTGTAATAATGTAACATTCATTTGCTGTTGTTAGAAGATGCTTTGAAATGCCAAAATTAACCAACATGAAAGTACATGTGTATATATAAAGGACTCTATATAGATAAAATCCTAATACTTTGTTGTTGGCTCTAAAAAGAATAAGGTCATCATCATGAAAGGACTGCAAATGAGTATTAAACATGAAATTTTGATAGATAAAAGCTATTTTATCCCTCAAGTTTAACACATGTAGCTAAATCAAAACCTTATCCTTTGCTGTGGGTTCCCAGAAGATAAAGGTTGTCTTCATGAAAACAAATCAAATTAGTATTCTTTCATGAGATTTTGATAAAAGGTAATTTGATTCCTCCTGTTACACTTATTTCAAACCTATTTCACTTTAGAAACCATTGTGACAAAAGACTTCAGCAGGATCAGCTTTAAAATTATCATCATTGACTGATCCATAATTGATATATAACTGTTCCTTCTTGTCATTTTAAAACAGTGAATTAAACACAAAACTACATTTTTTTGTGTTATATTTTGTTACCTTTTTTTATATGACTGTTCTCTCATTCAAAACCCTTTTTTTGCAGACATATGTTCAAGATTGATGCAGTATTATTGACCTATCCTGATCATTTACATCTCGGCGCTTTACCCTACCTGGTGGGAAAATGTGGACTCACTTGTCCTATATACGCCACAGTACCAGTCTATAAAATGGGTCAGATGTTTATGTACGACTTGTATCAGGTAATTAATTGTAAACTTAACCCTTAGACTGCTGGGGAATTTTCTGAAAATATATTTTGTATCGTCTGCTTTTCAAAACCTTGAATATCTGCCTAATTTTGATAAGGAAAGATACTGAGAGTAGCAAACAGGTTAGATAATAGGCCAGGTGGCTGGCCTGTACTTTAACCTGTTTGCATAAGCATGAACTCGGTACTAGCACTAAATAGGTTAAACTAGGCTTAAATGACATCTGTAAAAGATAAAACAAACAAAAAATCATATTGATTTCTTTTATACAAACTTTTGCAAAGGATAATGATAAGACAAAAAGGAAATTAAGATTTTTTTTTAACTTGATTAAGCATTCCAGTAAACACAGATTGATGGCTTTCTAACAATTAATGGTTTGCCAAAATTGTCAACCCTTTTTGAATGAATATCTTATGAAATAAAATAACCATGATTTTCTTTTTGTCACAAGATCTTGCATTTGGTATGCAATGTTAAATTTGATCTCAAGAACTGTGATGTATAGTACGAATAGCTTGTTTTATAGTTTCCTGTCTGTATGGCTGTTGAAGAAATGTTAATTTCATGATTGAAGTTGCTATTGAGATACAATAATTTAATCATTTTAAAATTTCAGTCTCGTAACAACTATGAAAAGTTTGAGGTGTTTAATCTGGATGATGTTGATGCTGCTTTCGACAAAATGATCCAACTCAAATATTCACAAACAGTGTCCCTAACAGGTGAGTTTGTGATTCTTTATCAACCCATTAGTAAAGAGTTTGAGATGTTTAGTTCTATATATATTCATATATATGTCTATATATATATATGAATTTTTCCCCCAATTTTCCCCCCAATATTTCTGTTGAAGCCTTTATTACGAAAAAACAATGGAAACTCAGGCTTACTTGTTTTTTGATACAACTAAAATTATTTGTAAAACTTAAGTTTTTTGTTCAACTTATTTATGGAAATTTGGAATAAACAGCTGAAGCAGATGACAATTAGATATGAAACAAACATTTTCTTTATAGTTTCTCTGTAGTAACAGTTGTGATAAAAGAAGAAAATGCTCATTGTAAGCAATTTCTTCTTTTGTCACAATTGTTTCTCAAACCATCAGATATGGATACTTTATAAATAAATACGTGTATATGAGTAAAGAAGTAGTCCTAGTTTAGACATATTTAATTACATGATTTTTAGATATATAAGTTTCCAAAATTTATGAGAAAAAGGTTGGGATGGAAGGATGTAATGCTAAAATAGTCAAGTGGACGATGATTGAACTAAAAAGTTATGGAAAGTGGTTTTTAAATAAACATTTTTTTTACCTAAATTTTCCTATTCAACATTCAAACCTTAATATTATTTACTTGTTTCCATGTTTAGTTTTTCTTTTTCATTCTTTTCCCTCCATTACAGGAAGAGGACACGGTCTACAAATCACGCCACTTCCTGCTGGTCACATGATAGGGGGAACTATCTGGAAAATCCTCAAAGACGGGGAGGAAGAGATTGTCTATGCCATCGATTACAATCACAAGAAAGAGAGGTAACCCTCACAATTATCTCCCTTTGACTGTGTCTGTAGGATTAACTTGTGAAAAGGAGCTGGGTGGTAATTCTGAACCACTTTGGTGAATTTTTATCTGGATCTAAAAGGATTGTTCTACCATTTCACCAGGTTTAACTGATTTCAACCTATAGCTAATTGACAAAAACACAATGCCAAATGGAGAAATTACTTGCAACAAGCTTATACTCCTTGTGGCATTGTGGTTTTAACCAAGCATCTAAAGTAAAAGGATTTTTTAAAACTTTGAGTTTTCTCTGCAGTTGTTTCAATTTTTGACTTGTCCCAAAATTCCATTTAAACAACTTGCTCAAGCGATGTTGGGATACTTTTGAATGAGTAGGTGTCAAGTATGCATGTTGGGGAAAAAAACTTGACTCCTAGGACATATCAAGTTGAAGATTCTTTTAACCTTTCTGGTTTTGTTTTCTGACTGGTCCAAATAAAACAAAAGGGAAATTGTTCCCACTCAAATGATTCCTGGTTTTGTCCCGACTCCCAAAACTTTTGCAGCAGATGGAAGAAGAGGTTCTGCAGTGTTTCTCTTCTCTAAACATATATATGAGTTTTCTTCCTTCAATTTGTCTCATTCTTTTGTTGAATGCTTCTTTGTCTGCCAATACTAGTCACATTCAACTAACTGAGTATCCTACCCGGTGTGTGCGCAAAAAAGGGAGAGTAAAAGTAAAGTGAGAAGTACATACAGACTGAATATAAAAACATAAGAGAAAGTTAGACATTGAAAGTGGCTAGTTGGGTACTGAAGGTCTTGACTGAGCCCAGCTGTCTTCAAGACATCTAGTGGTAAATGGTTCCAATCTCTGAAAGTTTGAGGGTAGAATGGCTGTTGGTATGAGAGGGTGCAGGTATATGGTACTGCAGACAAGATTCTTAATGCAATGACTACAATTATAGCTGTATTATGTAATATAATTGTTGAAATATATCATTACAGCATATTGATATTTAGAAAAAGTTTGGAAAGTTCTGTATGTATCAAATATACTATAAGAAAAAACATGCTTTTAATTTGAAACTGAGGAAAAAAATCTGTGTAACCTATAAAAAGATTACCATAAAATTTGCTTGTTTTGCCTCAAACTTTTAAAACCTTTTGTGGATATATCAAAATGAGTCTTTATTCATCAATAGGTAAAGTAATTTTTCCAAAGTTGTACACCAAGGATATATAAACCCTTAACTTCTTCTAGACTCACTTAATGATGCTGTGGCAAAAGACAATAGGAACCATTATGTCATAAACCAGTCACAACACTGCTTATGGGTTTATAATTGATAGATAATCCATTGATTGTGAACCTTATATAGACCATTAATAGTTTTTAAGTTATTTGATGATACACTGATGATTATAGATGAAATAAGACTCTTAACACACAAGGGACCATTAGGGCATTAAAATTGGCATTCTGTTATGTGTAATATGGCCATACTGAAGGACTTGATAAAACCGATGTCGCCATAGGGACATTTTTGATTGGTTCAAATTGAAAGAAACAGCAGATGGCAAAAATACCATATAGCCATTGTCTGTAATGTTTGGTAAACACCATTGTGGACTGGACTATTTGCTGATAGAGAGCAATTTGTTCAAAGTTTCAAGTCTTTGATATTTTACAAATTGGTTGATTGATTGAAAGATTAAAAGAATTCCCCAGATGCCACTTTCTGTCTGTACCACTGAGTCCGAGAATTACTTTGTCTGTCTGATGTTATTGAATGTTTTTCTAAAGGCCTTCAGCCTAGACTAGTAAACATTCATTACGACTGGAAATGGTTTCATGATTCACTGTTTACAGTAGACATAAAGACAAACTAACCTCATACACTCTGTGACCTTTCCCCTGTGCCAAATGCTTTTGTAGCAGACAGTATGAAAACAAATGACAAAGTGATGAACAATATGGATGAAGAAATGTTTGACTTATTATTTAGCATTGAGTTTCCAACTGACATAAAGACATTTTAACCATATACACTCTGCGACCTTTTCCCTGTGCCAAATGCTTTTGTAGCAGACGGTATGAAAACAAAATGACAAAGATTAATGCTGGGAGAATTGTTTGAGTTGTTGTTTAGCACCCAAACCACTTTGACAAAGGGGCCAAGTATTACTTATAATAATCCTTTCTCTCTTCCTAATGTTGTTTGCTGATGGGTTAGTAGTTCTGTGTGTTAATGTTTGCACTGAGTGATCTTTTCTCTGTTCCAAACGCTGTTATAGCAGACGATATGAAAACAAATAACAAGAAGAATGTGGAAGAATTGTTTGAGTTTGCATTTAGCATCCTAAGCACTTTGACCAAAGGGCCAAGTATTAAGGGTAACCATCTTTTGTCATAAAAGTTTTAAAATGTTGTCTGCTGAAAAAAATTTTTAGTTCTGTTTATCATCATTTCCAATCACCATAAAGACATATTAACTGTATACACTCTGTGATCTTTTTTTCTGGTCCAAATGTTTTTGTAGCAGACAGTATCATAAAGAATGACAAGGTGATAAAGAATATCCATAAAGAATTGTCTGAGTTTTTATCTAGCACCCAAATTATTGTGATAAAAGGGTCTTCCATGCCCATTGGTTAAGTTAGTGGTCTTGAAACTCAAGGGACTTATGTTCGAGCTCCACTGGTAGATCTGGATCTGTGTGAGTGACCTTTGGCAAGATGCTTCCTAGTCCTAGCCTTGTACTTGTAAATCTATGAAAGCTGTAACGTTACTGAAAATTGTTGACACGGCACTTAACCATATATAGAATCATCTTTCGTCTTGGAGTTCCAAAATGTCCTGGTGAAAACATTTGTGCTCGGTTTTGGATGCTAATTAGCTATCACAAACTATTTTATTAACAACAGTCAAAAAACCTATAGATTATTGTTATAATATTTTTTCTTATTTTGTGTTAACTTAGATAACCTGTGTCTCAATTAGACTCTTCCAATAAATACTCATATTACAGGGTTTAGTTAAATGAATGACTATGAGTTGTTGAGGATTGATTCTCCATTTGTCTAACCCTTTACCAAACGCCAAACTTTCAACTGTCCCCAAAAGAAAAGGTTTGCAGACAACATCTTAAAATGTGATGAAATTGTCAAAATAATCTTCTGAAAGGGTAGAAAAAATTGTGGGAAAAGGAGAAATTGCTCGTCACGAGAAATTTCTCCTTTTCCCTCAATGTTTTCTCAGAGTGGCGGCAATAAAGTATTTAAATGTCGTTATTTTGTTTGGTTATGGGTTAAGGCTCCAACTTGTAAAATAGATTGTATGACCTCGACCGACAAAAAGACAAAGTATTTCAAGTAAAACATGATATATCAATATGGCTTAATAGAAAGTGGCGCAAAAGTACATATATTCAGAAACTTTACCATGGGAGGACAGAAATTATCATTTTTGCCGTCTGAACCTTTTCCCTCATGGGAGATTTTGTGGTTTTGTAGAACTCAAAGCAACAATAGACAGGAATTATCCGTGCCAAAATGAAGAATTTTTTGTAATCTTTAAAAAAGAAGAAAGCATTTTGACAAAATGAGAAGTTGTTTGTCAAAAGCAATTTCTTGTTTTGCCACAATGACTTTTTAAATCTAGTACTGTGGTTGTATGGGAAAGAGATCATATAATGAGAAAAAGAGTAAACAATTGAAATATTATCCAGTCAGCTTGCAATGGTTAACTTCGGAAACCAGGCACCCTCTGACCCATTAACAGAGATATTAAGGTGGAGTAAATGAAAGAACTATGTAAATATTATCTGTAATTCTAATAAACTATTTTATGTCATTTTTCCCTGTACTCTATCACTTTCCCCTGGGTTCTAGATTTTCTTGTTTCAATTAAGTACTCTATCTCATTTGCTTTTATGGAATTTCTATGTATAGTCCACTTTTAACCCTTTGCCAATGCCAAATTAAGACTGTCCCAAATTGAAAGTTTGCACACGACATTTCAAAATGTGATAAAATTGAAAAATAATCTCTGACAGGGCAGAAAACATTGTGGGAAAAGGAGAAATTGCTCTTTTAGAGCAATTTCACCTTTTCCAACACTGATTTCCAGAGTCATCTGCAACAAATTGGTCAAATGTCATTATTGTATGGTAAAGGGTTAAACTGGTCAATGGGTCTACCCAAATACTTTGTACTTGATGATGCCCGGGCCAGCAGTTCAGTACATGGATTCTTCCTTTATTATTATTCCTCCTTAAAGGGACTATCTCACAAATTAGGATTTTAAATTTTTAAGATAGATTCTAGATTCTACTGATAAAATAGCAACATAGATTCCTAGAGTGATATAAAACTTGATTATTGACAGCTTTCATGTACAGTATGTACTGTTTAGAAAAGGTACAGTATGTACTGTTTAGAAAAGATATAGAACAGTTGTATTGCAAACCATTTTAACAGGTTTTGTTCCTTTACAACAATCTGAACTATAGGAGGTGGTTTTTGAAGATACCATTGTCACATGAGTCTTTGAAAATGTTTACCATCTTGTCATGTGATGCTAGTTAAGTGCGTGAGAAGGAATTGATGCTTTTATTTATGTATAAATCGGCTATCCCAAAGAGGCGTTTTCGGACTAAGGCTCACTTTAAGTTATTAAAAGAAAGCACAGGATTTCACCAACTTAGAAGTAAAGTAATTGAAAATGTTTTTTGTTTAAGTGACTATGATTGTACATATAAATATGTTATCATCTATTACTCTCTGAGCACAAATTTCTGAGCTGGTACCTTTAAAGCCTGTTGAAAGAGCCATGCAGGATTGATGAATTAGATCCTTGAAAAGAGCAGGGGCCAATTGCCAGGATCCTGCAGAAATTTTGTCACATTTACTGCCAACTGATCAATCATATTGTATGAGGGTTGTTTGATTAAACAAATAACTTGAGCCCCATTGGTACCTTATGGTTTTTGTTAAAATGTTCTTTGTCACGACACTAAGTCTTTAGGGTTCTGACCTAGTACTGTTGAATCAAGGAAAGCAATGACTGAAAAGTTGTTGACACAGTACAGTGTTAAGACTGACATAAACATAACATTATTAAGCAGTTTAACCCCTTTAGTGATGTAGCTGACTTCATGCTTTTTTGCAAACAGGTTAGATCCAGGCCACATTTTTTTGCAAAGAGTTTAGATCCAGGCCAGCTGCTGGTCTTGATCTGACCTGTTTGCTACCCAGAGCATCTTTCCTCAACAGAATTAAGCAGAATTTTAAGGTTTGGGAAAGCAAACAACACAAAAATCTATGTTTAGAAAATTTCCCAGCAATCTTAGGGTTAATATATTTCAGCATATTTGATTGATAGATGAACATTTGCATCATTGTGACTTTATGAAACTTTACTCATGATAAGCAAAAACATATACTCCTTTTGTTACAAACAGTTTAGAAGGTGGTTCCTGTTAATGCATTTAAAGTCACATGTCTAAAAAGGTTTTAAATTTAAAAGAGAGAAAATTTATAGAATTTCTGCTTTTGGAAGCATTTAATTGTAATTGAATGCCATGCTCTTATTCTATTGAATTTCAGACGTAACTAGGCGCTTTTAAGATAAATGATTCAAATTGGTGGCAGATTTTGAACTTAATTATTTTACGTCAGGAAATAACCCAGAGATAAATATGTAACAACCTCCAATTTCCATTAAAAGTGGAACTAGACCCCCTGTAGAAGTTTTGTCTATTTATCCCATTTCATCAGTAGGATTCGGCTTGGCCCAGTCATTCAGGTTTAGGATTTGTAACACAGGCATCCCGAGTTCAATCCTCACCTTTGGCACTGGGATTTTTTCTTGGGAGAGTCCATGGTCGAGACACTGCAGAGCCCTCGCTAGTACTGGAGAAATCCAGGAAAACTGCAGAAGTCTGAAATATTGTTGACATGGCTTTAAACCACATATAAACATTGAATATACCTGCTCAGGGCTTTTTGACAGATTTTATGGCAGTTATATGGCTATATTCCTAATTGCTAAAGAAAATGCTTTAAGTTTGGTTAAAATTCACCAACTAAAGGGCTTAAAGATACATTTATCCTTTTGTTTTCTATCTTATTCCTTTGAATGTTATTTTTTCATACTATCATTTATAGTCTGCTGTTGCTTTCAATTTGTACCAGTCTAAGATTTCAACTGGAGTAGGAATTGGTAAAAGATGTTTTATGTCCTAGGATTGTTTTATAATAGGTTCATTGAATAAATCAGATTTTGGTAATTTTTTTAACCACTGATTCCATTGAGTTGAATTGTAAATATAAATATCTGTAAAGCATTTTTACTCAACCTGACAAGAAAACTGAGATTTGTCACATTGTACATATTTTTTCCATCTCCTAATCCTTGGACATGATATATGAGTAATATCCTTCTTTGTTTAATGTTTCAGACATCTTAATGGGTGTATTTTGGAAGGGAAATACTTCACACGTCCTCATCTCATGATAACAGACGCATTCAATGCCCAGTATAACCAGTCAAGACGTCGGGTCAGAGATGAACAGCTTATGAGTAAGTCTTTTACCCCTTTTTCCAAATTTGTTGTTGTGTGACCAGTCAAAAAGAATTATAGGGTGACACTTGTTAAGATTAACCCATAGAATGCTGGGTAATTGTATAGAATTTTGATGAAGTTAGATACTCAGAGTAGCAAACAGGCTAGATCACACCCAGCTGCCAATTTACTTGTCCGCTGGCCTGGATCAAACCCGTTTGCATAAGCAAGAAGTTGGTTCCAGCACTATAAGGGTAAGTGAGGTATTCATGACTTGTTATGTTTTAACAAGATAAAACTGTGACAAAAGAAGCAATTACTCATAAAAGAGGAATTTCTTGTTTTGTCACTATTTCTTCTACCAATTATCTCAAAAAGTTATGATTATTTTTCATGTTCTAAAGTGACATCTTCTGTTGTTTTCAGTTCTTACCATCTCCCAAAAATCCCATCCTAGAGAATATATCTATAAAGAGCCACTGAGTGGGTGTGAAAGAGGTTTGTCCATGGAAACATGGGAGCGCTCCTCTTTCATTTCAATTTATCAATAGAGTCAATGACAGGATAATAGCTCCCCCTTCCGTGTGCCAGCGCTGTGGGTTCCTTTATAATCAAGAAAAATACATATTTATTAGGAAATAGTTAACGGCGGTTTCCGTAAAATGTCTAGAAAATTAGCCTGCTTTGCGATAAAAGGTCATTTGTTCTGTTGATTAGATTTTTGTCCATGTATTATTATTTGAAAAACATGTCTGGCATATTGCAATATTTTCTTATTTAAATGAGTTTTGAAATTTTTCATTGCATTTTGGTAAATTACCATCCCTCCTTAGAAAATTAAGTCAATGAAATTTATGATGATGTTTATGGATCCTCTTTGTTCTTCTTCTTAAAGCACCATTGGTTTGATTTTGGTTTATTTCTTCTGTAAAAGCTGATTAACTTATTTCATCATATTGACTTAAAAGCATATATTTCATTATATTTACTTAAAAGCACATATTTCATCATATTGACTTAAAAGCACATTATAGCCTTTGCTTTTAAGGCTTGCCCATCTTTAATCTAACTCAAAGCCAGCATCTTCTGTCCTTATTATTTCAGAAGGAAATAAGTTAGATGTGTTTGATGGTATTTCCAACTTATTTCACCAAACCATTTTTTTTTTTAAAGATATTGTGTCTTTATTTCATTTTTTCCACTTCATCATTTTTAACAGATAAGAAAATAAATAAATAATCAGCATAAAGTTTTTTTTTCCAATATAATTCTTTCAAAAGTGGAGCTACAAAATAATGATCACATCATGGTAACAGCTTGCTAATTATCTCTTTGGTAGCTAGCAACTTCAAGCCAAAAAAAAAATACCTCACTGAAAAAAAAATAACTCACCTATTGAATAATTAGCCAAGGAATTTGGATTAACTCTGCAGTTCAGTTGTAGAAACCACATGACCACTTTAGATCACTTTGGAATCCGAAAATATTTTCATATTTGGAATGCGTGTATAACAAATGATGTAAAGATGTAACTTTTTATTGATGAAATAATGTTGAATTTCATGAAAACATTTTTGCAAAAGCATGTTCTTTGAGATATAAACTGTTGAATGCTACAAAACCTTGCTACAAACCAACTTGCTATGAAAGAAATTATGTTGAAGACTCTGAAAACAAAATGTGGTGAATGTGCAGGGTATTTGTTATTTATGGGCTATTGTATAAATTTCACAGAAAGCCGTCTGTGAAAAATGTGGAGGTATCAGGGAAAGATAAAGAATTATGAGGTAGACTGCAGCAAATAAGCTTGCAAAATTAATATAGAGTAGCTAGTTGACACTCCTCAGGCTATTTGTGACAGGATCAAGTTGTTTTTGCCTTATAGACACTTTTTAATATCTTTGCATAAGATAAAATTTTGAAAGATTCTTTGTGAGAAAATTTCCCTTCTGTCACAATGATTTGATATGATTTATATCAATAAAATATTCAGTTTTCAAAAGATAACTTTTGTCACTTTGATAATGTGTCTGAACCCTTTTCCAAACAATAACGACATTTAACCACTTTGTTGCTTTGTTTGACGACTCTGGAAAACTTTGTGGGAAAAGGAGAAATTGCTCCTAATGAGCAATTTCTCCTTTTCCCACTATGTTTTCTGCCCTATCAGAATATCATTTTTCAATTCCATCCCATTTTGAAATGTCACCAGCTTAATTCATAGACTTATCTCATGAATAATAGATAATGCTTTCCTATTAGAATTTAAATTTTGGAGACCTACAACTGTGGCTAGATTAATATACATGTCCAATAATGCAGTTGAGTAATAAATGTTGTTTATGGATGGTTATATATTTGACTTTTATTTACTTAATTGCCTTCAGCCGAAATTCAATTTCTTCAAGCATACATCTTTTGAGTGTGATATATGATAGTGATGAAAGAATAGATTGCTTTTCTCAATATTGACCACTTATATGTCTTACATCAGAATACATCTTTTTGGAGGTAAAAGTGACAAAGGACAATTTCCTCAAAAATATTTCACGAACTAGACATATTAACAATACACAATGTGATACGCTTTATTTAGATTTTCCCAGTTTTAGATCATTTCAGAAGATAAAGTTTTCAGCAGAATGTATAAATATTTATGTGTTGTTGAATTTTTTGTAGATTGCAAGATATCTTCGAGTTGTCTTTTTTCACCATTAGTACTTTGTCGGAAATAAACAAGAGTGATTTGTCTACTATATAAATCCAGCTCAATTTACTTTCATTTTCATCTTGACAAGGCCTTCATCAGGAGTAATTTTTTTTACAATTACATTTTTGTTAATAACTTAAAAGATATGAATGAAGAGTGATTTGTGTTTTTCAGCCACCATTTTACAGACAATGAGACGTGATGGTAATGTAATGATAGCCGTAGACACTGCAGGAAGGATGTTGGAACTGGCACAGCTCTTGGTAAAACACATTGTTCATTAGCATGGGGCAGTACATCTCTATCTCTTTAACACATTACCAAACAATAACGGCATTTGACCAGTTTGTTACAGACGACTTTGGAAAACATTGTGGGAAAAGGAGAACTTGATCTTAATGAGCTATTTTTCCTTGTCCCACAATGTTTTCTACCTTATCAGGAGATTGTTTTTCAGTTTCATCTCATTTTGAAATGACGTCTGCAAACTCTTTGAATTTGGGATTGTTGAAAATTTGGTGTTTGGTATAGGTTTAAAGGTATTTGTACACAGATGTGCGGAAATTTTAAAGTTAGAAATTAATTTCTTTGAAATTGTACAAAAGCCATACTGTTGTATGTCAGTCTTTCTGAAATATGAAAAAACAGCTTGTCCATAGGACCGGCACTTTTGGGAAAGACTGGTAAGATACGCATTGGAGAACAGCCATTTGAGGCAAAGTTATTTCTATATAAGTTTTTAGAGCCTGATAACAGTGAATTGTTATGTAGTAAAATCTAAAAAAACCCACTGCAACAGTTTTGAAATACATCATATGCTCTCACTACAAACTAAGATATATTGATACTTTCTGAATCCATTGTGACTCCAGTATCTTTTTTTTCATCAAATATTATACTTCAATACAAAAACTGTATTGTTTCAAGGATGTTTTATTTTGACTTACAAGTTGTCTAATGTGTGACTGAGCATCTTCAACTAAAGCAAGCATCATTGACAAATTGGTTAGAATACTGCATATAGAATTATAGGGCTCCTAGATGTGCTGGTTCATAACCAGGCTGCAGAGGGAAAGCTTATTATTATGGTCCAAACCAACTCAACCCATTTATAATTTGTGTTTTTGATGGAAAGCTTACTGATCAACCTAGCATGACCAAACTTATGTTTAAGCCTTTAAACTTTGGGTTTTTCATCCAACATTTATATGCATTACATGGTAATATAACTTAAGAGCTGTAAATACAACTTGAAAACTGAATTAGACATTTATTTGATTGAAAGAAGTTAGTGTTTCTAATTTGGTTCCTCTTTGGCAATAAAAGCACTTTACATTCACAGTTGTGAGCGCACTAATGAGCAGGGTTCTAGATAAAATTCGAAGTTGATTTTCCTGGTCTCTTTATTTTTTCTGTAAAGCCTATGTTGTTGGTACTCATTAGAATCGTCGCATTGAGACGATTCTAATGAGTGCCAACAACATTGGTTTTATTGTTTGTGGTTTCATAAGATTTTATGTAAACTACCCTGATAGGCCTTTCATCCAGAGCTTTGTAAGTACATGTACTGTAGCTGGTTCCAGCTAATGTTAAAGGATGGGATTGTCAATTACAACAAAAGGGTTAATGTGCCTGTTTGAGGAGATAAAAGAGGACCGGGGGATTGATTCTCTTAGTGTTTTGCATAAAAAAGTTCTCAACGGTAAGACAAGAGAAAGACACCTATCCTATATCACAGGCTCAATGCAAGACTTTACAAAGTCCTTCACAGACATGAAGTATTTACTATAGTCTTGTATTCATCCCTCGATATAAAGGCTTGCCTCTTATGGGCAAAATCAAATTGGGAAAAAAAGACATGCACAATGTTCATACTCAAAATGATCAGAAATGAATGAAATAGTTGGTTTAAAAAGAAGAAATTAAATTAAACATTTCTAATGTTGACTGCTGCTGATACCAATAAGTTCATTTTTGCATAGAAATGATACAAGGAGTAAAGTGTAAACCCCTTACATTATAGTACCTCATTTTACCGCATCTGATGCAGAAGATTTTGGAAATCATTCAACAATATCAAAATGCTTCTAATGAGTAATTCATCCTTTGATCGCAATCGTTTCTATGCAAGATCATTCAAAAAACTTTTTTTTCCTATTTATAAGCTATTTTAATGTTCAGAATTGTTCTGTCAATATAGACCAGTCACAGGGGACGGATTAACTTTTACCAAATGCCAAATTTTTGACTATCCCTAATTGAAAGACTTTGCAGACGACATATCAAAATGTGATGAAATTGGAAAACAATCTTCTAATTTGGCAGAAAACATTGTAGGAACAGGAAAAATTGCTCGTTACAAGCAATTTCTCCTTTTCCCACAATGTTTTCCACAGTCGTCTGCAACAAAGTGATTAAATGTTGTTATTGTTCGGTATTGGATTAATGTACAGAAATTGGAGCATATTACACAGCCCTCCTATATTGTTAGAGCATTTTGAGGACACCGACCTTGCTTTTGTCAACAATTTGCATATTTTTCATTACTCACATGCAATGTCCATTTTCACTATTGTCAAGATGGGGACATTTTTTTTCTTGTGGCACCAGAATTCTGTTTGAGCGACTTATATCTAGGTCAGCTTTCTATTCATTAGGGGTTTGATACAAAGACTATTGTGTGATGGCGGCTGTTCACATGTTTAAGCTATCAGCATATTCCAACTGTCTTTAGAATAGAACCTTTCCCATGGGTTTCGTTGAATGTCAAACTGCCTTTTCTAATCTTAATATTTAGAATGCTGGGTAATATTCTTAGAATAGATTTTTGTGTCATCTGCTTTCCAAAACCTTTTAAGTATTGGTTAAATTTCATGAGGAAAGATACTCAGAGTAGCAAATAATTAGATCATAGGCTAGCCCCTAATTCACCAGCATTCTAAGGATTAAGGAGGTTTCTCCAACTTTTAAATCTTGTGTTTTCGAGTGTGTTTCTGCTAAAAAAAAAAGCAGTGTTAAAAGTCCTGCAATTGTTTTTTATTAAAACATTGTTCATCAAAATCGAAGTTAAAATGAGTGGGACATCTTTGATACCACTTCACATTAGCTCAGTTAGTTGCATGTCAAACTTTGAATTCAGACTTTGAAACCTTGCTGGATAAATATTTCTTTCGAAAATTAGTAAAGTTACTTTGATATATCATTTGTCTCTGACATATTCATGCGGGAAAGCAGCCATTGTATTGCATGGAATATTGCGCAGTGTTAGTTAGAAAATACCAGGAGCATGGTTATGTGCGCTGATTGCTGGCATCAAATACTGTTGAATAAGGCATTAAACACCAATTCAATAATATAACATTTTTAACAATTTATTTAAGAACATTTCTGCATGGCCTAGTGGTAAAAGTGATGGACTTATAACTTAAGGTCCTGGGTTGGAGCTACACTAACACCTTTAGTTTCAAGGGATGACCTTTGTTACTTCAGGGTCTAGCCTAGTAGTGGTGAATCTAGGAAAGCTGTTACGAAACTGAAAAGCTGTTGATACGGCGTTAAACACCAACAAAATTGATGTAAGAGGATCAATCTATTTTTTCATAGAAAATTCAGATACCAATACAATATACAAGCCAAAGCTATCTATGTCACTCAAGGGACAGTTTTCCACAAAATAGCCGTCAAGAGTTATTGGACATATGCCTATCAGCTTTGATGATCACAAGAAACAAACACAATGTGTGTTGCGATATAGTCCAATTCTTTTGGTAGTGGGGCCAGATACGAGCCTTTATAAAAACAATTAACACTGGGTTGTCTACAGTAATACTGACAGATGACCTAGTGTAATAGCTGTTCTAATTCTCTGAAAAGGTTAAGCTTTTATCTGAAAAGCATTATTACCCTACCTTTAACTCTGACAGTGCTGGAACCGACTTCATGCTTATGCAAATAGGTTGGATCCAGGCCATCCGCCAAGTAAATTGGCGGCTGGCCTTTGATCGGACATGTTTGCTACCTTGAGTATCATTCCTCAACAAAATTAAGCAGATATTTAAAGTTTTGAAATGCAGACGACACAAAAATCTATTTTTAGAAAATTACCCAGCATTCTAAGGATTAGTGGTTAGAAATAATGAGGGGGTCCTGCATGGCAGGCTGTCTCAGAACTCAGGAGTCCAGTGATCAAGCCCCATCAATTTCTCTCGAGAGAGAGTGTCCTTTGCCAAAACTTTTCAGAGCTCTAATCTAGTACTGGTGATTCTAGGAAAGCCTTAGTATAACTGTATAATTGTTGACATGACATTAAAATCCACTTAGACAAGTAAGAAAATATGCCATCAGTGATACTGACAAATTATTGAGCGCAATAGCTGTTATCTTTAATGATTGGGGATTAAATGCAAAAAAGTTTTATTTCAATGTCCTTAATGGTAAGCTTTGTTTGTTTCATACAAATAAAATTTCTTTCCACACCACCATTAAATGTCTTGATGATGGCAAATTTGCTAAGTTCAGTCCCTCATACAGAAACGGCTAAGCGATCAAATTAAGTACAGACAGTCTCCAAGGTTAATAACTTGCCTCGTTGCACATATCTAGCGGGTAAGGAGGATAATAAAGACCAATCAATGTCTGTTTATTGCTGAAAATATATTGTTTCATTGTGCATGTGATTTCGTCTGACATCGTCATTAGCAATGCATACCCTGTTAGGTGATGTTCGTTCTTTATGACCTGCTGACGGTGTTTGGGTATCTGAAAGCTGCAGCCAACCTTCTCATAGCATTGGGCAGACTGGAGAATTTGCCTTGTTTTTCTGTGTATAGATATCTGTTTTGAAGACTTGGCAACAGGTGTCTTGAGATACAATTGTGACAAAGGGGAAAAAACACTTGCAATGAGACTTTTTTTTTTTGTTACAGAATACCTCGGAGGAAGTTTTATTTTGAGCACTTTTTATTTTGATTAATGTGGGATGTTGCATTTAAATTCAATAAAAATAAGAAATGATCCTTAAAGTACAAATGTTTTGCAATACTGTTTGATGAACATTGACAAAAACTTTTTTATGTGAAAAGTTTTGATACTCTTCTTCTTCTAAAGAGTATAATGTTGGTTGTACTTTATTGTTTATACAAATTGTAAAATTAGTAAGAATATATGTAAAGTTTACAAAAATAAATGTAAAATTTATGAGAATTAATGTAAAATTTATGAGAATTAATGTAAAATTCATAAGAATGGATGTAAAAACAAACACAAGCTTAGACATATCTGTTTGACTGTAAAAGTATTATCACTTAACTTAGGGAAAAGCAAAAGATTTGTTATAAATAAGCACTGAACCATTGTTTTATTGGCTATTTGCTCGTGCACATTAACTTGAAAGTCTCATCCCAAATTTCTTTATTTTAATTATAATCATTCACTGAAACATTCCCAGGAAGTGTCCCAGAAGAAATTCAACCACTGATTCCTTCACAGGAAAAATACACTAACAGAAAGCTGCAATGCTTTGTTGACAATAATCAATTATTATCTTAATTGTAAGGAGTTATAGCAATAATACAATAATAATGCGTTGACAACCTTGTGTATAAGAAACTTTTGCTCATAAAGAAAATACTTAGTTAATTATTCAAATGTGTCCCTCTACAGAAATCTAAAGTCGCGCATAGTAGGGAAGGATCATTCATAATCCTTCCTTAATTGATGACCATGTTCCTGCATTTTCCAATCCCATGTCATGTTTGGGGAATATAATAACTTTTGAAGGTCTCATGATATTTAATTAGTTGAGATCACATCAAGAAATTCATCCTAATGGCTCCAATAGAGATATTCCAGGAATATTTTTGATTGGATGCACTTTTATCATTTTCCATTGCTGGTGAATAAAACTGAAAGCCTTTGAGGTACTTTTTACAACTTGACTTTTAACAATATGAACAAAAAATAAGACCCCAATCGATCTAACAATATGAACAAAAAAGAAGACCCCAATCGATCTAACAATATGAACAAAAAAGAAGACCCCAATCGATCTAACAATATGAACAAAAAAGAAGACCCCAATCGATTCATCCTTGCACATGTTAGTCTTTTAGTTGCCAAAGAATTTAACCAATCTGATTAGAAAACTTTAATCCATTCCCCAATGTGAGAATTTATGACTGTCCCAAATAGTGAAATTAAAAGCAAGACCATACAAAAGAAAAGAACACAAATTAACACTCAATTGAATATTGAGTAGAAACCAATGAGACAAAATTGTAAATTTTCTCATAAGGGGACAGTTAAATGATAGATTGAATTGACTGATTTGATCAAAATCAGCAGTTGTTGTCTGTGATGAACTATTTTTCTATTTATTACACAGGTTCCTGAACTAAAATCACAAGAAAATGTTATTATTTTCATATATTTGAATTTTTACATGCTGTTGTTCTTAATTTGTACCAGTGAATTAAGACAAGATAGGCTTTGAGGGTTGACAAGGACCACTACGCTTACTTTATTAAATTCTGAACTCATATGGTTTATTCCATAGTTTAAACATATTTTATTCAATAGATAAACACCATTATATACATTACAAACAATTTTGTGAAACGGATTGGAACGAAAGCTAAAAGCTTATAAAGTTCCTCTCCCTTAATGGCTACCGCAGGTCATTTACAATATAATAATGTTAATTATTATTTGCATATTGATGTAATAAAGTGACGAAATAAAGCATATCTAAATAGCATTATAATAGCAATGATAATCATAACAACAAATAAACATTTGGAGTGACGAGAAATTGTTGGAACGAATGCATGAAGCTGTTGATAGTTAATGCAATAGTATCTAACCAAAAAAAACAAACAAAAAAAACAAACACTAATGTAACATCTTGGCTTGCTGTTTAGTATCTTTAAACATATTCTACAGGATTATCTAACGATATTTCAAACATATTCATCAGAATCTCTTACTTTCAGGAATATAAATATGAACAGCACTAAAAAATAGTTTTGTTTTCTGTTACAGAGAGATCTGGATTACCGAAAAGTATCGGTAAATGGTTTATTCCATGAAAACATCTCTGACATAGCGAAGAAGCTGTCATGTTGCATCTTCTAGGATTACTATTTTTAGGGTTGACAAAATGCTGCCAAGTACAATATCAAAAGAATCATTTAATATGATTTAAGAAAAGAAACCAAATACAACATAATTTTGCCTTCAATTATGACTTGAAAAGAAACAAATTAAAAAATAATTATTTAAAATGACAACACTTCTGTTTACTTTAAACTACGTAAAGTGGATGCTTACGGGAAACATGTTATAAGCCAGGACACATATCCCAAGATTTATAACCTTTCAATTATGTACAAGGTGTTTGCTCAGTTTTTAAGAATTACCAAGAACATGTAGTTTTGATTGGCTTTATCACTTTTTTACGTTAAACCCCACAGAGCTTGTCTTTTCAAGACTCCTATATACGTACAATTTTTCCTGATTTTCTAATTCTAGGATCAGATGTGGCGAAGCTCAGAATCTGGTTTGACGTCATACTCCTTGGCCTTGTTAAATAATGTCAGTTTTAATGTTGTGGAGTTTGCCAAGTCTCAGGTAAGTTACGGTTTATTTTCATGTTCTTTGTCTTTTTAAACAGTCCCTGCTTCAATGTTGTAAAAGAATTCCCCATAAGGCAATTTTTCCTGCTGTAAATTCTGTATGAGGAGATTTTAATTTTAAGATTGATGGGTAATTTTCTATAAATAGATTTTGGTGTCATAGCAAACAGATTAGATCACAGGCAAACAGCCAATTAACTCGGCAGCTTGCCTGGATCTAACCTGTTTGCGTAAGAATGAAAATGGTTCCAATAATTTTAGGGTTAAACATGGGTTCACAATGATGGAGAAATTCAAATTGAAATATTTCAAGGTTGTGCTATTTACTCAAGGACCAAACAGAAGGTTTAATGCAAGACTTAAGCAACTCCATCACTTTTGTGAAGTAGTTGCAATAGTCTTGTGTCGACCGCTTGTTATTTTGAACTCTAACCATATCTCCCTTAACCCTTTACCAAACGCCAAATTTTCGACTGTCCCAAATTGAATGGATTTGCAGACGTCATCTCAAAATGTGATGAATTTGGAAAGTAATCCTCTTATAGGGCAGAAAACATTTGGGGAAAAGGAGAGATTGCTCATTACAAGCAATTTCTCCTTTTCCCACAATGTTTTCTAGATTCATTTGCAACAAAGTGGTTAAAGGTCGTTATTGTTTGGTAATGGGTAATGTCAGACTTATTTTCAAAGTTTCATTCCAAAATAACTGCCTTTGACAGATGAAGAGGATCCTTTATTTCAGAAAAGTACCGGAATGTTCAGTTCTGATATAGATATAATTGCCCAATTGCATGTCCAAATGTATTAGATTTCACTGGTTTCCATACAAAAATCAAAATCCATTTCCCAAGTATTGGTGTACTGGTTTTATTTCAGACAGCACACTTTTAATATAAAGTGTTCCCCCAATAGACATGAAATTCATGTACCTCAGATTTCTCTCCATTTACTTTTCATCTGTTTTATGATGTTTTCCAACTTAAGATTTCAAAGTGAGTTTTTAACTTGAGACATTTGTAAGCCTTATGATAAGAAAAACTGACCACTATGTTAAGAAAAACATGTTTAAGATGAATGCATGGCATCAAAAAAGATTCCTATTTTGATGACATATTTTCTACACATTTTTGAAATGGAAGTGATAATTAGCCCTTTCAGCACCGTTGTCAGCTTGTTTCCTGTACTTGTCCGTATGATGATTATATAATAAACAAGTAAAACTTCACTTGACTGTAAAGCCTTTTGGACAAGCTAGGCAATACAGACGATCAATTTTGCCACAGCTGTGTGCCTTAGTCTACTATTGTTGAAATTAACTGCTTTTTTTTGGGGAGGGGGGGGGGAAGAATGTGCCTAAACTTGATGCTGGCAGGAGCGTTCTATGATAATCTTGGTGCCAAAATGGTTGACAAATTATTTATACACTGTTGTTGGCTGATGCTTTAATCCTTAACTTTGTTTGAAAACAATATACGCTATGTGATAATGAAGTTAAAGTGTTGTGACAAAAAATAGAATTGCTTATTTCATTCGTTAAAATTCATTTTTTTTAGCAGCAGCAATTGCAACAATACTGATTGGAAAAAGTTAAGAAACTGGGGTGGCGAAAGCTAATTTTGATTTACAAGCTTGGCAATACTATATGGACAATTTATTATGCCACCCACGTCAAAAACTGTTATTGTCAATCTATAGAAAATATGATATGAAAAAAATTTAAAACCATGTTGAAAGAAGTATATATGTCAGATATTTGAGCCTTCATTTTCGCCAGAGATGGATCTTATTTTTACCATTTTGGTTGGCATCTTTTCTCCAATCCTGCCCCTTATGAAATAACCTAATTACACCATGCTCAGGTCAATAAGAAATCTCGGATTTCCAATTTAAAGATAGAATGCAATCGTTAGATGTCTGCTTAATGGCATACTGTAGGTCATGGTTCAGGGATATCTCCCCTTTCCTTCCCCCATTTCTGGACTAAGGGTGCGTCAGCACCTTAGCCCATTGAATTTACATACCATTTTTTGAGGGACAGTACTTTATCGATACACAAACAGCGGTCTGACCCCAATTACTTATTATACATCCACCTTCACTCTGCAGACTAATAGTAATACTTTCTTGGAACTAGGAATGTAGCCCGGATTTACTCGCTTTATTTTGCTCTATATTATTATAACTGTTGCCTCATTGGAAATTGTGAAATGTCCAGATGTTCGAAAAATAGACTATCGTTTAGTCTCTGTTCACAGAATAATAATTATAATAATGTTGGTAAATGGAGCAGCTGTTTTCCTTGAGATGTTGCCCGAAGAAAATTTCAAATGTATCCTCAATCATCTTGCTTTATTTTTTATTAAAACGCACCTTAGTCCTTCAGCGCTATCAGCGCTTTGATTCTTTTTAAACTTCCCTAATCTTGCTCAGAGAGATTATTTGTGAATACACTTCTTCTTGTTAACACTGCAGTGGTGACAGTTTTCGCCCAGTCTTCGATCAACACAGTTGGTCTGTGAAGCACTTACTAAGTTACGATAGAAATTCACTGAGCCCTAGAATTTGGGGTTTAGCGCAAGACTATTGTAAGTCCTTCACAAAAGTGAAACACTATATCACTATACTATGGTATGTCCTTGAACACATGACCTGTGTAAGGGTAAAAAAGTTCCTGCTTTAGAAAAATGCTTATGCAGTTATTGGAAAATACATTTTTGCATGTTCTTGGACATAATAGGGTAGTCTGAATGGCCAAAATAAGAAATACGGATGCGATAAAGACAGCTTTCATGTTCTGTCCAATTCTTCCTTTCTATTATGATTTACTGGATAATAAATAATTGGGGGAGTCAGCTAACCAAATGTAGAAATAGAGAATTTGTTGGCTTTTTATACAGGAAATAGATTGGATAAAAACTAACAATTTGTTTGCTCTGATTTCAAATTGTATTCAACTGTGATCTATGTGTATCATGGCAATTATTTTATTTGTCAAAATTGAAGTCAGAAGCAGTAGTGTGACATGTCCAAATGTCTGTTGATACAATTTTGTCAAAGATGATAAATTGTTCATAACAAGCCATTTCTCCTACCTTCAGGATTGTTTAACCCTTAACGCCAAATTTTCGACTGCCCCAAATTGAAAGAGTTTGCAGACGACATTTCAAAATGTGATGAAATTGGAAAATAATCTTCTGATAGAGTAGAAACATGGTGGGAAAAGTAGAAACTGCTCGTTACGAGCAATTTCTGCTTTTCCCACAATATTTTCAAAGTCGTCTGCAACAAAGTGGTCAAATGTCGTTTTTGTTTGGTAAAAGGTTTAAGGCAACCTCTACAGTTTTGTTGAGTTTGATATAATTATAGAATGTAATGTTTATTGAAATTTCCACTTGTAGTCAAAATGATTTAAGTCGACATGTATAGTCTGGATGTTAGTGCATGTACATGTAAAATTTTCTTAATTATTTGTTGTTTCCATGACAAAAATGTCAATGAAAATGTTTACTATTTTACCTAACGGTTCCTCCTTGTGCTATCCACTACTTTTTACTGGTCAAGATTTTAGGGAGTGTATCTGAATCTTTTGTTTGACTTTTCATAAAACTATTCACATCACCCTCTTCTTTTGGTACTCAGTAGACTACCCTCATCTAGGCAATTCTAATTAATACAAACAATACAGGCTAGATAGAAGAAATAAGTTGGCAATTGAAATTTGTTCGGAAATAGAAATAAGTTAGCAAGGAATGTACGCCATATCTAGGGTTCAATGCATGACATAGTCATTGCTTAATTTTTATGAACAAACTGATAAAAATGAAGGATTGAAAATGCAGTCTTGCATTGAACTCTCGAATATCTGGAGCTGATCCTTGTGCATTTTGAATGTGAAAAGAGTCTTTTTGTGAACCATATGATTTCAGCCTCAGATTATTTCATCAATTTCTTGTTCGTCATTTCTTCATTTTGGTTCTGTAACTCGAAACCAATTTGTCACTCCAAGATAATTTTAGTTGAGATGGCAATAGGAGAAAGAACTCTGTGCAATTCTTAGGAAGTTTATTTCCTGTATTCTTAAAATGATGACTTCACAAAAAGCCTCTGACCTTAGGCTTTGTAAGCTCAGCCAGGAGCAAGATCATTTGCTTGATGGCTCAGTCAGGAGCAAGTTTGAAACCCTATAGCTTAGGCAAGATTCTTTCAAATGTTTATGTCAATAAGAAATATATGTTTCATTTCTATACTACCACTGATTATGTACTGAAATGTGCAAATTTTGATGGTTCAATGCAGGGTTATAATAAGCCCATCACAAACATGAAGCGCTTACTTTAGTATTGTATGGAAGCTGTTATTTGGTAAAGCAGTCAATGCCTTTGACAGAATACTGTGCAGTACTACTTCTGAAATAACCAAGTGCATTGACTTGGTGCACTTTGTGTACTGATCTTAATACTTCTTGCACTGACATTAGAACTTGATGCACTGAAATGTTCACTGAAATTCTGTTGAAATTGTTGTTAATTACCAATTTAACCCACAAGATAGGGGGAAGTATGCCCCACTATGAATTGGTAATGCTTTACCAAATTACACTTTGCCAGTACTCTTTTTCTTCAAGATGGCAAGGCTCATTTGCAGGTCATTAGCTTCTAGTTATTTAAAGGCTAAAACTTAATTTCAAGTCCCCAAAATCCTCATGGAAAAGTGCAGCTGGGCCAACTTTAGCTCATGACCAAACAATAACAGCATTTGACAATTTTGTTTCAGACGACTCTGGAAAACAATGTGGGAAAAGTAGAAATTGCTCTTAATGAGCAATTTCTCCTTTACCCACAATGTTTTCTGCCCTATCAGAAGATTATTTTTAATTTCATCACATTTTGAAATGTCGTCTGCAAACTCTTTCAATTTGGGATAGTAGAAAATTTAACGTTTGGTTAAGGGTTAAGCAAATGCGAATGACATAAAGAAGCATTAAAGGAAGAAAAAACACGTTCATTTTTAATGCTGTTATGTAGAAACCATTGTGGCAATAGCATGGACTGCTCTTTTTGAACAACATTGTTTCTTTTGCTACTATATTGCATCAAGTCAAATGAAAATGTATTGGGCCAGGTATGGTAAAATTGATACTTCAAACCCATTGGAGATGAACATTGGTTGATAGACACAAGCTAATGAAATCTGCTCGGAACTTGACAGAGAATTCACAACATAATGTCTGCCACTTCTTAGATAGTATATGCCACCTATCATATTCATATGCAACATATTAGTTCATTGAAGTTACACATCAAACTACTTCAAAAGATCAAATTAACTCAGAGCTTTGGGTAAATTTAATAGATATGGTATTCAATCATTCATCAGTGCGGGATGCGTCTTTATCCCATTACAAAACAATAACGACATTTGACCACTTTGTTGCAGACGAATTTTGAAACCATTATGGGAAAAGAAGAAGTTGCTCATGATGAGCAATTTTTTCCTTTTCCCACAATGTTTTCTGCCCTATAAGAAGATTATTTTCCAATTCCATCACCTTTTGAAATGTCGCCTGCAAACTCTTTCAATTTGGGACAGTCAAAAATTTGTTATTTGGGAAAGGGCTATGCACTTGTGCACCTCCATTTACGTAAGGAATTTGTTGGTTGTGTTCTCTTGTTTCTTTATTCTTAACAGAAGGCACTTGGTATTAATTCATACTCTGGTGCTAGAGTGTCTTCTTCTAGTGCCAAATGTCCGGAGTCTGATTTTGGCACAATTTCCTAGGATAAAGAGTCTTTAGCAAATGCCTATTAATATTTTTTTTTAAATTCTCTTAGACCGAAATGTTTTAACCCAAAATACCAAAATATCGTTTTGCAAAATAGAAAAAAAAAGTTCTTAGATGATAATTATTATGAATGTACCATATATCTAAACTTAGGATCTATGTAAAAGTTTTGAATTATTCATTGTTGAGAAAAAAATTGACAAATTGTCTCTACATGAAATTGTAGTTTCAGAATATTTATTCTCCTTAAGGTTGAAACCAAGAAGAAAATTTATCCTTAAAATGCTGGGTAATTTTCTAAAAATAGATTTTTGTGTTGTCTGCTTTCCAAAACCTTAGTTATCTGCTTAATTTCGTTGAGACAAAGATACTTAGAGTAGCAAACAGGTTAGATTACAGGCCAGCCGCCAATTTACTTGGTAGCTGGCCTGGATTCAACCTGTTTGCATAAGTATGAAGTTGGTTACAGCACAATAAGGGTAAACTATAGTTGTTGCTATTCATTACCCGCGGTTTGGACCTGCCTAAAAGTCCCATATGAGGGTGTTGTTTAACCCTTTACCTAACGCCAAATTTTCGACTGTCCAAAATTGAAAGAGTTTGCTGACGACATTCTGTAATGAGATGAAATTGGAAAATAATCTTCTTATAGGGTAGAAAACCTGTTGGGAAAAGGAATAATTGCTCATTGCAAGTAATTTCTTCATTTTCCAACAATGCTTTCCAGAGTCATCTGCAACAAAGTGTTGAAATGTCGTTATTGTTTGGTTATGGGTTAAACAGTTATTCACTGGGTATACGTTATTTAGATCAATTGGTGCTATGCATAATAGGCCATATATAGCAACAAATTAACATATCTATTACTTTTGTAAAACCACATTAGTATGTTTTAATTAGTGCTGGATTAGTTCTAATGCCTGACCAACGACTTGTACTATCAACCCATACCCACATGTAGAATTTTGTAAATGGTTGAAATAGATAAAAGATGCAGACAACAGTTTCTTCTTTGTCAGAATTGTTTCTTGAGTTAGTTGAACGTGACAACTTTTCTCAAACTCTTCTTGCAAGCTACATTTTACCTAAAATATCTCATCGAAAATTTTCCCAATGTTTGTAAGATTAATTTTGCCTGATCAAGGCAATTTACTCGCCAATATATTTTGTTCCATTGACTTCTGAAAAACATTTGGAACCAGAAAAGGTTGGAGGTGATTTTAAATCCACTGTATTCTGAATTCAAACTTTAATCCAATATTTTTGTTTTTAACACTTACATTATATCATTGGAGGATCCCAGAAATTTAACTAAATAAGAAGTATACCCATCATGTATCTAGATGAATAGTTGCCCCCAAAAAAATGTATCTTTGTGAAGCATTACCATATGTTATTTTTATACCAAAAATTAAATGGAAAAAGCCCTGTGTTTGTATAACTTGATGATACAACAACTGATTTTGATGAAACAACAATCTATGTATATTCCAGGTGGAATGGATGAGTGACAAGATTATGAGGGCCTTTGAAGACAACAGAAGTAATCCCTACCACTTTAAACACATGAAGCTCTGCCATAACCTCTCCGAGTTGTGTAAAATACCTGAACCCAAGGTAGGTGAAAATGCAGTTTTTGAATTAAGTAGTACTTGGAGATTTTTTTATGACAATTTATCTCAAATTGGAGGGTACCGCATTAAGACCAACTATTCAAATCTTGAATTGCTTATCTTGGTTCACAGAATAAGGCGAGCAGCAGTACTTATTTACTTCTTATACAGGCATTGTTTGTTCATGTGTTATTGGGTTTTTGTCAATTTCGTCTTTTCCATTCAATTGTGTGTTTCTGGTCAATGTCTTTGCTTATCATTAGTTGAGTATGTGTTTTGCATTAAATTCTTTTGAATATGTAAATGTAGATAGAAACTTACGCATAAAGTTAAGTTCAGGGGCAGACATGAATATTTCTTGTAAACCCAGATTTTTATCTGGTTTTCTGATGTAAAAAGGTTTGTCTTGAATTCTTGTTCTATTGACCACTGCTAGATCATTTAACTTCTGATAGAATGACCAAAACCCTAATAAACAGGGTTTTTGAAGGCAAAAGAGCAGGGATTGTATTTTTCACAATTGAACCAATATTGTCTAAATACTTGAGTGAATTATAAGTTTATACAAAGTGAGGAGGGGGCCTCCATGGCCTAGTGGTTAGAGTACAGAACTTGAAATCACATGGCCCCTCTCCGCGTGGGTTCAAATCCTGAAAGGGATATGGATTTTCATGAGAGGCAGTCTCCCGACTGACTTACGGAATGCCGATGGTTCTACCCACCTTGACCAGCCCTTATGGGCAGTTGAGTACGGGGGTCTTCCTCCATCATTAAGAGTCGGGCATCGCTACATAACTGAAATAATGTTGATGTGATGTTAAACCCATATAAAAAACAAAGTGAGGAATAAGCAACAAATATGCAAGGGAGATCATGAATTGGTCCAACTCACAAATAGTTCCTCCTTATCAATGATTCTGTGTTCATAAGTCTTGTGAACACTATTGTCCAATTTGTTTTATTCCCGATCATCCCATATTCAAAATTAGGATTTTAACCCTTTACTACATAATACCAGATTTTGACGCAAATCAATTCCCATTTAACTGCCCTGAGTTGTGGGTTTTCATGCTTTATTTAATATTAAATGAAACAAAATATGGTCCTGGAAAAGTAACTGATGCAATTGGTGGTCATGGGGTATATAGAGGCATTCATCATTTTTATGGCCCAGTGAAAACAACTATATTTTCTCACAATTCAAACCAATGATTTGAATTTGCAAATCGGTTTATAATGACAACCCTGTGAGGATGCGACATATAAAACCACAATTTTTTCCATTTTCCCTGTATATATTTATCACATTGATATTGGATTGAGAAGATAGATATATGCTATCATAAGACGTTTTATAACTTGAGGGTTCAATGCAAGACTGTAGTAAGTGCTTCACATCCATGAAGCACTTACAATAGTCATGCATTCAATCCTAAATTTACTGATCCTGTAGACTTCATCCTCCATCAACAGTTACAAAGTGGGAATGGGAATACTCTGGAGTCAGTCAAAGCAAAAAGAGGAGAGCATTGTTTCCTTTAATAAATCTATTTTCTTATATTGTGCTTCTCTGAACTAATAAAAAATACCATGACAAGATGACTCAAACAAATACATTCAACAAGGCATTTCATCAGTTGGTTGGTGAAACATTGGAAGGGAAGGACTGGGGAGAACTTAAATGCATCCTACTTTTTATCTCTGTGCAAATGGTCTGTTTTCACAAAAGGAGTCCATCTATATATGTCATGTGTTGTTGTTTATTTCAGCATATAAGTGATGAATAAAATTGTATGAATACTCTTAACCCTTTACCAAATGCCACTTTTTCGACTTTAACAAATTGAAAGAGTATGCAGACGACATTTCAAAATGTAAGGAAATTGAAAAATAACCTTTGTTGAAAACAACATGGGAAAAAGGAGAAATAGCTGGTTAGGAGAAATTTCTCCTTTTCCCACAATGTTTTCTAGAGACGCCTTTAACAAACTGGTCAAACTGTTGTTATTGGTTTGTAATGAGTTAATACATAACTTTGGGTTTGTGGCAGTACCGTGGCATGGTTATTTGTCTTTGGCAACATTCTAGTTTTAAAGATAACAATGTTCTCATACTGCGTCCTCTCAATTCTTAGTTTGAATTGAGATGGCACTTTCCTAGTACATGGCTGGATTGACATTTTACTTTTGTACATCCTGTTTGATTTAACCTGTTCAATACTATTCATATAAGATGAAAATAAAAGCATTTATTCAATTGAAATAATGCAATACTACATAACTGAACAATCAGTAGTGGTACATTGTATTGAAAATAAATGTGCAACAGGGAGAGTTTGCTTAAGATTAAATTATTCCCTGTCAAAACCTTTTCAAATATCGACTTGTGAAAATATGAAAAAGTTTTTGATATAAGAGAGTGAAAACCTATATGAGCAAGATAAAGCCAAACCCTAGAATCCATAAAACCGACTCTTAAAAGGACTTTATTTCAGATTGAGATTTTAATCTTTGTAAGATGATATGTTTCTTCCGGATAAAATGACATCATAGATGTAAAAAGTTACATTCAACGAGATTATTGACAAACTTCTCGTCAGCAGTTATGAAAGATACCATCATCTCTAGGGTCTTTCAAACATTTGACTTTGCATGCACAAACCCTATTGCCCATATGCAAAATTATCAAAATTATCAAAGAAATTTGCATCAAAGGACTGAAAGGCTTCAATGCTCATTTCTCTTTTCTTTAACCCTTTCCCAAACAACAAATTTTCGACTATCCCAAATTGAAAGGGTTTACAGACGACATTTAAAAATGTGATGAAATTGGAAAATAATCTTCGATAGGGCAGAAAAAATTGTGGTAAAAGGAAAAATTGCTCGTTACTAGCAATTTCTCCTTTTTCCACAATGTTTTTTCTAAAGTCTTCTGCAACAAAGTGGTCAAATGTTGTTATTGTTTGGGAAAGGGTTAATAAAACATATGAGATCAGCAATTTTAGAATGATGAAATGAAAAGAATATGAATCGTCATTTTAATGTTTGTTACTCATGGAATACAATCTGTGTGAAAGTTCATTAAACTATCATTTTGGTGTTGTTGAAAAATGAAAAAATATTAATGAATGACTAAAGACATAATGGAAATTTTCTCATTTGACAGCTATTTAGAATATTGATAGACAAAAGAGTTAAAGGGATAGTTCTGACTAGAAAAGTTAAGGTACCATTTGGTGCCTTTATCAACAATTTTTAGAGAATAAAGATATTCAGTGTCACAGACATATCCCATTTGTTTTCACTGTTTCTGTCCAGAAAATTCACCAAGATAATGATATAGACTGCTTTGGTAGAACAGTGGGTGTGTTAAGTGGGATATTGGGGAGCCTAAGTTGATTTGGTCAGCAAAAGTAGACAAAAATCATAAAACAATATAACTTCACAATTTCTTATTGGTATAGGGAAGGGACAATTGTGACAAAAAAGAACATTACACATATTGAGAGGGTCCTGCGTAGCCCAGTGGTTAAGGTTGCAGTTTAAAAACTCTGGATCCAGGTTTTGAGCCCCAAAGGTACCCCTGGTTTCATGGGCGTCTCCTTTGGCAATACACTTCAGAGCCCTAGCCTAGTAATAGTGGATCTAGGAAAGCAGTCACATAAATGAAAAATTGTTGACACAATATTTGACCTGTTATAAATGATGCACATATTGAGTAATTGCTTCTTTTGTCATGAATACTTTATGAGTCTTCTAATGCACATGTATAGAAAATTGTATTTATAAAGGAAAGGGTCAATTTGGCAGACAGAGTTGATCATACATGTCACAAAATGGCGGGTACCAGCCAACAAGGGTTATCAGATAATTTCAAAGTGTCATCTTGTGTAGTAATTGTTCTCTGTCTTTAAAAGATACCTTGGGAAAGTGCTTTGCCTTTCCTCTTATTCAAACCAATATATCTCTCTATGACTCTTTTACAGTATAGTCCAGAACTGATCAGTGTTTATCTTGCCTGATGGTCAGATGCTTCCTTAACCCTTATAACGCTGGAACCAACTTCATGCTTATGCAAACAGGTTGGATCTAGGGCGGCCACCAAGTAAATTGGCGGCTTGCCTGTGATCTAACCTGTTTGCTACTCTGAGTATCTTTTCTCTCATCAAAATTATCAGATATTTAAGGCTTTGGAAAGCAGACAAAACAATAAATAATTTTAGAAAAGAACCCAGCTTTCTAAGGGTTAGGGTATCTAAATGATCTTTTTCACATGCTCTTAGCCTAAAGAGACAAAAACATGGCAATGTAATTTTGGTCCTGTCACATTTGATCATTGATCATATTCCATTAACAGATGCTAACTATAAACCCGATTCCCCATTGGACATGGGATCAACTAATTAAAGTGAAATGATTCACAGAAAAGAATTGTATATGAATTTGTCCATTTCATAGAAAACCTTGTCATGAGGTGCAATTCTTTGGAATACAAGATGTCAGTTACCAGAAGAATTTTCATCTTAATTAGCATGGTTCTTTACATCCTAAATTATTTCTCTCAAATCTTTCCAAACCAATGACTGCTCTTTCACATGAAAATTGTAAATTGGCAGTGACAGAATGAATGAAATAAAGACAAATGGAAAGGAAAAGTTGTATAATGTAATATGGAAACAGTTAAGAAACTGTGAAATTACTGAGAGCTCAGTGTTTTGAACAAAGTGATGCCGAAGAACAGTTTGTTTAACCCTTTCCTAAACACAAAATTTTTGACTGACCCAAATTGAAAGAGATTGCAGATGAAATTTCAAAATGTGATGAAATTGGAAAAATAATCTTATGATAGTGCAGAAAACATTGTGGGAAAAGGAGGAATTGCTGGTCAAGAGCAATTTCTCCTTTTCCCCAGATTGTTTTCTAGAATCATCTGCAACAAAGTGGTTAAATGTTGTTATTGTTTGGTAAAGGGTTAACTAATATAAGATCCATGTTTTTCTAACGTTTTGTATTGGCATTGATTGGTTGGTAAATTGGTAAGGCATGTTTTATCTGCTCTTTATTTGGTGTAAATAAACATACCTCTGTTGGAAAACAAGTTATCCTGATTCACAAAATGTATTGATCCTTTACTTAAAATGAGAACAGTGTTTCAGGGGTAGAGTGTTGGCCTCTTGACGTAAGGGTCATTCATTTGAATCCAAAATTGGTGTTTTCATCAATGTTAAATGGTTCTTAATGAACACAGAACTTTTTCATGAAATTCAAGAACAGGTTTATGAACAAGTTAAGAACATCTTTGTTTTCATGAATAGCCATTCAACGTTCATAAATGATCTTAAAGTTTATTAAAAAGTTCTTGAATTGTTTGCACTGGCAGCGTCCTGAGTTGTAGATCAAGCTTTGCCAAAATTCTTCAATTATAAAGTAAATGTTACATGATTTATTTGTCTCTCGTCTTTAATCAAATATGAATTTAATTGGTAGCTTGGAAAAGAATGTTGTACAGCACTGAAGATGAATTACCAGTGGCGTAAAAAGGTACACTGACTGTCATAAGACTGAAATATTGTTGAAAACTGAGTTAAACCTCGATTCTACCAGAGCAAGAATAATGCTTTCTTTAGCTTCGTCAGTTGGCTTCAAACTCTTTCTATTGTAGGTGATAGAAGATTTAGAGCTTCGTTTAGAGTAATTGACATCTAGTGTACTTCTGTTCCTGACTTCAAGTGCTAAACCTTTCCATCAAATGGAACGTGAATTGTCCGATAAGAAAAAATCAACAGACAAAAAATACAAACCATTAAGAAAGCTTTTCATTCGGGATTATATAACAATTCACTGTGACAAAAAGTGAAATTGCTCATGATGAGCAATTTCACTTTTTGTCATAGTGATGTATAACTCTTCTACTTTTGTTTTATCAAAGTGAAACAAGATGAAGTGAAGTGTTAGGTCACACTCTTGTTCTCTTCTACAAGATCAAGATGAACTTCCCTGTCATGTTCTCTGCTGTGTATTTGACACTGATTCCATTACTGGATTAGTTTAAACGTAATTTTCAATTAACCTAGGCCAGTTGAAGAGTTGATAGATTAGAGGTTGTTACATTGAACCTTTCTGCCGTTTAATTTTCTTTTATTTAAATGAGACTTTTTATCTAATCTTTATGAAAGAAATATAAAACAGGAGAATGAGAGATATTGATACAAATGTTAGATGCTCTATTGGAACTGTTTCATGGTTTTGGGATTAATGAAAAGGTATAAAACGAGGGAAAACCATAACGTACCTTGAATTGGTTACAAGAATTTTACATTGACTAAAATGAAATGAATTATCTAACTAACTGCATTGTTTCTCCAAAAGGAATCATTACATTGTATGTGAAAGATGAATGTTATCAATGATGCAGATACTCTCAAGGGGGCCTCCATGGCCTCGTGGTTTGCAAGTATAAAACTTGAAATCACATGGCTCCTCTCCGCATGGGTTCAAATCCTGATGAGGGATACGGATTTTCATGAGAGGAAGTCTTCCAACTGACTCACGGAATGCCGATGGTTCTACCTGTCTTAACACGCCCTTTTGGCAGTTGAGCGCGAGTATTGAGTCTTCCTCCATCATTAAGAGTCGGACATCACAACATACCTGAAATAATTTTGACGCGATATAAAACCCATACAAATAAATAGATACTCTCAATTTTGGACAACATAACTCTATGCCATATAGGGAGATACAGGGTTGACCAGTCCTCTAAAACGTATTGGTCACTCGGGGTCATTCTGGTATCCTGTAAATTCATTTACAGTTCAGATGGTCACTCAGAGGACACCCTGAAGCTTCTAACTAATATGATTTTCTCTATTTCACATGATTTTTTCTGCTTCAGACAGGGATGGCGTTCTATTAATGTCAGAGTGTACATTTAATTATTCTCTTGCGTTCCTTCATACGAACAGTCTGCTGTAGTGTAGTAGGTATGGTCATGGTTTAAGAGCAACCATCCGGAATGTGAAATCCCATGGCCCCTCTCCACATGGGTTCAAATGGTGTTGATGGCATCTGGACTTCTATGAGAAGTAGTTTCTCATGGACTTACGGAATGCCAATGGTCCTACCTGGATTGACAAGACCTTTCTGAGGTCTTCCTCCATCATTATGAGCCTGGTATCATAACAAAAATAAAATAATGTTGATGTGGTGTAAAACTTATATTAATACGATAAGAACAAATGTCCCTGGCTTAATCCCAAGTAGCAGATGATCAGTTCATTGTAGGTTGTTGCTTTGTTGCTTTTTTTTATTGCCACAAACAATTAAGGTTACATAGGTAAATGGATTATTGAACTGAATAAATTAACTAACAACCTCATCTAAAACTGAAAAATTATTAAAAACACTGTAAATTTCCCCTCACACTGTAAAATTTTTCAGAAAGTTTTAACCTATTAAATCACCTTTCACACACTTTTAGAATGCTAGGTATATTTTTAAAAATAGACTTTTGTGAGGTCTTAGTAACTCTTTAAAACCTTTAATATCTGCTTAATTTTGTTGAGAAATGATACTCAGAAAAGCAAACAGGTTAGATCACAGGCCAGCCACCAATTTGTATGGTGGCTTGCCTGGATCTAACCTGTTTGTATAAGCATGAAGTCGGTTCATACACTGTAATCCTAACACACATCAAAGAAAAAGAAAAGAAAATGACAAAAAGGAAAGAAAGAAATATCATTTAAAGCCATAGGGTGTGTCGATGCCGATAAAGATATCAGATTATATGCAGATTGGAAAGCCAGTTTTTCTCCGAGTGCCATTCTATTTCCTTCTTATGGCATTTTGTGGCTAGTCTTTATTCAAACTTTGAGCAGACCACAATAATAAAAAGATGAGAGACTATATCAGGGGTTCAGCACAAGACTATAGTAATTAGTGCTACACAAAGTTGAAGCACTTACTATAGCTTTGCACTGAAGCCTCTGATGTTTCCTCTTTTTTCTCCTATGATTTCATGTCAATCATGCAGGATCTTTTGTTCCACCATGATATTTAAAAGTAAAAAGGTCAATGTAGATTGATGCATGCACTTGAAATAGAGTCAAGATACTTGAATAGAGCCTGAAAACTCTTTATCCAGGCCAACCAAAAAAGCTAGTATAACTATTGATTTTTTAGGTTACTGAAAGTTTTGAATAACCATCAGTTGTTAAGGAGCCTTTTTATAGGCACAGTGCTTATTAGAGTAAAGATTATATGAAAAGAAACTTAAGAAAATGCTGTGAGGTTTGTGTAACCATTGAGGTGGTCTGTGCAAGCTGATAAATCAAGCTATTGCTGTGAGCTGTTGTAATTTACTGGTTCTAGCCAAATTAATGCATTTTCACACCCCAAGAGCTGAGTTTTCATGGGTGGTCAAATTGAAAATAAAGTTAGATTGAAGATTCAGTGTAACACTAGAGGAGGTGTTTCACCAGGGGTGATTTTAACTCTTACAGTGCTGAAACCAACTTCATGCAAACAGGTTGAATTGGTTATGGCCATGGCCCTTGAATAATTCAAAATGTGCTTCTTTAGATTGTCCAGCTACTTTGAGTCATCCTTCTGTTTGTTTTAAAATACAAGGTCTTGTTTTGATCAACCAAGACTATAGTTAGTGGAGCACATCCTTAAAGGACTTACTTTAGTCTTGCACTGAATCTTTATTAAAGTTCTTTAACTAGTCTGTGTGGTTGAAACAGGTCACTATCAAAACTCTAGGGGCTGTAAGATTCAATCTGGATGAACTTTTCATTCCGATATTTGTCTTGATATATCCATGTTTTTAATCATAGGAAATGTTTGATCAAAAACATCATCAACAGATTAAATACTAGAAAAAAAAAACAACCTTGTGACACAATTTTGGTAAATTGTGAAATGTTTCTTCTTATATTCCTTAGTTGACAAAAATGTTTATTGTCGTTGATCAACTTTGATAGGTTTAACATTGCTGTAGTATCTCAGGTGATGGATATAGTGCCATCCTTTCTCGTTTAATCAAAACTACTTTCTGTCTCGCAATGGAATTGTTATCACATTTTACAAATTGTCAATGATGTGTCACATCACAAAGCAAGGTTACAGATATGCATCACATCACAATGTTGATGTAATTTTGTGGTCTTTGAATCTTTCATACATTCAGAAACTAGATTAATTCTTTGAAACTTATTTCTTTTGATCAATATAGCCAAGTTTGTGAAAGAGAGAATTTCTCGACAAACACAGTAGGTGATTTTAACAAGTTAATAAAATCTTTCAAAGATTTAAGACAGAATGGTGCATCTATGAAGAGTGTTGAATAATGCAGGGGTTCTGTGCAGACCAGTGGTTAAGGTGGCAAACTCAGAACTTGGGGATGAATAAAAGCACAAACGTTGGTTAAATAATTTGTCAATTTATGTATGTACACACAATATGCGATGGATTTCAAAAGTGTTGCAATACTTTTGGATTTGAATACATTTTATTCAATATATACAGGATTTGAATACTTAAATATAAACTTATTATACTTCCAAATGCTTTAATTCACTGTACGTCTCATGCAATAGTTCAGCTGCTATATATAATTTCAAAGAATTAAAATTTGATATCCTAATTGCATCTTACACCATACATCTGTGCATAGGCAGCTCTGAGATTTGTTTAAATGAAAAAAGGGTTCAAACATATCTTGGAGAAAGTAAATAAATATAACATTCGCCATTGAACATAAAAATCCCAGCTATACATTTTCTTATAGACACAAACTGACCCCCAAAAATGGTGTTGTATTTTTATTCATTTTTGATTTCATTTCATTTTAAATGAGACAAATAGCTTATGCCATTATGCAAATAAGAAAATCAATCTTATTGTCAAAGATTTCCTGTTGCTTTTTCCATTAAGATTTATGCTTCTTTAATGGTTTCTTGGATCATACAATGTGAATCCACAATCCATTATGGAGCCTGCTGTATTCATCATGAATTATTATCTACCAATTCAATAAACCTTTCCTAGCCCCTCATTTTATATTATGCTCACTAAACCCTTGAGTAAATTTTCGACTGTCCCAAATTCAAAGAGTTTGCAGATGACATTTCAAAATGTAATGAAATTGAAAAATGATCTCCTGATAGGGCAGAAAACATTGTGAGAAATGGAGAAATTGTTCATTAAGAGCATTTTCTCCCTTTCCCACAATGTTTTTTCCAGAGTCTTCTACAACAAACTGGTCAATTCTAGTCATTGTTGGTTAATGGATTAAGCTCTGTAAGAAGTCTCTGAGACCAATGTTACAATACAAGTAAGTTATTCGATAGAATGAGCAATTTCTTGTTTTTCCACAATTTTTTCCAGAGTTGTCTGCAACAAACTGGTCAAATCTATTATTTGTTAATGGGTTAAGCTCTGTTAGAAGTCTTTGAGACCAATGTGGCAATACAAGTAAGTTTGATCAGACACAAAATTCAATGTGAGGAAAAGAGTATTGGACCTAATAGGATAAGAACACATGTGACCATGAGGCTTTTGATTAATTGTACTTAGACTAAAAGCATTTATCTTTCTTTTCATTTGCAGTCAATTTCCATTGTCATCTCAATGGTTTCTACTTGATAATGCAAAGAATATGAAGATTTTAGGCATTATGATAGTTATCTGCTAATGCTTTCAATTTCAACCTATGAGAAAGTCTCAGATATGGGATTTGTTCATTACCCTCTGCTTTGTCTAGCTTCGGAGGATATAATTTATTTAACTCGAAGAAGAACAAATTTTCTTTGAATTTTCTTTAAATTGGACTATAAAACACTTAGACGGAATCTATTTCTATTTTTAACCCTTAATGATGCCCGTAACATGTTACAAGAAGAATTCTGGTTTAATGCGTCACCTAAAACAAATCTGTAAAGAACACCTCCCCATTAACCCTATTAACCCTTTCCCAAACAATAATGACGTTTGACCACTTTGTTGCAGACGACGTTAGAATACATTGAAGAAAAGGAGAAATTGCTCGTGACAAGCAATTTTTCCATTTCCCACAATGTTTTCTGGCCTATCAGAAGATTATTTTCCATTTTCATCACATTTTGAAATGTCGTCTGTAAACTCTTTCAATTTGGAATAGTCATAATTTGTTGTTTGGGAAAAGGATAACCCATTACCCCATAATGGCATTTCATTAGTCAGCAGGGAGGTTTTCTCTCATAAAAATTTAAATCATGGTAGCCTTAGATTTGAATTTTTATGAGAGATGTATACTGGCTGACTAAAAGAAAGCCCATGGTTCTTCCCATCTGGATCTCCCCTAATGGCCAGTTAAGGTTAAAAGTCCATTATCTGCCATTTTGAAACTCATTCTTTTATCCAATTACTTTGGTTGTTCATGGTATACATTGGTCTGGGCTAGGACTATTCAAATAAAACGGAATAGTTCTGGCCCCGACTGATGTATTCCAAGAATGACCAAAGTAATCAGATGAAAAGAATGAGCTTCAAAATGGAAGATTATGGGTATTTTACCTTGAGTAAGGGGTCTTTCCCCCCATCCATGATGAGACCAGCATTGAAATATAACAGACAGATTGTTGATGCAATAAAATGGACTCATTAGAATATAAAAGCTAGGGCCATTTGCCCCAACTATGAATTTTAGTTCTGTCCAATTTGAAAACAACAGTAGACTGCCTTCCAATGACGACACAATAATTATTGTTTACGGGCAAAACTGCATGTTTGCTTTGGTTAGAATTGGTTGCTCAATACCAACTGTATGGTATAATAAGGTTGAAGTATTTTCTGTAACGTAGATGCTTGTTATTTACAGACGTTTGTTGCATGAATAAGCTGGTGAAAATAAATAACCATCTGTAATAATATGTCATTATCAAGCAATGTTTTGGTGCGAGTCAGGGATTTGCGTGCAGAAAGAGATTCTACGGGCTTCCATACCAAAGTCGAGACTTTCAGAGAAACTCATCAGTAATGAAAACCGTGAAAGCTTTATTGTTTCACATTTCTACAGAAGTGTGAATTTTCCGTCTGATTTCCATATATGTTTTTGTTTGTGTCCAATCCTTTCCAATTCAGTGTCGAGTGGAATCCACAGGTTAAGGCATTTTGCTTCTTTGATAAGCAGAATTTTATAAAACTTTTGAGAAAAAAAAAAAACTTGCTTACTGTACTAAGTACAGCTAAAGTGTCTTTCCATTGTTAAAAAAGTTTCTGCTGAATATTAAAAGAAAAAAAGCAGGATTTCTTTTTTTATCTTCTTATTAAATTCAAGAATGCTAATATTTGCTTTTGATTCTGATGTTACCATATCTCATAACAAGGGTTCAATGCAAGACTATAGTAAGTGCCTCATAAACATGAAGCACTTACTATAGTATTGCACTGAACCCTTGAATTTTGTTTGATGTGGACAGGTGCTCCTTTGTTTAGAGGTGTCTGTCACCAAATCTTGCTTGGGTGAAAGAATTGGGGAAGTATTATGCACAAGGGAATGGATTAAGAAACTGTAATTAAACTATTTTTAAGAAAGCCCTATAGTCTCCTATCTTGTCATTGTAATAGCTTTAAACAAGACCCCTTGGGGTATATATAGCTAACTAAACGAAACAAGAATTTCTTGATCACGTACACAGAATTTTAGAGCAAATGGTCTTTACCTACAGAAGTAATTCAAAGCCGATGATATTGTTAAAGCAATATTTAAGAGCAATTTCTCCATTTGTCACTATGGTTTCTTTCCATTATTACAAAAGAAAACTGCGATTTATCATTTTAGATAATTGCTTTCTACTGTTGTTGTTTTCTCAAATTGTAAATTGGCAGCTGGCCTGTGATCTAACCTGTGTGCTAATCAGTGTATCTTCCTCAACAAAATTATAATGATATTTTTGGTTTTGGAAAGCAGACAACATAAAAATTGATTTTTAGAAAATTACACAGCATTCTAATGGTTAAGATTTTGGTGCATTATAAGATAACCAAGCCTCGATTAGCTTGATGGGTAATGAGTCAAACCACATAGGCACTAAGTTTGAGCTAGCCTAGATTGTCTTTTATCTGAAGCCATTTTCCTACTGATGACTATTTATCTTTTATTTTACGTTACTTTTGGTTGCTTATTTGAATCCATGGAGGTAAATTGATAGCTTGAGTTGATGGTTGGTGTCTTCGAATAGTCAAGGTTTTTAGGCTCAGCTGTGGATTATTATCCAATGTGCCTTAGGCGCTCACCAAAAGATGTTCCTACCCTTTGACCTATAAAATTTCCATTTCAAACATCAGCTGTCTATTCTGATATATCCTTTTTGAAAATTTTTCCACAGTAAAATTGACATGATTTATTTGATTCTTAATTCTGAAAAACAGCCAATTATTTGCTGTTTTTTTGCCAAGCATATTTCCCAAGTTGAGGACTGGTTTATATATCTAGGATAATTGGTATTAAATGTCGTCTATTGTAAATTGATTGGAATTGGGAGTAGTCTGTTATAATAATGAGAAAAGCTGGCATTTACAAAGAGTCCTGTAACCCCACCCTGTCTTGCTTCTCTGCATAGGACAGTGGTCCACAGGAAGAGCGTGGACCTTAGGACATTATGGTTGTAGGTTTGAATCCCGTGAGTAGCAGGATCCGCCATATGACCTTTCATTCATCCATGATCGGCACGAGTTCTGGTTATGTATCCAGGAAGTATTATCGAAAATAATAAATTTTAAGTTGTAAGAACTTCTTTCACAATGGTTGTTACTATAAATAACTTACTAATTCTTCTACCTGCCGTTTACCACAACAAAAGAATATGGCTTAAGAAAGATTCGACTAAAGGAAAATTGCTTTAGCTTATCATTTTCTTATTTTGTCACAATGGTTTCAACCTTTTGCAAAGTTAATGCTTTTTTTTTCTTTTTCTAAATCTTTATGACTGCCTTTGTTTGTTTCAATCTGTATCATCAGTCATGAATCCCTATATGATGGAAGGGGGTTATATAGATCAACACATTTGACTGGCCATTAAAAGACTGGCAACAGGGGATTATAGGATGTCACAGCTGATACAAATCTGGTATTAATGTTTAATAACTGTCCTTCATTGCTTATATTGTTCGATAATTGATCTTTTTTTGCCTCACAAATGCCTAAGCCAAATATAGTTCCCCTATTAGTCTTTTCAGGTGTTTCTTTGAAATTACTTATTTACCCCTTTAGTCAAATGGATATGAGCTTGAAATTATTGGGCACCTGACTAGTGTTTCACTAAACATCTTATGCTAAAAAATAATTCGTATATTTAAACAACATTCCCTCTTATTTCAATATTGTCATGAGCAATATTGCAAATTAACACATCATTGTATTTGCCTCTTCAAGACACTGCCAACAAGATATCACACTACAATAGTGTCCTTTTGTTTAACCCTTTCCCAAACAACAAATTTTCGACTGTCCCAAATTGAAACAGTTTGCAGATGACATTTCAAAGTGTGATGAAATTAGAAAATAATCTTCTGATAAGCTAGAAAACATTGTGGGAAAAGGAGAAATTGCTTGTCATGAGCAATTTCTCCTTTTCCCTCAATGTTTTCTAAAGTTGTCTGCAACAAAGTGGTTAAATGACATTTCAAAGTGTGATGAAATTAGAAAATAATCTTCTGATAAGCTAGAAAACATTGTGGGAAAAGGAGAAATTGCTTGTCATGAGCAATTTCTCCTTTTCCCTCAATGTTTTCTAAAGTTGTCTGCAACAAAGTGGTTAAATGTCGTTATTGTTTGGGAAAGGGTTAAGAAAATTCCCATGCATATCAGATTTGACTTGCATGAATTTTGTCCTAATGTTGTTTTGGTAAAACTCTACCTAGTTCACCTTGCTAGTAGAATTGGAACTCACATGGGTTCAAATCCTGAGAGGGATATGGGTTTTCATGAAAGGTAACCTCCCGACTGACTTACGGAATGCCGATGGTTCTACCCACCTTGACCAGCCCTTGTGGGCAGTTGAGTATGGGGTCTTCCTCCATCATTAACAGTCGGGCATCGCTACATAACTGAAATAATGTTGATGTGATGTAAAACCCATATAAAAAAAAAAAAAATTGGAACTTTTGATTGGAAGTGACTTGACAACCAAATTTTACTAAGACATTTTAGAACATAGAAAACTAGCTCATGGTGGTTCATCATTGGTTTCACAATGTTTTAGATTACTGTGATTTATTTTTTTGCTTGAATAGCATGAGATTAAATCAAAACCAGTTTCTAGTTTGAATGTTTGAAAAATAAAAATGTTTTATGTGAAGTTTGAAATTTGAATTATTTGAAGAAGAAAGTTATGCTTCTTACAGATATATCATTTCTACTTTATATGGATGTTTGTTTTCCAAAAAAAAAAAAGATGAACATTTAACTGCTATTTTTCTTCGATTTCATCAAGCACTTCAGAATCATCCCCCTTGAATTGATCATGATTGAACCTGATATGATATGATATGATATGATAAGCATGATACCAAAAATCTAAAAAAGAAATGGAAAAAAAAAATTGAATACAAAAAGGCAATTTGAATTGTTCAGTGCAAGACACAATTAAGTACTTCATGTTTATGAATGACTTACTATAGTCTTGCATTCAGCCTTTGATTTAGTAATTTGAACTAGGGCTAGTTTTGAGAGTCTTGATAGAGTCCTCGAACATTTGATAAATTATGATCTACTATAAGCTCTCGTTAGGTTACTATGGTCAACTTAACAAATATTATTGCTTCAGCCATGGGTTAGTTAACCTATTTTCTGATAGTGCTTTTCCTAAATTTTTAAATATCAGCAGATGATGATTGAGAACTAAAAGAAAGAAATTATATTTTCTGTGAACTAGGTAGAAATGACCGAGGCAAAAAGAGAGTGACAATTTTGAAGAATTTCTCCTTAAACTCATTTATTTCTGGAGCCCTCTATGGCAGTAGTGGAGAAGGCTTATAGTGCACATGGAAGCAATATAGTGATACTTTAAATTAGATTAAGATTTAAAAGATTATTTCCGCTCTTGATGGAATCACATATTCAACCCATATTGGGATTTGTGGTTAGTCTAAGATGAGGGCACCTGGGTACTTTTTTACTAAACAACTTACGGAAAATGTTTGCGTAAGTCATAATTGATAAACATGGATAGTATCTTCAATGAAAATACAATGTTGCAATGTGGCACTTCATTGGAAGCGTCTCGGAGAGACGATTCCAATGATGTGTCACTTTGCAATATTGCTTCGTCCAATATTGAAATGAGAGGAATTGTTGTTTTAGACTTACGCAAATCTTAAGCGTAAACTGTTTAGTAAAACGGTACCCTGCAGATTAGAAAATATCATATGAAAAGAATATGGTTTCAATTATGGGTAGAAGCCATTGTGACAAAAAGATAAATCGCTCATCTGAAGCAATCTTCTTGATAACTTTGATTCTAAAGACAAAATTGACCAATGAAACAAATGGATGTCTAGGGGAGACATGTTATATCCTTTATAGTTTGGATACTAAAAAATTGTCAAAAAAAAAAAAAAAATCCAACATAAGATGTCAATTATAAAGTATGAATAACAATTTGGGAAAATGTCTTTAAACAAGTAATTTCTCCATTTGTCACAATGAAGGCTTTTACACAAGGTTTGTAAAGAGAATACTTTTTGGGAAAATATGGAAGGTTCAAAATTTTCAGTTAACTTTGGTAAGTTCGGGTTTCTTTGCCGTGTCATTTTGTACTTTCAGTGCAATTTAATAATAAATAATGAAGAAGTTGTACTTTGCTCTTTTACACTAGACCTGTCTTTATATTACCTTTCACATTGTTGATTTTAAGGAGTTGACATTGATAAAGAAAAAGTTTTGATATATTCTCCAAATTCTTAGTTTTGCATTCTATTCCATTTAAGAGATTGCTGTCAGCATAGGAGTTGCTCTTTAAAATGCTGATTTTCTTTGTTTTTAAAGCCTTTTTGAAATCCTTTTATCGATTGTGGTCAATTATTTTTCTTACTGATAGAAGTTAAGGGCTAAGGCAATATGCATTGTGTTCCATTTCCCTTTCATGCCAGCTTTGTAATCGAAAAAGAACATCAATTTTCTCAAATCTGGATTTCTGATCTATTTGAAATCTACTAAATCATGTAAATTTCCAAAATTTAATCTAATTCAGACAACTTAGATACATTTTGAATTCTTTGAAATAAAATCCTTCACTAAAACCCTTACATTGCTGGAACTGACGTCATGGTTATGCAAACAGGACGGATCACAGGCCAGCCACCAATTTGCTTTTCGGCTGGCCTGTGATCTAACCTGTTTGCTATTCTGAGTATCTTTCCTCAACAAAATTAAGCAGATATTTAAGGTTTTGGAAAGCAAATGACACAGAAGTCTTTTCTTAGAAAAATACCCAGCATTCTTAGGGTTAATACAAGATGTGTTATACCACTTCCCTCATGTATAATTTCTTACCCTCTCCAAATTGAAAGCAAATGCAGACAACAAGTTGCATGAATATCAAATTTTCTCTGTGATGTTTGGTATAATCAAATTAGGTTGGGGAATCCTGTGACCAATGTTTACGGTGTCCGAACAAGATGGCTGTGCCAATGATGGACCAGGTATTTTTGCTTTTTTCACCTACTTTTGCCAATGATAGCCACATTTCGTACCCCGCAGGACCTGACCATCAACTTTTCGGTTCTGGTGGTATATGATAACCCATGCTATATTACGGCGTGAGGTCTAACACTCAGCAGAGAAATCGCAGAAGACTGGCGATGTTTTTGGATATGCGCGCCTTTGGCTTGGCCATCTTGTTCTGACATATGATCGTAAACATTGGTCATTTGATTCCCACACCAAATTAGATAGTGCTTGTCTTGAATTATTGTTGAATTGGTATATTTTATGTCTTCTGTTTCATAAACAGTGTTGGATTGAAGTACAACCATACTCTCTGTAATTCGGGAATTTGACTAAAAAAAATTAATCAACAGAAAACAAAAGCTTCTTTTTTATGATAACTATTTCTTTCCAAAACAAAAAAGATTAGACATCATAGTGAATTTACTTTAATCTTTATTCACATATTGATTAATTGTTATCTGCTGTTGCTTTTAACTTTGACCAATAGAAAAAGTTATTGTTTTGGGGAATGAATCATAATTGCATAGTAAATAGTCTGCAAAAGGCAGGCATACCAATTGAACTGTCACCAACAATTGAGTTCTTGTTGACATAAATCAACATAATACAAAAACTGTGTTATTTAAATGACATTTTAATTTAACTTTCCAAACTTTCTCTTCTGTGAACATTAAGCACCTAAAAGACAAAATTTACTAACAAATACTTTCATTGCAATAATTTCTTTATAATTGCACAATTTTGTTCCTAATGGATGTTTTGTTCACTTTTACTTTTTGTGAAATGATGAATTTCTCAGAAATATAGTTAATTTCTCATATATACAGCATATTGCTGAGGAAAATTGCTGTATACACGATAGCCTCTTGCGTCTTGCATACAAAATGAAATATACTTATGAAAAACAGCTAGTAAAACAATTCTGACAAAAAGAGAAACGGCTCAATTCCAGCTCTTTCTTCCTTTATCACGAAAGTTTCTTCGCTTAATTGTAAAAAGAACTTCTTTTTTGTATTCAATCATTGTTTTTTGTTGATGTTTTTGGTGAAGCATTCACAAAGGCCAAAATTGAGGGAAAGGTAAATCAATGCTTATTGCTATTGCCCATGACTAATTACTCACAGTGTTCCTAATGAATACTTTAATGATTGGCTAGCCAGTCAGTCAATTAGTTTTACTGGTAGGAAGTAAGGTCTTCTAAATCCTGTATGATTGCTTTGCCTGATCCCTCTCGTAGGATTTTGTGCCTGGTCCAAAATGAAAGCAGTAGTCAACAAATTTAAATGGATGAAAATTATTTTCTGTTTTTATGTGATAAAGAATGAAACCATTGAGACAAAAAGAGCCATCGCTTTAATGAGCAAATGTTCTGCATGGCACAATTGCTTTTTCGAAAATTCTGGTGGAAATGTGTTAACCCTTTACCAAAACCAAATTTTCGACTGTTCCAAATTGAAAGTGTTTGCAGACAACTTTTCAAAATGTCATGAAATTAAAAAATAATCTTCTGATAGTGCAGACAACATTGTTGAAAAAGGAGGAATTGCTTGATGAACAATTTCTTCTTTTCCCACAATGTTTTTCAGAGTCGTCTTAAACAATCTTGTCAAATGTCATTTTTGTTTGGTAATGGGTTACAACAAGAACATATATATTCCTGACATGCCATTGTGACTGCAAAAGATTTCATGAACCATGGTATCAAAAGAAAGGATTTCATCATGCAAAATGATTTCTACTTCTCACACAATAATGCATTTTAGTATCTTTCTTAAAGAAAATGTTTCCTTACTACGAAATTTGATAAGATCTTTGAGTCACAAAACAAATGGTAATGGAGTAATGTTAAAATGAAGACAGGCCACTTCTGTATTGCGTCTCTTAATGCAATATTGGGGGTAGTTCTTGGTTTGAGTGCATTCACTGGAATTGTCTTGTTAAGAAACCTCTAAATTAAATCACTCTAAACACGATTGTCGTACCATTTTTAAAATACTGCATGTACATAAAGACCATTAGGCTTGCCCTGTTATTTAGTCCTCTCATGAAATGGATACAGTCCTTAACCCTTTACCAAATGCTAAATTTTCGACTGTTCCAAATTCAAAGAGTTTGCAGACGACATTTCAAATGTGATGCAATTGCAAAAATAATCTCCTGATAGGGCAGAAAACATTGTTTGTCATGAGCAATTTCTCCTTTTCACACAAAGTTATCCAGAGTCGTCTGCAACAAAGTGGTTAAATGTCCTTATTGTTTGGTAAAGGATTAAAGTGTTGACCTAGAATATTCATCTGTTTCAATTTTAGATAATTTAAGTTTTAATGTCTTGCTATTTATTCTAGCTTCAGGCATTGCCAATAGCATAGAACCTTTGTAGACCGATTGCATGTTAAAATTCATTGCATTGATATTCTTATTAAATCTAATGTATGGATTTGACTTTAGATTGAATGGAATCTTTTTTGTCCTGTTCTTTCTTTCAAGAATGTTTTTGATTTAATGTTTTGATTAAAAAAAAAGAAATAATGTAAGAGATAAATGTTCAATTTGTTTTGTCTCATTTGAAACATAACTATCACTGTCTTTTGAAGAATTGCATATTGCCAATCTCTAGAAATTGAAAGTTTGCATTTATCAGCTAACAATTGAATTAAAATGATTGAAATTTCACAAGAAAAGATACTATTCAATGGCCCAGCAATTAAATTATTTTCACAAATGATTGCTTTTCTATTTGAAACCTTAGAAATTCAATATAATATTAGGGAAAAGAATTGCTGTTGTAAAGAAAAACAAAAATTGGGAAAAGAATAACCTTTTTCTCATCCTTTCTAATTTAAAGAATGTTTATTGTTTAAAGATATAAGTTTTGGTTTTCAGTCATAACCTGGTAACCCTTTCAGTGCTGGGACTAACTTCATGCTGATGCAAATACGTAAGATCCAGACCAGCCACCAAGTAAATTGGCAGCTGGCCCGTGATCTAACCTGTTTGATACTCTGAATATCTTTCCTCATCAAAATTAAGCAGGTATATAGGGTTTTGGAAAGCAGACAACACAGAAATCTATTTTTAGAAAATTACCCAGAATATTAAGGGTTGCACATCATCTCCTGAAAAGCAATTTACCGTTGTTTGAATGAGGGAGAGCACCGAATATTTATTGAGACCTGTGTATATTTCTATATTTCGCTATTGTGAAAGAGGGAGTCGCTATTGTGAAAGAGGGAGGAATAGCTTGTAAGAGTTATTTAACCCTTAGAATCCTAGGTAATTTTCTAAAAATAGATTTTTGTGTTGTCTGCTTTCCAAAACCTTTGAAATATATCAGCTTAATTTGGATGAGGCTGGATACTCAGAGAAGCAAACAGGTTAGATCACAGGCTAGCCGCCAATTTATTTGGCGGCTGGCCTGGATCTTACCTGTTTGCATAGGCATGAAGTCTGTTCCAATTTTTTAAGGGTTAAGGAAACAGTGTTGATCCTCAAGCCTTCTCTGTAGTATGCATCATTTTGATTGCTAGACTTTAGTTCAAATCCCAGCTGAACCAACATCTTTTCTCACCTTTTATTAAAGAATTATGCAGCATGAATATGAATGTTTACATCTTCATGAAAATAAATTTAAAGCAGTCATAGTGGTTTGGAAACTAAATCTTTGCCACAAAGATGCATTAATGCCAGGATAGTAAGATAGACTTCATAAATAGTGTCTATCACATTTTTTCGTCTTTCACCATTTCCAAATGAGATCTTTTTTTTTTCTCAAAATTTGTATTTGGTGTGGTTTTTGTTGTGTTGACACTGCAGGGTTTCTGCATGGCCAGGTGTATAAAGTGGTCGACTAATCTGGTATGCCAGGTTAGAGCTATGCCATGATTGTTTGTTTTATAAGGGTATATTTGGGCAAGACACACCAGAGTCCAAGCTTAGATTGGTGAATCTCAAAAAAGTCATGTTTTAACTGAAACATTGTTAAAATGGTGTTGCACCATATACAAAAACAAAACAACTTCAATATAAAAATGTCTCAAATTAAGACAGAGCACAAACACCATTATTTGTCTTCAAGTGCAGACATGGTATTGTTGTATATATCATTATCTTTGTCCACAATACAGACAAACACTTAATTCACAAATTGGTGGTGATTAACAAGTTGCAAATAAATGGTTGCTGCACAGAACAGACAATGTGTATATGCTTTGAGATGATTACTAGGTGATAAATTTCTGCACAGTAATCGGTATTGCACATTCATTAGCTGACTTTTACACGGGCTTTTGTGTTGTGTTTTCTTAACCCTTAGAATGCAAGGTGATTTTCTGAAAGTAGATTTTTGTGTCGTCTGCTTTCCAAATTCTTAAATATCTGGTAATTTTGTTGACGAAAGATACCCAGGGTAGCAATTAGGTTAGATCACAAGCCAGTCCCCCAATTTACTAACCTGTTTGGATAAGCATGAAGTCGGTTCCAGCACTATAAAGGTTAAAGCCCTACCTAAGTATTACTCACCTGTAGCTTAAGAAATCGGTGTGAAAAAAGGAGATATTCTCCATAACAAGCTATGTTTCCATTTATCACAATGCTTTCTGTAAATAATTAATAATATATTGAAAATTTCAGACTTTTCTTGAGCTTTTAATTCTATATGTGGATCTACTGGTATTAGACATTCTAAGTGAATGAATTAACTATCACTTGTTATGTTATAGAGTATCAAATTTGATATGGTTATTTATATTACTGCCCGTCTTTTCAATGTTGGGACAGCCAAGACCCATCTACTAATATTAAATCATCAAGCTGTCTTAAAGGTCCTTGTTTACAGAAGAGAGAATTTGAAACTCGAAATGAAATGTCATTGAAAAAATACAGTGTTTGCATTTTTGTTTGATATACATTCAAAAGTAGCTAATGAAAGCATAATTAATTCAGAACTTGTCAATATATCTAAGTATGTACAGTTTATTTGCAGTAGATCTCAAAAGCTTTTGGTTTCAAAATTGAAAACAATTTATTTGTGTTCCAATGACTATATATCACCCTTGCTAAAAGTAATCTGTTCTACATATATCGTCAAAAATAAGTCTTTGTGTATGACAGTTAAATGGTAGAACTCAGGTAGATATTCCTCAGGTATGATAATTGTTATTGCATGATAAGCAGTTTCTCCTCTTCAAGCTGAAAATCATCTGTTGCAAACTATTAATTCAGAGATTGTGTGATAAAGACGAAAAGTATTTTGTTAACCTTTCAGAAGTTGAAACTTCTAATTCATTTTAGTTCCAAAATTCATTCATTTGAGTTCCAAAACGTGAACAGTTGAAATCTCATCTGTAAAGGCTTTCTATGTATGGCAGTGTTGTAAATTTGATATGCCAATATTGCAATCTATCTAACCAGAATATAGCATAAATAAAGTTTTTGTAAGGCTTTCAAATGGTAGCTCAAATAGATTGTTCTGTAGAAAAGAAAATAGGATAATCTTTTAGAAAAAATCTTGACCCTTCTAGTGCTGGAACCGACTTCATGCTTATGCTAACAGGTTAGATCCAGGCCATTGGCTGCTGGCATTTGCTAACCTTTTTGCTAATCTGAGTATCTTTCTTCAACAATATTAAGCAGATATTTAAGGTTTTAGAAAGCAGATAACACAAAAATCCATTTTTAGAAACTAACCCTGTATTCTAAGTGTTAATGTGTCTAATGCAGATGTTTCTTATAAGCTTTGCAGAAATTGATCATACTTTATACAGTAGGATACGTTAAAGATGGGAAAGTTTGACCATTCTTTGTAAATTCTTTCTTTTTGAATCCCTACATATGTAATGTACTCTACAATTATGCTGACTGTCATTGCAACAAGGATTCACTCAACTGCCCTTTGCATGACAGCTTCACATCGTTCTCAGGAAACAGTTTTATATGTTTTCTTTTTGTATTTAGGAACATCCATGTCCGTTTCAGCGATGGTATCAACGTGAGTGACAGATTCCCAATATTCCATTTTCCCTGATCACTTGGCCACTCATACCTAGTTGATAGATTTTTTTGGACCATGTGCCCCTGCCGATAAGTTTTATATAATCTATTACTCCATAGATACAGGGTCCATGGCAATGAATTGTTTTAAACATTGGGGATTTTAGAGGGGTTGTTCTTGGCTCTCTTTCTGATGCAACTAATGGCATCATTATGGAATGTGTTCGTAGGCAAGACACTAGATACAAGACAGGTCTAGATAATTGTTAAATATTGTGAACACAACCTTAGCATGAAATTAATCGCCCTTTACTCTTTATGTGTAATAAAATTAAAGGAATTAAAGTTACAGTTCATTTTGGTGACTAAGAGTTTTGACCAATGTTGCAATGAAAAAGTCAATGTTGGCAAGTATTTGGTTGATAATTTAATGCTAATGTAATTGGAATGATTTCAGCATTGTGACAAAGTTTTCATGGTTTACTTCCATAATACTTAGTATAATATGGATACCTTAGATGACGTATCAGGTCAGTTCAAGGCCACGCTAGTGTAGCCCTAGCTTTAATCCAAGGGCAAGCTGGGATAAAACTGAAAAGATGTTGAAAATTGAGCTAAACAGCCTAGATATAAATGGGTCAAAGGGATTAAACTCTGTTTTTTTTCGCTAAACGGTGCCCAATTTAATATATCCCTAATGATCACAGGAGTCATGATCAGGAAGATGGCCATTAAAAGGTGACCAGATCACAAGCTTAACCCATTACCAAACAATAACGTCATTTTAACACTTTTTTGCATATCACTCTGGAAAACGCTGTGAGCAATTTCTCCTTTTTCCACAATGTTTTCTACTCTCGCAAAAGGTTACTTTCCATTTTCGATCACATTTTGAATCATCGTCTGCAAACTCTTTCAATTTGGGACAGTCGAAGAATTTGGCGTTTGGTAAAGGGTTAAGCAGGCACTTTTCAAACATTAGAAGAGTTGCTGGAGGAAATGGGGTCCTCTGATTTATTCTTTGCAAGTCTGTAAAAGATCAGCGTTAAATTGGTGAGGGCAATTATTTTTGTAAAAACAAAGATGGAAATGTATTAAAGAATAAAAGGTTCTCATAGAAACAATTTTATTTTTATTGAGTCTGATTTCTTAACAAAACTTTCGTTAGTACATTAGAAATATATCTCTCTGCTTAGTATTTTTGATACTGGCCTACAACATATGATTAACTGTTATACCTGGTAGGTATATCTTGAAAATGGTCCAAATTTGAACTAGTCATACATTACAATTGTGAAACATCTGGCATAACAGCTCTTTTGCAATACTAGGTTAAAACCATTTTGGCAAATGGAGAAATTGCTTGTGACGAGCAATTCCTCATTTTGCCACTTAGGTTTATCTTGGAATTTTTGTGGTAGGTGTGTTAGAATAAGCATTGATGAAACGGTTAGTAAAAACAATAATTGAATTAACCACTATAAGAATAAATAATACAATGAAATAAACAATTTGAAAAAATTGAAATCAAGCCATTTCTCTGTATAGAATGAATTTGAAATCATTACCTAGTTCATTTCTCTTTTTGCCACTTAGGTTGCTTCAATCTCTTTCTGTTGATGTGCTAAATCATCAGAATGCTGAGTAATTTTCTGAAAATATATTTTGTGTTGTCTGCTTTCCCAAACCTTCAATATCTGCTTAATTTTGTTGTTGAGGGAAGATACTCAGAGTAGCAAACAGGTTAGATCGCAGGCCAGTCCCCAATTTACTTGGTGGCTGGCCTGGATCTAACCTGGTTGCATATGCATGAGTTGGTTCAACACTAAACGGGTTAAATGGGAATGTAAATGTGACAGAAAGGGTCAATCTTTCAATTTGTAGCCTGCACATTGGGGAAATCATAACATTTACATAAACAATTCAATAACAGGAAACAATAAACCAGAACAATTCCTTACCAAGATTAACATGTGATAAAACATTATTTTTGTACACGTAAATCAATATGTTGTGATTTTTGCATACAATCAATCCTTGGTGAGATAATTTTGATACCTTTATATTCAGGCAAAATGACTGACTGGAGAGTCAAATTTATAACATCTTTGTGTTAAATGATTTCATAGATTCCTTTTAGAATTTAAAAAAAAGACCAGGGAATATTTTCGCCTGGATGGACAGAAATCTTGTTAGGGAAGGAAGTGTTGCTTGTTCCAACCATATTTCCAAAATGTGGTCTGAAGCATTCAGGTACAAAATCGATGTAAAATAAATAAGTTTAAACTAAATAATTGTATATAGTGCAAAGAGTTAAAACCTGAATGCTGTGGGACCTTGCTAGACATTTTCTTTCCCAGATGATGTTTTATTGTTGCAGCTGCTTCATAATCTATTTGTTAGACAATCCTCGAAACAATTTATAAGAGTGATTTTGACACCTTTCGTATTAATCTGTCTGTAATGGCCTATCTTTGGATCTTCCTATCTTCCACCCACGTTAGCACAGCATTACATGGGTGGCTATCATTGTAATCTCAAAATACATCTTTTGCGCATCTGCATAAACTTGTTATCCCCAGACAACAGTGAAAGCAGTGGAAGCTGACCATAAAATGCATTTTTTATATTTCATAGTATTTGTTTAAATATTTTTGCTCCAAATTGCAGCAAATTGGTCAAGATTTGTTCACAGCTTGTAGTAGTGCTTACTTTTTGGACCAAACCCAAGAATATCCTTTTTTCAGACCTTGAACCAGATTTACAGGCATAAGCTATTCCCATCACTGGGAGTGCCATGCCTGTACTACTAAATTTCTCCTTAATGATTGGGTCAAATTGTGAAGGTCTACTTGTAACAGGGGGTTATGGCTTCAATCCTCCTTAGAGGGGCTGGAATTTTCAGCAGAAATACACTGCAGAGCCCTGCCTAGAACTAGCACTGGAGAAAACCATAGAAGAAATGAAATATTGTTGACACCATGTTAAAGCCTATATAAACAAACAAATTTAATGCAGGTATCAAACTACTTCCATGCTTATAATGCTTATCCAAACAGGTTAGATCCAGACCAGCTGCCAAGTAAATTCTTGTTTGGATAAGTATGAAGTTGGTTCCAGCACTATATATAGGTTAGAGGCTAGATAGTGAAATTTAAACGATATAGAAACCCCAAGGAAGGAGCGATAGCGACTGACGGGGTTTCTATGTCGTTTAAATTTCACTATATAGCCTCTAAACAATTTAGTGTTTAACCTACATTTCCATAGAGCGCTCTATTTGACGCTGGCAAACCACGCCTCTACGGGTATGATCTGCGAATGGCATAAAACTGCTGCTCAGTATTTTGAAATTCGACATAAACCACGCCTTCCGCGGCTGTCAATTGCATGCCAAGAATCTGCCATACCATATTTGGAAGAAGAAAACTGCACTACCCAGTGATGTAGATTGCAATGTAGTTTTGAGTTTAACCCGTTACTCCATAATTTATTCCTCACCTACAGCAGAAAACTTGAGAAGCCCTTGTGACAAAAGAAGAAATTGCTTGTAACGAGCAATTTCTCCTTTTGTCACAATATTTTCTTTTCAATTTCAAAAAGAAACTGTGTTTTTTCATAATGTATATATGTGTTGTCTGTTGATGCTTTCAATTTGTACCCGTCACATTATTCCTAATGGGGTAAAAGGTTAATATAGTTCAGTTTCTTTTTTTCTCAACGATGTTAGGATACCCAGTTAACTGTAATTCCTTTTTATTTATTTCTGTGTTTATTTCTCCCCCGCGACGTCACAGCGATCTTTCAATCGCTACCGTAGGCTAGGCTTACACGTGTCATTGATTTGGAGGTGGAGCCTAAAACTACACATTTATGCGCATGCGTGATACCAGAGTAATAGTCTCATAGAGTCCAGATAGAACACTCGAATAGCAGTTTATGGAAAATAAACCAACAAAAAAATTCAAATTGACGCATTCTCATTGGCTGAAAATGTAGGTTAAACACTAAAAGGGTTAAGACTAACATTGGTAAAGAATTTATTTGCTCCAATGAGTTAGCCCTTCTTTATGCACCAATGATCAACGATTTTCGGTTCTTCCAAGAGACTACCTTTAAAGTGGACATTAATTGACAACAATTAAATCTTCAAGTTTTGGTTTATTGATACAATGTTGTTTGATAAAGAGATTAACATTACTGTGTCAGACCACTTAAGAAAGTAAATTATTTTCATTTTTTGTTGAAATATTTTGTCTTCAGGTCCTTGAACGCTTAACCTTTTACAAATGGCTTTAACCCATTACCAAACAATAACAAAATTTGACCTGTTTGTTGTAGACAACTCTGGAAAACATTGTGGGAAAAGGAGAAATGGCTCTTAATGCGCAATTTCTCCTTTCCCACATTATTTTCTTCCCTATCAAAAGATCATTTTTTGATTTCATCATATTTTGAAATGTTGCCTGTAAACTCTTTCAATTTGGGATTTGGTAAAGGGTTAAATGCCTCTTCAGGACACAATACGTGAAATCATAGTGATGGAATTACAAGAATCTGCTCATTATACACTAACGTTAAACATGCCAATATGGATAGGTCTTCTTTTAATAATCATTGTTACAAAATTAACTTAGTGTCAAAAATCTCAGAAATACTCTTCAGCAAACTTTTCAGCTCTTTGATTTCACCCTTTTCCTAAAAGAATAAACATTTAAAAACATCTGTAGCAGATGACTTAAGAAACTATTGTAATAAAAAGAGAAATTGCTTGTCACAAGCATTTTCTCTTTTTGTCATAAAAGTTTCTTTTCAACAGAAGAAAGTGCATTTTCCATACATCACAGAAGTCTTCTGCAGATTTTTTCAATTTGGTTGATTCCCAATTCCCCAAGTAGGAGAATTGGTTTCACAGAAGGTTACACATTTGCCACTGTATATTTATCAACCATGTCTGTCCTGGAGTAGTCTGCAAGGGTGTATGTGTGTCCGTTCTGGCGAATTCTATTACGACCAGGTCGCTTAACGATAATGTCCAGTTCCTTTCGGAAATTGTCATTGAGCCAGCCATAAAGGAATGGATTGATGCACGCAGAGCTCATCGCAAAGATCTTCAGCATTAGGTCAATAAGCTTATAGTAGCGTCCGGAGAGAAGTTTTTGACTGAACTCAGACAATAAGTAGAAGACATTCCACGGTAGCCAACAAGTAAAGAAGAGAAGTACAATACAGAAGAGTATGCGATTAGTTTTATGACTCTTTCGATGTTCCGTTTTCTTCACTGGCCTCCTTTTAAGTACATTACTGATATTTATGTATAGGAAGCTGGTTGTCAATAAAGGCACGAAGAACTGTATGATGACTGTTGAAACAGTGTAAGAATGCCGCAAAAAAATATTGTTCCAGGTTTCAATGCAGAATGTTCGGTAGATTTTGAGCCCAGGGTAGTCGAGAACAACATAGTCAGTGTGTATGATAATTGGAACAGCTAGCACTGTTGTGAATACCGCTATTGAAAGAAAAATACAAACAGCTTGAAGTTTGGTCATTCGTTTCCTGAATGGGTGCACAATCAGCATGTACCTGTCCAGGGCAATCATCAAGATGGACATTGAGGATACAAACAGAGGAACTCCAAATGTGGGCATGATCACATGACAAAGAGTACTGCCGAATATCCATTTGTCTGTGAGCTGGTAATGCAGTTGGAAGGGCAGGTTGAATGAGCACATAAGTATGTCTGAGGCAGCCAGGCCCATGATGAATATATTGGTGGGGGTATGAAGGTGCGCATTCTTCAACAACACACAAACAATGACAACGTTCTCTAGGAACCCACACAGTATGACGATACTATAGATGGTGATGATCGCAATCTTCCAGTTTGTCTGCTTCGTGATGTCCAGATCTTCCGGAGGTTGTGTGAAATTTTCAAGCATTTCAAAATGTCTCATTATCTCTTCATGTGTCATGTTGAAGAGATCAAATGCTATACCTGTGACGCCATGGTCTAACATTGCGGGCTCAGTACTCATCATCTCTATTCTGGGTGTTGTTTTACTCATTGTGGGACCAGAAAGATGCATTTGAAGTGAAGAAATAATGAAGGTTGCTTCTGATAGTCTCTTTCAATTCACATCACAACATGTACTCTGTGGAATGCGGGGAAAATTTGTCCTTATTTCGATACCGATACAATCTCTGCAGTTGATGGATTGAACTTTTCACAAGAAATACCTTAACTATAAAATGTTTCTGTTTATAGTAAGACAGAATGTGCTTCGATTTTTTTAGCTATGTCATCACAACCTCTTGGCAAGAGTACTTTGAAAGTACTTAAACAGTTCAAATCTTTGTTTTGTGGTGCCCTCAGTTTCCTATTGTTTCCCGATGTAAAAAGTTTCAATGGTCCTTTTGGCTCCTTTCTCTTTACTTCACTCTCCTTTTCTAGTGTAAGGATGGTTGATGCTTGGTCTGTAACATTTTGTTCATTGCCAATTTGGGGAATCTGAAATGACAAGAAATACCAGACATGAAATGGTCAATAGATATTGTATTTCGCGGTGATTCGCTTATCCCTCTCCTAATACCCAATATTTCCTTTGACATGTATTCATCAGATGACTCCACTGTGCCATGTCAGAATGAGAATTTTCACAGTGTCCTTATATCAAGCCTTCCAAATCTTTGCCTTTAAACCTCTAAATCTTTCTTCAACGCAAATTGTGAGTTAGAGGGTTACAGATAGAGTAGGAAAGGTTGTTAGAAAAGTTGGATATTGCAATGACTTTTCGAAGAGTGAAGCAGTACATGATTGTTTGAAATGAAGAAATTGCTAGATTAAGCAATTTTCCCAAAACAATTACTTGTAATCCATGACAGATAGAATATTCTGCAAAGGATTGATGACTCTTGTGACACTAATTGGTTCACTTTGGATTGATTTTCCTTTTGAAACCTTTTTGTATTGATTATAAAGATAAAGTGATAAAGTACCACCATTAGTGCAACAGATGGCAACATTTTACACTATGGCCATTATGGCCATAATGAATGGCCCTGCTTCGAGCCAATTTTTGTTTTTTTGTGCCCCAAGGGTTAATACTTAATAATTTTCTAATTTTGTTTGAAAAAATTCAACAACAACAATTTTTTTGTAAAATCGTTATAATATTTTGGTTTACGCCTTCATCAGGATATTGAATTTAAATAAATACATCAGATGTGACGTAATTTTCAAAGAATTTACTTTTTTGTTTTCTGCTTTCCCAACCTTTAAATATCTGCTTAATTTTGATGAGGATTTATTATCAGAATAGGAAACAGGTTAGATCTAGGCCAGCCACCAATTTACTTGGCGGCTGGCCTGGATCTAACCTGTTTGCATAGGCATGAAGTTGGTTCCAGCACTATGAGGATTAAGGTGTAAGACTTGTGACACAAAGGTCCTGGTTTTTAATCTTCACTTGTGGCTTTGGGATTTTCTGTGGAATTAAGTGTCCTTGGGCAAGACACTACAGAGCTCTGTCTAGTACTGGCAATTCCAGGAAAGCCGTGAAATAACTGAAATACTATTGACACAGGGTTGAACCTTATATAAAGAAAAAAATACCAGCCAAATTTAAAGCATAAACAGATTACAATTACAGCTTTAACTTGTCTAAAAATCTGCATAAAGTATAAAACTTTTCGTTTCTCAAAGAATCTTTAAAAATGGCAAAAGGTTGTCTCTAGAGCAAGAAGTTAATGTCTTCAAATTGGTTCCTCTAATTTTGTTTTTTATCTAAAAATCCAGATTGAATCTCATTTATAGAATAACATGCACAATGGCACAACATTCCTGTTTTGTGAAAAACTCCATTGGAGTTTCCTGGAAATGAATGGACCATGGTGCTATAGTGATCCGGAAAATCTTCTAATTGGAGGGTTTTGCCAGTGGCTGAGAAATACTGGGAAAATTCAACAATGTAAAAATGTTCCAACAGATATGGCTGTGATGTAAGGTTGTTTTGCACCATTAATACTTTGCCCACCTTGAATTATTGCCATTGCATCCCACACAGTCATTAACCTGTTCCCGTTTAATGTTTTTTTCCTTCTAAATTGTCAATTGCAGCAGACAATTAGGGTTATGAAGGTTGACAAGTAGTTCATTCTTTGTCAGATGTTTGATAGAAACTGTTATGACTAAAAGAAATTTCTTGTAACGAAAAATTTCTGCCATTGTCATAATAGTTTGTTAAAGCTTATCTGGTCAAAGGTGTTTTATATTAAGATAAAATGTCATCCTGTAATATCAAATCACACAGACTGATAAACAATAAAAGTTTATGGGCTGAGTCCCATAGAAGCTGTTTCATGTTTTGTTATGTTTTTTTTTTAACTTCACGCCAACAGGTATTTCAGTTCTATAACAATGTTCAGCTCTTAACCAATGGTCAAAGACCCAATGCTTATGATAAGCATTGGGTCCTTCTCCATTGGTTAAGAGTTGAACATTTTTATACAACTGACTTACCTGAAAGGGAGCAGCTTGATCAAGCAGGTTAGAGCCATATAAATCAGCCTTGCGATTACTGTTCATCAAGAACCATGTCTACAGTTGGCGAGATCCATTCGAACAATGTCTGCTAAGAGGAACCGGTGTGATAGCAGGTTCTTAATTAACTTTTACCTCTAGGCCATGAAGGCTGTTTTCAAGAAGAGCCACCAAGTTGCCAAGGCCAAGCAAATTCCTCATTAATGCTAAAAAACTTCTACACGCTTTTCTATAGCGCTTTACTCTGTTTTGGCCTATTTCACAAACATGAAGCACTTACTATAGTCTTGCATTTAACCAGTGATATGAAATACTGACATGTCTAAATTGAAAGCAACAGCAGACCATTTTAATGTCATAAATACATACCTGTTACCAAAAAACACTGTAAATCCAACTGTTAAATGGCATGGTTGGATTTACAGTGTTCTTTGGTAAAAGGTAAGTATTTATTAATTGAATTTTACTCATAAAAATTTGTGTTTATTGATTATGGCAAATCATATTTTCTCTGTCAGCTTTGGTCAAGGCCACCATGACAGAATGAGAGGTTTACAATGAAAAAATGTTGGATCCAGGCCAGCTGCCAAGTAACTTGGCCGCTGGCCTGTGATCTTACCTGTTTTCTACTCTGAATATCTTTCCTCATCAAAATTTAGCAGATATGTTAGGTTATATCTATTTATAGAAAATTACCCAGCATTCTAAGAGTTAACAAAAGTAAGTCTGTAGTGACATTCCATTGCATTTGTCACATATCAGAGAGTTAAATGAGGAAGTCCTCTGTTACATATATCTGTATGGAATGCTGTCTTCCGCCTGGAAATGATTGTTAGGGACGGTCTCTGACACGATCCAGACATTGTTTGTTTTGCTGTCGCAGTGTATGGGATGTGACGAAAACCATTAATGAATCAATCACTCTCAAGCAGATTTGGTGCTTGTCAAGTACTGGTCGTGGTAAATTGGCTGAAATAACAAGCGGCTTCCAACAAACTAGTACCATGCGTAACAAATTGGGATCGTTCTTAACCAATTGTATTTCCCATAATACTTCTTTATTCTCATCTTGAGCCTATATTGTTGGCACCATCAAAAATTGTTCTTTTGAGAGTTTTCAGATATATGGAAAATTATTTATAACCATATATGATTTATTATGATAAGAATTCATTTTGACATGTCTTGTCTTAAACAACAAGGAAACTGAGATCTGATGAAGTCATAATTGTCTTGTTTAGGTTAACCACCTCTCCGATATCTATTAATGTTAACCCTTCACCGACATTTGACCAGTTTGTTGCAAAAGACTCTGGAAACTATTGTGGGAAAAGGAGGAATTGCTCGTAACAAGCAATTTCTCCTTTTCCCGCAATGTTTTCTGCACTATCAGAAGAATATGTTGTAATTTCATCATTGTTTGAAACATAGTTTGAAAACTCTTTCAATTTAGGACAGTGGAAAATTAGGCGTTTGGTAAGAGGTTAAGGGGACTGACGTTGACTGTACGGTTTTATGACTCTTCATAATGGACAGCCAGTAGCGTTTTGACAGGAACTCCTCTGAAATCCCAATACATCAGAGCTTGGTGGCTAATATTTGTGGCGCCGGGAGGAAACACATTGAAAGGCCAACCCTCCTTCCCATCTAGTAAGATTGCTCCTTAAAATGCTTGGTAATTTTCTAAAAATAGATTTTTGTGTTGTCTGCTTTCCAAAACCTTGAATATATGTTTTATTGTTATGATGAGGAGAGATATTCACAGTAGCAAACAGGTAGGCCGCAGGCCAGGCGACAATTTACTTACGGCTGGCCTGGATCTAACCTGTTTGCAAAAGCATGAAGTTGGTTCCAGCACTATAAGGGTTATGGTCTAACTAACCCCTTACCCCTAAGTACCTGATATTGACACATCTGCTGATGAACATTACATAATCTACTTTGACAAAAGAACAAACTGCTCTTCATGAAGACGAATAAGCACATGTTAACATTCGATCTATGTTCTGTCACAATGATTATTGGTATTTTATTGTTTGTCACTCTTGTAACTAGTTATAAGTAAGCAGCTGTAAAGAAATTCACAATAAAAAGAAAGGGATTAAGGATTCTGAGAAGAAAAGGAAGATTATCTTTCCTAGATTAGAAAGCCATGAAATATGGATGTTATTGACAGAATAATCCTTTTTTACATGGAATATATTCCTGTTTCCAATCCAATCTAGAACAGCATCAACATTTAACCCTTAGAATGCGGGATAGTTTTTTAAAAATATATATGTGTGTTGTCGACTTTTTGAAGTGTTAAATATCTGCTTAATTTTGGTGAGGAAAGATACTCAGAGTAGCAAACAGGTTAGATCACAGGCCTGCTGCCAATTTACTTGGTGGCTGGCCTGGATATAACATATTTGCATAAGCATGAAGTCGGTTTCAGCACTATAAGGTCTACACCAGTCCTGGTTAACTTACAGAATGCTGATTTTTTCCTTGCTTAATCAGTACTAATTAGGGGCAGTCAAGTATGGAGTGTTCCTCACTCATTTTGATCTAGACAGTGTATCAATTGAAATTATTTTGATAAGATATAAAATCGAGGTAGATAAATAATTCATACAGAATGATAATCTTTAAAAATGAAAGTAGGTAACCCCCTCTCACTAGTATACCTTGATTTTGTACATCTGCTGTAGTTTTTATAATGTTAACTGATATAATGTATTGAAGTGAAATAATAATGTTTTACTTGTAAGCAATTAAAAATATGAGGGGCCTCCGTGGTCTAGTGGTTAGAGTATAGAACTTCCCCTCTCCGCGTGGGTTCAAATCCTGAGAGGGATATGGATTTTCATGAGAGGCAGTCTCCCGATTGACTTACGGAATGCCGATGGTTCTACCCTCCTTAACCGGCCCTTAAGGGCAGTTGAGTATGGGGTCTTCCTCCATCATTAAGAGTCGGGCATCGCTACATAACTGAAATAATGTTGATGTGATTTAAAACCCATATAAAAAAAAAAAATATGAAGGATTCTGTACAAGGCTAATATAGATTGTGCAGGGCTTACATTGAAGCCTTCATATGGCAATGTTAGATATCTCTGTACTTTTAATTTTGAATAATCTTCATTGTTACCATAGAGTTTAAGTGGTTCCTGAAGATAAAGTTTGCAGTAATGTGATTATAATGGGAAAGCTCTTTATTCCCAGAACTAATTCTAAAATGGTCTGAAGTTTTATCTATGTCTACTTTTGACAGTTTTTCCCTCTTGTTGACAATATCTGATGCTTGTTGCAACTGAAATTGATTTTGTCTAACTTTCCAATATGGCTGTAAAAAGATTACATAATCAGCAACTTAAGTTGCTTGTTCCCATAAAATTAAAAAAAAAAAGCATCATTAATTCATCTAGGTATGTATATAGGGTATATCTAATCCTTTCGGTTTCAAATATATATTGATTTACTGTATGCAGGCTCTAGAAACTTAGAAATGACAGTTTTCCTTCCAATAGCTATTCTCTAGTACCTATCATACAACAGTAAAGCTGCTGTTTAGAATTAATAAATGTTTTTCTTCCAGATTTTGTCAAAATCATGAACAAGCGACTTATATATTCATCTAAAGATCTTTTTAAATGGTTTAAAAACTGTTGATAATAGCTGACATAATTAAACCCCTTCTATACTAAAGAGTAACAATGTGCTGGACTCACTTAGGTCTCCTACGAAGACTTAATTATCCCCTTATGATAACGCAATTGTGTTTATTTCGCTGCAAAGGACTTTTGAAACAATTCCATTGACAAAACAAGGGTTCAATACAAGACTATAGATAGTGCATCATAAATGTGAAGCATTTAGTAACAGATTTGCACAGAACCCTCAAAAGGATTCATTTCTCTTACAATTGTTTATCAGCTGCTGCTTTCAATTTGGACTAGGCCGAAAGGGGAATGGGTGATTATCTGATTAGCTCGAGAGTAAGCTCTGTTAACCCTTTACCAAACACGAAATTGAAAGAATTTGCAGCAAACATTTTAAAATGTGATGAAATTTGAAAATTATCTTCTGATAGGGTAGAAAACCTTGTGGGAAAAGGATAAATTGCTCATTACGAGCAATTTGTCCTTTTCCCACAATGTTTTCCAGAGTCTTCTGCAACACAGTGGTTAAATGTCGTTATTGTTTGGGAATGGGTTAAACTTTGTGTACCTTGTAAATATATTATCGACATTGCAATTGACTCGAAAGATGTTGACTTTTCTTTTGTTCTGCTTAGAATGGAGATGCAGTAGCAGATGTAGAATAACATGATAACCCATAGATCTGTTTGGAATTTACTTTAACCCATTACCAAACAATAACAACATTTAACTAGTTTGTTGCAGAAGATTCTTGAAAACACAGTGGGAAAAGGAGAAATTGCTCGTAACAAGCAATTTCTCCTTTTCCCACAATGTTTTCTAATCTATCAGAAGATTACTTTACAATTTCAACACATTTTGGAATGTCGTTTGCAAACTCTTTGAATTTGAGGCATTCAAATATTCGGTGTATGGTAAAGGGTCAACAATTTCTCCCTTGGATGAGATTTTTGACTGGTCAAATTGAAACCATTGGGACTTTAAAGTGTGTGTGGGTGGTAAAGGGAATTCCTGCTCATGTAAATTTTTAATAGCAAACAACATAGATAAGTTAACGATTCCAGAAGAGCACATATTGCCTCTGTTACTGCAGATTTTCTGTTGGCAGTGAGCCTCCCCCTTTCCTCATAATGATTTTATTTGCTTGAATGTCATTTACCACATGGGGGATTGGTGTGATCCATTTATGGTAAAGGATTAATCATTAGGTTTAAGGGGAATCAATAAAAGCAACAAATCGTTCCTGTCAAACACTCTCATATCACCATACATCATTCTAGTAAGCTCCTTTTCTTCATGACAAACCAGCCTTCAGCAGATTGAGTAATAGAAAAACATGGCTACAAAAGAAGCTATTGCTTGAATTATATTGAATGTGAACTCAAAATATCAGTATGCCATTAATTTTTTCTGTGCAAATTTATTTTTGGAGTTATTAGTTAACAGTTTTTCATAGAGTTATAATTATTATTACATCTTGTTTTATTGCTTATTTTGACATTTATTCTTAGTTATTTTTTTTAATGTTAAAAAGTGACCTATAAGCCCAACATGGCCAGGTGTTGTATTATTATATATTTACTTTACTGATTATGAGTTATATATTTAGCAAATTCTTCTTTTATCTCAATGATTTTCACCAAATTAAACAAAAATGTTATTTCGAATACTATTTGATGGATGTTGCTCTTTAATTTTGACAAGTCCAAATATTCCAAATGATTTAAAGAGGTTAATTACAGATACTAGAACAGATAGCTTAACATAAAGTCAGACTCAAATCTGCCAAACATTAAAAACAGATTCTAAGAAATCCCTGTTGATAGCCGAAAAGTTCATTGTTAATGCGGAATTAAGCCTTTCCCTTGTTGCAAATAATTTGAGGTAAGGAAATTTTCTTTTCTGAAGTTAAAGTAAGATCAGAAGAGAAAAAATATACATGATAATATCATCATGTAGTTTATAATGAGTAAATGGTGATAATCGTCATTCAGATTTTCAAGCTATAATTCCAAGGAGTCTCTTCATTTGTTACAACTCATACTCAAATGTTTTGAAACCGTCTTCATTCTTATGCAAACTGGTTGGATCACAGGCCACCCAATAAGTTACTTGGCAGCTGTCCTGTGATCTAACCTGTTTGCTACTCTAGGTATCTATAATGTTTTAGAAAGCAGGCGATACAAAAATTTGTTTTTAGAAAATTACCCAGCATTCTAAGGGTAAAAATGAGTTTCACTGATGTGTAGATAGATGCACATACTGAAAGTTTCAGTGCAAGACTATAGTAAATGCTTAACCCATTACAAAAAAATAACGACATTTAATCACTTTGTTGCTGACAACTCTGGAAAACTTTGTGGAAAAAGGAGAAATTGCTCGAGACGAGAAATTTTTCCTTTTCCAACAATGTTTTCGGCCCTGTCGGATGATAATTTTCAAATTTCATCACATTTTGAAATGTCGTTTGCAAACTCTTCCAATTTAGGACAGTCGTAAATTTGGCGTTTGGTAAAAGCATGGTCTGCAATTATCAGTTGCTTTTCTCCTGAATTTAGTAGCTCTTGGAATAACAAAGAAACTTGAAAATATTTGTTGGCGTTTATAGTGTCATCAGACTTTCTTTTCCTTATGGAGACATGAAGAAAGATTGGTGTTTTTTTTTAAGTATGAAATACAGGAGGCTTCAATATTGCAGTGAACCCTTGCTACAATGCAGAATCATTCCAAGATTCTGTGAGATATGTACAGGTCTAATGGAAAGATCAACAAATAGAATTGACTTCATGCTTTCTCAAATATACAATTTTTTTCACATTTAAACTTATTTATCCTACATCGATTGTAATAGAGGCTTGAAACTTATTAAATTGACTCTCGATGATTGCTTCCTGGATACTACATTAGTGCTCACGCTGGTTTGTGGGTTGGTTCCAGCAATTTTTACCTCCCATAATGGGAATTCAAACTCACTCTACCACTGCACCACTGTCACATATACAATCAGATGTTAAGGCCATACATCTTCGACATATGATTTCAGAAATCATTATTGCTAAATACAGAATTACTTGCTAAAAGCAATTTATCCGTTTGTCACAATGTTATCACTTCAATATTATAATCAAAACGTCATGATTTATGCTTTATGATCATTACCTGCTGTTGCTTTCAACTTTGACCAGTTACAAAGTTTTCATGAGGGATTAGAAGTGTGGACTATGTTTCACATAGAGATGATTGTTAACCATAAATGTATTTGCTATCATTGCTGTCAAGAGATTCATTTATACTGGGAACCTCCATTATTTCTCTTAGAATAGAGGTCATTCCAAGGTCAGCTAAGCTCCAAATTAGGGGAGCATTCCCCGTCCTTTCCTTGTATTGGATGTACAAAATCAGGGATTGATGCTTTCTTTGTGTCAGTCTGTCAAAGAAATGACCACTCACAAGACTGAAAGGAAGCTCACTTTTTGTGCTTACTAAATGAGTATCTTTTGATGAATATGATTTTGATTGGATTATGTTTTATTGCAGCTTCCGATACCATTCATATAAATGGATGTACTAAGTCACGGGTTGATGATATAGCTTTGTGTCAGTCTATCAATGAAAAAGCTACTAGCAAGACTCAAAGGAAAACTCGCTTTTAGATAAATATGATGTTGTTTTTGCTAATGAACCCTCAGTATGTGGTAAAAGATAAATAAATTTGCATTGACATTTAACGCCAAAAAGATATTTGGCCAAGGCGGGTAACAAACTAAGGACCTTTGTTTATTTACTCCAAGTCTGGTACACTATTACTGTAACTAAGCTAGCGAGGCTTGCCAATTTTTTAATGATATATGAATTACGTTTTTATTTGGTTAAGGATACAAACAATTTGTATCAAATGAATCTACATTATAAGGAATTTAATTTTTCTTTTGATAGTTTTAGAATTTATCTTATTCTTCTTCATAAGTTTTGCTTGGCAACTTTTCACCCAACTATTTATTAGATCAAGAATTTCAAAGAAGAATGTAATTTTATTGAATTTATATAAATGTAAATATTCAAGCAGAATTTCCATGTGCTTTATAAAAATAATGTACATCTTGCCTCAATGTTCCCAAAATGTGGTGTACTACTGATACATTTAACTGAATTGAAGTTAATGGTAAGAGCAAGGTTCAGAAGGAAACAGAAAAATTCATGAGAACCACATATTTACTGATATACCAGAGTTCCAAGGTGTTTTGCTGTCTTTGATTTAGAAGCATCAAAAGATGCCCAAACACATCAGATCTCTGCCATAAGCCTTCATGTAAAGAAATAAATCTGCTTATGAATATATCAGCCAGTAGTATCCGCCAAACAGGGTCAATATGCTTCATATAAAGATGTTTCCAAGGATCTTTTAACAGCAGTATTTTAATCCTTAGAATGCTTGGTAATTTTCCTTAAATAGATTTTTGTGTCATCTGCTTTAAATTTCCAAAGCCTTAAATATCTGCTTAATTTTGACAAAGAAAGATACTCAGAGTTGCAAACAGGTAAGACCACAGGCAAGCCGCCAATTAACTTGGCGGCTGGCCTGTGATCTTACCTGCTTGATTAAGCATGAAGTAAGCGGTTCCAGCACAATAAGGATTAAACATCATGTCTTGGATCCTATTTTGTTGGTACCCTATAGATTTGTCAGAGTCTCATTGGTCACCTACAATGAATGGTTTCTGTTCTTTGCTATAAGAAATAAACCTATCAATGCTTAACCCTTATAGTGCTGAAACTGACTTCATGCTTTTGCAAACAGGTCGGATTCAGTCCAGTTGCCAAGTATATTGGCGACTGGCCTGTGATCTTACCTGTTTGCTAGTCTGAGTATCTTTCCTCATCAAAATTAAGCTGATAATTAAGGTTTTGGAAAGCAGATGGTACACTAATAGTTTTTGTTTTAGAAAATAACCCATGCAGCATTCTAAGGGTTAAGTATATGGCACTGTCATAACTCATTTGTCTGTAGTATCTCTCAAATAGGGTCAATGGTTCAGGAGCCAGTTTTGCAAAGAAGTGAAACTTGATGTATATATATGTTTACAAAGTTGTAGTAAGCCTGAACCTCAAAGATAACTTTTTGTTTTTGTGAATGAAAAGAAGACATGCATACAAAATTACAGTACAGATTTACAGGTAGGACCCATGTTCTGTCTGTGTCCAAATTAAGGCTTTCATCAGATAGTTTTACCCTCTTTATATATTAACATCAAAAATTGTCATATGAACATTTGTTAGACAGGCCCAAAATCAAGATGTGCAGAAGGATCTTTTTATGGCAGCATTTTAAAAGAAACTGCATTAAAATGTATTTTAGGGTATTCAATAGAATGGCCCAATAAGTCCCTCCAATGAATGGTTTAACCCATTACCAAACAATAACAGCATTTGACCAGTTTGTTGCTTATGACTCTGGAAAACATGGTGGGAAAAGGACAAATTGCTCTTAAAGAGCAATTTTTCCTTTTCCCAAACTGTTTTCTGCCCTATCTGAAGATTATTTTTCATTTTAATCAGATTTTCAAATGTTGTCTGCAAACTCTTTCAATTTGGAACAGTCGAAGATTTGGCGTTTCGGAAAGGTTTAAAGAAGAAATGAAGAAATTTGCCTGGCAAATACTCCACTTCTCTGATCCTCTGTTTTGAGTATGACGAATGGTGTCGTAACTTGGTGTAAATGTCAACTTTTGCTTATTTATTGGATGTATTATATCCTTATTACCTGCCTTTTAGTTTTTTCTTCTTCATTCCTTCCCATCAAGTAGACTTTTTGCAGGAATCTACCTGAACTTACATTCAACTCTATTTCTCTTCAAAACTGTTGAAGTCATTGTAGCAAAAGTTTGAACAGTTCTTCAATAGATTTGTAATATTTCATTATTATCTACTCTTCTTTAGCCCTTATCCTCATTTTGAACCTTCCTTGCAGGAACCAACTAAAATGATTCCGTAGACTCCATTTCAAGGTTTCAGTCCAAGAAATTACCTTATAGTGCTGGAACTGACTTCATGCTTATGCAAACAGGTCAGATCACAGGCCAGTTGCCAAGTTATTTGGCGGCTGGCCTGTGATGTAACCTGTTTGCTACCCTTGGTATATGATTTTTACTTATCCTGGAGAGGAATATTTGACTAGTATAAAAAAATTGTGGCTTGATATATCATTGTTACTCATTTACTCTCCATGCCTCTCATTAACCCTTATAATACAGGAACCAACTTCATGCTTATGCAAGCAGGTTCGATGGAGGACAGCTGCCAAGAAAATTGGCAGCTGGCCTGTGATCTAACCTGTTTGCTACTCTGAGTATTCCTCATCAAAATTAAACAGATACTTAAGGTTTTGGAAAGCAGATGACACAAAAATCTATTTTTAGAAAATTACCCAGCATTCTAAGAGCTAACATTTGTAAATGGCTTGTTGTAGTCTTGTGTGAAACACTTGTGTCATGATGTATGAAAAATGCCTGTCACTATAAAACTTTGCTGAAAACCAAAAGTACATTTGAAGAAATTTTTCTTGCTCAAAAGTATTAAGTCATTGACATTGTGATTATTGGATTAAAATTCATAAATACCTTTATAATTAATACTATTGATTCAATCCTTTCCAAAACAAAGATTTCTTGATGTTTTTTGGCAACAGAAACAGTAGAATACATGACAAGTGGATTCCTTCTTTTGTTGAAATATATGGACTTAACATTGATAAATAGTATGCAGCTTTTCTTTGAGAGTTTCTGCAACTTTAAATATATTATGATCTAATATTACTATTGTCTTTTAAAGAAACGAACAGGTTACTGATAGATCCCTTATTTCAAGATATCTCACATTGTCACATCTAACACAGAAGATTAAAGAAACAATTATGAAGAAACAGCTATGACGAAAGGATGAACTGCTCATGACAAGCAGTTAAAAGATAATACACGTAATTTGTTTATCCATGCTATTTCAGTCAACCACTGTTGCTTTCAATTATAACCAGTTATAACTTCACAAATAGGGGAATGGGTTTACAAATGCCTTATATAATTAAATCCAGGGGGTTTTGTTATTAAGAACCACTTCACTTTTTAAACTCTTTAAATTGTTGTCATAAGATATTACCTTTATATGAAGCACAAGTTTGTTATGTAGCCTTCCACTCCCCTGAGATAGGTTAACCCATTGCCAAACAATAACGACATTTAACCACTTGGTTTAAGACTACTCTGGAAAACTTTGTGGGAAAAGGAGAAAGTGCTCGTAACAAGCAATTTCTCCTTTTCACACAATGTTTTCTGCCCTATCAGAAGATCATTTTCCAATTTCATCACATTTTGAAATGTCGTCTGCAAACTTTTTCAATTTGGGAGAGCCAAAAATTTGGCATTTGTTAAAGGGTTAAAGGAGTTGTTCACGAATGTTCATGAAATTCAATGCTCATGAATGACATTTAGTCTGACAGTTCATTAATTAAAGATTTGACTCACACCATTCAAACACAGACGATTTTTTTTTTGTTCAAAACGCTCTCAAATGATTTCTGCTATGAAGTAAAGTGTTGTGTTCTACAATGTGCCGATTATTATTATTTACTTTCTGGAACATGCTTTTGCAGACATAACAAATTCATCATCAAAAACAAGGTAGATCGCGATAAGACTTTTCGGAATGTCTGCAAGTATGATAAAACTGTTACCTGACAATTCCTTGAGTTTTTGTAACTGGTGAAAAATGATTTTTGGGTTTATTACTTGAACAGATGAAATGCACTAAAGAGATTTTCGCAAATCAAAAGAATCAAAAAGCAATATAAATCATTTTGAACAGAGAAGATTTAAGCAAAAATTACATCACCAAAAGAATAATTCAATTTGGTAGTTACAGGTTCAGTTGGTAATAGGTAGAATGCTATTGTTAGAGCAGAAGATTTCTTTGGTTTTTTTTTTTGATAAAACTAGACTTAGTAATTATCTATTGATATGAAAAAGTTTGTTCATTAAAATAGTCCCAAAAATATTACATTGATAGAAAGTCCTGAAGAATGTATTTAAATAATAAGATGGATTAAAAAGAAAATATTATTTTTGCTGCATAATGGCAATTGAATTCACAGTGTTTTGTAGTTAAGAATTCTTTAGGGGCAACTAAGAATCCCTGAGATTTAAAACTAACTCTTGAAATCGCAAACAAAGCTGTGCATACATTATTGTTTAATTAATACTGTGCTTAAGTTTCAAACTTTGCCAAAGAATTTAGTTTATTTCATTTGTTTAATGAATATAAACTTCAAACTTATCATTCGAAAATAAAAATTTCAACACTAGCATTTTCTCATTTCTTTGGGCATTTGTTTATTTTTATCAATACAAAAGGATATCATATATTTTAAACATTTAAGAGTATCCTTTAATGACAAATTCTTAAATTTGTTGATTTCAATTATGACAAATATTCATAAATCTAAATCAATCATATAATTATAATCAAACAGTTATGATTACTTCCTTTAATAAATCAAAAATAATGAGAATATTTACAAAATAATAAAGTATGTATTACCTTCTTTGTAATGCAATGACAGTATAAATTCCTTTTATGACTAAATTACTCAGTCCAATTGAAGTTCCTGAATCAAATACAACTTGATGCACATGCAGGCCCAGAGTTCACCAATACAGCCTTTGACAATGAATTGTTATGCCAGTTTGACTAGCCTATGACTTCACTATTGGAAACTTGGTCGTGAAATGTGGCATAAACAACCATGGCTTTGCTACTTAAATTGATAAACACCACCCATACAGCTGGCCTGCCTGCCTCTCTGATAGCACCTAGCTTAGTTATTGTAGGGTTGTATGGTATGTATTGGAGAGTGTCAGTCAGTGATGTAAAATCGTGAAATATTGCAATGTCATGAAAACACTGGACTGTTTCCTGGTATGCAGTGTCCTCGTACTTTGTCAGGGTCTTCCCTAGATTTTTTGTTGTAGTTGGTGTGCTGGATGTTGGGTCTGGATGGGGCGCATGTACCTCCTTCCTGTGTCCGTCTAATATTAGTTACGCGTCCCAAAATCGAGAGGTTTTTAGTTTGTTAAGAGTTTAAGGACAAATGGTACCATCTTAAAATAAAATCAAACAATGTTTGAAGACTGTCTGTTTGACGAATATTAATCTCTGCCGACAAAGATTTTGTGTAGTGGGATCAATTAAGGTGCCAGTGCAGTGTTTTTTTTGTAATTCAGGCACTTAGGCCCCAGAGCACATTTGTACATACAATTATTTGCCGATCTGTATGAGTATCAGTTTTTCAAAATGGAAAACGTATTGCTTTATTTTGGGGGTCAAAACAACAAGACAAAAGGAGAAATTGCCTGTCCCAAATGCTATCTTCTTTTGTATTTCTTGTTTTCTTGATCCTGTAGCTGTTGCAAGTGTGCTAGAATATTGACAACCATGAAATACGCAATGAGGTTTCTTAAACTTCTGGAGCCACCTTTATGCTTATGCAAACAGGTTAGATCCAGATCAGCAGCCAAGTAAATTGGCTGATGACCTGTGATCAAACCTCTTTGCTACTCTGGGTTTCATTCCTCATCGAAATTGAGCAGATATTTAAGGTTTTGGAAAGAAGACAACACAAAAATCTAGTTTTAGAAAATTATCCAGCATCCTAAGGGTTAAGTCTAAATGCTAGACCGATTGTATTGGATATTGTCTAACAACTGAAATGGCAGCGTGTGACAAGTTGCACTCAATAGGCGGATGGTTTTATGATGATGACTGTTTATTGCAGATCCCCTCATTTCCAAGTTTTATACTGCCATAAACTGTATAAAACAGACTGTGACATTCATCCATTCAATATTTTGGTTTTTAAGCATCCACAGCGACATCTGAATATTTACTGGTACCTTGGTGCCCTATGGAAAGCCGCAGTTCACCTTACGACGAAGAAGCAGATTTACTCTATAATCATACAATCCCTTCGTTCACCGCGTACTACGCAAAATTTACTCCTCCGTCGATTTCCAATATTCGGTACACCGCCAAATCTCTCGTTCTTCGCGAGCAGAACGTCGTCCGAAGAAAATTTTATTTACTGACAACGAAGGAAGGGGCCTCGTCCGTCGCCAGGCATACCGTCGTCGTCTGAAAAAATCTATTTTTAGTAACGGCGAACCAAGAGAAAATATTAGCGCGAGCAGACCGTCGTCGGATGACAAGAGCTTCACCGCGAAATTCGGCAAGTCGAATGCGAAACATCTCAGTCGCTGGCGGGGAAAAGATTATCACGTGACTTAGGTGTGTAATCACCAGTCACGTGATCATCTATATATAGTCATTTTTTTCAAGTGCAGGGGATATTGATGAAAAAAAAGCCTTGTGATTAAAGTTGTTCGCAATTTTTATCATGAATGAGAACATATGAAGATGAAATATCAAACACCTTTTTTAATGCTGTTCCTGTCTTCTAATTAACACAGCGCTATTGATCCAGTGGCAGATCTGTAACTCCCTGTACTGTTGAACTGCATAATGTGTTACTATCTGTGCTGTTGAATTGCACCATTTGATCCTTTTTGTACTGTTGAATTGCGGCATTTGTTACTCCAAGTGCTGTCGAATTGCGAAATTTGTTACTCTCTGTGCTGTTAAATTGCTCCATATTTTATTATCTGTACTGTTTAATTGCGGTATGGGTTACTCTTTGTGCTGTTGGATTACACAACGTGCTACTGTCTGCGCTGTTGAAATTGCACATAGTGCTACTCTCTGTACTGTTGGATTGCACATAGTGCTACTCTCTGTACTGTTAGATTGTACATAGTGCTACTCTGTGTTCTGTTGGATTGTACATAGTGCTACTCTATGTACTGTTGAAATTACACATAGTGCTACTCTCTGTACTGTTGGATTGTACATAGTGCTACTCTCTGTAATGTTGAAATTACACATAGTGCTACTCTCTATGCTGTTGGATTGTACATAGTGCTACTCTGTGTTCTGTTTGATTGTACATAGTGCTACTCTGTGTTCTGCTGGATTGTACATAGTGCTACTCTCTGTACTGTTGGATTGCACATAGTGCTACTCTCTGTTCTGTTGGATTGTACATATTGCTTCTCTGTGTACTGTTGGATTGTACATAGAGCTACTTTCTGTACTATTGGATTGTACATATTGCTACTCTCTATGTTGTTGGATTGTACCTTTTGTTACCCTCTATGCTGTTGGTTTGCACCTTGTGTTACTCTCTGTGCTGTTGGTTTGTACATTTTGTTACTCTTTATGCTGTTGGTTTTTACCTTTTGTTACTCTCTGTGCTGTTGGATTGCACATAGTGCTACTCTCTGTACTGTTTGATGTACATATTGCTACTTTCTGTACCATTGAAATTGCACATAGTGCTTCTCTCGGCGCTGTTGGTTTGCAACTTTTGATACTCTCTGTGCTGTTGATTTGCACCTTTTGTTACTCTCTATGCTGTTGGTTTGCACCTTTTGTTACTCCCTTTGCTGTTGGTTAGCGCTCATTGTTGCTTTATGTACCGTTTCATTGCATATGTTATTCTATTCTCCGTACTGTTGGATTGTATCTATTCATTTATAGCGACAGCGCCGAAAACAAAGCTATATTATTATGTCTAATTGCAACTTGCAAATTGTGTTCCACTCTAGCACAGTCGGTAACGCTTCGTGACTACAACTTAGTAGCCACTGTTCAAATCCAGTGTGAACTCTTCTTTAAGGAGAAACAGTATAGGAACGTAAACACATATAACACCCAAACCCGGAAACACTTATAAACACAGTAGAAAGGGCTCAAACGCAGGAATTTCCTGAGCCCCTGGACCCATCGTGGACCCTAGCGGCCACCTGAATCCCCAGTTCATTTTTGCACACCTATAAAAAGAAAACAGGTCCGTCCCTGATACAGATACAGTCATCGAACATTTAAGGTTACTTTTCTTAAAAGAGAGAGATGAACACATATCTGAATTCCTTATAAAATGCTCAAACGCAGTTGCTTCCTGGACCCCTGGAAATGGTTTTGCCCTGAACCCACAAGGGGCCGGTGAATCATAGCTTATTTCTCCACCCCAACCAAAGTATTCTGGATCCGCCTCTGCTAGCCAGAACGCGGGAAATATTAAGTAATTACTAAAAATAGATCTCACCTCTCGCAAGCTCGCGGAATATGAAATTTGTCTTTCGACTTTTTGACTATTTCGACGTTCGCGAGATTCACTTCTCTCGTCCGTCGCCGTTACTAAAAATAGATTCTGTCGTCGGAATTCAGAATTCGAAATACGAAAGACTTCTCTCGTCGTCGTCGGAAAAATCGATTCTGTCGTCTGACAATCTGGCGACGGACGAGGGATGTTGAAATTCGGCGGACGAGCTACGCTCCCACGTGGGAGCGACGTGGGAGCGGTGTTCGTCGTCTGCTTTATTGGTTTTCGGCGAAGGAAGAAACTATATGGGATTATATAGTAAATCGGAAAGGTGAACTACGGCTTGCCATAGGTGCCCTTGTACTGATGTTCGGATATCACAAAAGGCCTCTGTGAGGGTTCAAATTATTGTAGGAATAGATGTTAATTTTCATGAGTGCTAGTATCCTGGCTGATGAATATATTGATGATTGTTCTGTCTTCTCTTGACCGGCCTTTACAGACAGCTAGGAAAGAGGTCTTCCTCTCTATCAATGATGTGAAAGGTATCATAATATAATTAAGTAATAGCTGATTCAATGTTAAATCAACAATTTCTTTTTCTATCTTCAACCTTATTCCTGTCAAGGTTTAATTGCATTAGACTGCGTAAAGACATCAGTCACATAAAACAACTATAAATACTCCAACCAACCTTCAAACATGAAAAATAAGGACAATTTGCTCACAATGAACTGCCGGATATTCCCTCTTTCAGTGACATTTTGCGCTTACTAAATTTTTGCACTGAACCCTTGTATTGTTTTTCTATTCGAACTAGTTTAAACGCCCATATATCAAGTAGGAGATTGAAGATTACTCCTCTGTAATGCTTACAAGTGGGTTAGACTTGCCTGAAAAATATAGATAACGATTTATACTGGCTTACCTTTAATTAAAAGAGCTGTTTATTTCATTTGACATTTCCAATGCCTCATTCTTGAATTGTATTTTAACCGCTTTTTAGAAAAAGACTATTTTCATCATTTTTTCCGACACTACTCAGGTTGCAAGTGTGGGTCGGCAGTAAGTGATTTGGCACAAATGCTTTTTATTTTCATGTTGTTGTAAATCGTAAGATCCTTGAGTAGGTGTCAAGATTCTCTTGATGTAGTTAAAACAACATATGAATTAAATAAACTAGCTCCCAATGGTTGACAATTATGAAATTCAGATATGACCCCAACTATTTAGAATGTTAGCAGAAGTAATTCCTCCTTTTATCACAATAAATTTTATTTACAATCACACAGAAAATGTAGTTCATTGAATTTTAAAACCATCATCAGTTCTGCAAAAGTGTAAATTTGGATCACAATCCATGAAAAAAGCAGACTTAAAATAGCTAAATCTAAAACAGTTAAGACAAATGAAGAAATCGCTCAAAATGAACATTTATTTGTTTGTCCCTTTTGTTTTAGTGCATCATGTGCCAAAGCAGGTAAGAATGAACAGTTACAAGAGAACTGATTAACCTTCATAGGGCTGGAACTGAATTCATGCTTATGAACAGAACAGAACAGAACAAATCTTTAATTTCTCGGGTACAATATGTACAGCATGAGGTATTAAACAATTCAAATTAAGGGCCAAAGTTACACGTAAAGCTGTAGGGAAAAAAATATATATGTATAGAGAGAAATATGCCTTTGAATTTTAAGATATTTAGGTATTGAAAGCCGAAAAAGACGGGAAAAACTTTTACTGCAATAAAAGATAGATTCATACATCTACTGACTCATCTCCCAGTGTCTCTACCACCGACATGAAGGTCTAATTTTATCATGCAAACAAGTTAGATCAAGGCCAGTCGCCAAGTAAATTGGCAGCTGGCCTGTGATCTAACCTGTTTGCTACTCTAAGTATTTTTCCTCATCAAAAGGAAGCAGATATTTAAGGTTTTGGAGTCAATACTTCATATCTTACTAAAAGACATAATCTCCTACAGAATAGGAGATGAAACTCTGTAACAAAAGGAAAAGTTGTTTCCGATGACATAATGAGCAAAATTTACAACATGTCGTAAGGGAACGAAAATATTTTTCATGTCATCTTGACATCTGTAATTGCTTTTAATTTTTTACCAGTCAGAAATCATTGTATGTGGAAAAAGGTTAAGAATTCCAGAGTTTCCATTTTAAGAGGAAACTATATATACTTACACGCTTATGATTATGTACTATGACCTATTAGATATAAGGTGACAAAAAACTCCAGGAAGTACAGGATATTTCTCATTAGCCTTTTTTCCATCCTTATACAATATCTTGAAGGTCTTAGTTGAAGACGCCTACAGGTGGTATTTTATGAATATTGAAAAGGGATATTTTCGTGATGAGATTGAGAAAAAGGTATTGTGTCAAAAGGAGATGTACGTGGTTTATAGAAAAGTCCTTTTCCTCCCACTTTCTATTTTATAGTTTACAGTCGAAAGTTGTTTGTTTAAAGTGTCTATCACATAGAATGTGTTGTTTGAGTAAAAAGTGTAACAAAGATGGTTAAAGCAATCCTCATTACTAAATAAATGACTTTTTCAATATCTGTATTTTTGAGACGCTTTAAACATTAAACCTTTGTTTTCATTGAGTAATTGGGAAATAAGCATAAGGGCCTTATGCCCTTTGATTTAAAAACTGTATATAAATAGTCATTGGTTGCATTAAGACGCACCTTTCTATCATCACACATTAACTTTCACTTTCATTTTCATTATGTGGCAGGACTGAAATAAAAATCATTGTTTACGAAAATTAACTGTTCACACAGTTTACCAAATTTGCTACATAAACCTGCTATGTATCTCAACCACACAATTATAAAAGGAGATGAGAAGTTTATCAATGATCTAGTTTTCTGTAATTTAGTAAATCTGTATTAAAGTCATTTTATTTGAAGAAGACATTTTTTTTTTAAAAGATGAAAATCTTAATCTGAGAGATAGTTCTTTTACAGCATTGTTAAATGAAGAATCGGTTTAATCCAATTCCCTGTCTGACTCAAGAGCACATAGGAACAACTATCATATTGGGAAGAAAATTGATGTAAAAGTATAATTGCTTGGCAACATCAAAATTAATACGCTGTTTTGAAAGTTTTGATGTTGTTGCAAAGATTTCAAATGTAATCTGATGAAATGCTTTCAAACTCAATAAAATCTATGTCAGGGGAAGAGTCAAAATTCCATATTAGATTATTGTGGTGGTCATGAATAATTAACACAAAACAGGTTCATTCAACACCTAATTCATCACCTGTTGGGCTTTGACCTATTGCATTATAAAGGAATTGGTGACAAGTTCAAACTGGAAGCATTGACACAGAAGTCTTATGATGTATAAAAAATGACATCTAGTCTCTGGTGTAAGAACCTTTATGATTGAATAGGAAGTTAGATCATTTCTTCTTTGTCGTAGTTGTTTCTTGAGTTATCTTCTACAAGGGTGTTTAGACATGAGAAAGGATCAATTTTATACTCACAACCATGATATTACCAAGTCATTATAGACAGGCCCAAATTGATATTGACATGCATTGCTTTTTTATTTTGGGGTAAACATTTTGATAAAATTTGTAAATTATTCCATAGAAAACAATTTTTATATATTTTCCTTTGGTCTCTGTATCTATCTGATGATATAGGAGTTTTGAAACTGAGAGTTCAGTGCAAGACTATAGTAAATGCTTCGCTCTTGTAAAGGGCTTACTGTAGTTGTATATGTTATTTATATGGGTTTTACTTGCCCCAACAGTAGTTTAGTTTTGTTGCAATGCCAGACTCTAAATTATGGAGGAAGACTCAAACTTAATGCAGGCATCAGAGCTGGTCAAGCCAGATTGAACTTTCAGCACTCCAGTTAATCAGTTGGGAGATTGCCTCTCATGAAGATCCAAATGTGGTGTAACCAGGATGTGAACTCACATGGAGAGTTGTCATATGATTTTAACCCTTTACCAAACGCCAAATTTTCAACTGTCCCAAATTGAAAGAGTTTGTAGACAACATTTCAAAATGTGGTAAATAATTTTCTGATAGGGCAGAAAACATTGTGGGAAAAGTAGAAATTGCTCGTTATGAGCAATTTCTCCTTTTCCCACAATGTTTTCCCGAGTCGTCTGCAACAAACTTGTCTAATGTGGTTATTGTTTGGTAATGGGTTAAGTTCTGTTCTCTTGCCACTAGGCCGCCTTACTACAGTTTTGCTCTGAACTCTTGGGTCGGTACATGAATGTGGTAAAAATGTTGCTCTTGGTGGATGAAAGCCCCTGAGCTAGAGTCACGTTTGATCAATCTTAATGGAAAAAAGATTAATTTGGCTTCCAATGGATTTGTACTAACGAGGAATGTTCGACCTTAATTAACTCTTAGTTTATACTCATACCTGTATTTGACAGATAAAAAGATAATTTTTGCTTTTGTCACAATCGTTTTATACCATATATCTCAAAATTGGAGTTAATTGTCTTATAATGATAATGACAACTTAATGTTTTTTTTAATTTGCACTGTGGGGGTGGGGGCTCTTTTGCCTAGTGGTTAGATTACAGAACTTGATATCACACGGCCGCTCTCAGTGTGGGTTCAAATTCCTGTGACAGCATTTGGATTTCCATGTGAAGTTGTTTCCTGGTAACTTGCGTAGTGCTGATTGATTTACCCAGCTTGATTAGTCCTTGATAATATGGTCAGTCAAGTTAAGGATCTTCCTGCATCATTATAAGCTGGGCATCGCAACACAACTGAAATAATGTTGATGTGATGTAAAACCCATATAAAATAAATAGATAAATTCAATTAAAACCAGTCACAAGATTCCATATGATGAGAAGTTTTGATATCTGTCAAAATACATTAGGGCCTTCACAGCTCATGATACTGACCAGCCCTAATGTTGAGATAGTCCTGTCTGAAAGCCTTGAACCAAAAGTCTCCTTACTCCATTGTACATAGTTCTTTTAGGCACCTGCAGCAGACAACTAAACCCTTATAGTGCTGGAACCGACTTTATGCTTATGCAAACAGGTTAGATCCAGGCCAGCCGCCAAGTAAATTGGCGGCTGGGCTGTGATCTAACCTGTTTGCTACTCTGAGTCTCTTTCCTCATCAAAATTAAGCAGATATTTAGGTTTTCGAAGGCAGACAACACAAAAATCTATTTTAAGAAAATTACACAGCATTCTAAGGTGTTTTTTTATGAAAGCGTTATATAAGCCCTCCACAAACGTCAATTAGCCCTTATAATAGTCTTGCAGTGAACGTTCTGCGTGCAGATATCATAATTGAGAGTTTAATGCAAGACTATGATAAGTCCAACACAAACGTGAAGCCCTTACTATAGGCTTTCTCTCAACCCTCAAAAGAAACATGAAATCTTGTGTAAGATCTGCATCTTAGAAACACCTTAAAACATTACACCTTATCAAAGCCAGCTATAGTTTTGAAAATATAAATGAAAGTGCTTTGATGAATTATTCATATGAAATATATTCATACACTCAATTCAACTTTATTTGAAATCAATTTTTATCATCAATTTGTATAAAAGCCTCAGTGTGTGTGTGTTGCATTGCAAATTATCCTGTTACCCTAAAAGATAGATTAAACAATTGACTGATGAATATTTCTGAATGGAATAATAGAAAAAAACAGGTTATGATTTTGTATGATATGACTTTCTAGGCTTACACTAGATATGAATGTTCATGAGAGGTAGGCTTCAAGCTATTTAACAGAATGCCAGCGGCTCTAACCGTCTTAACTTGCCTGCAAGGGCAATTAAGTTATCTTCCTTCATTGATTTTGAGCTGGTCATATCAGTATAACTGAATGACTGTTGATGTGCTGTTAAACCACAAAAGAATATATTAAGGGTTCAATGCAAGACTATAGTAAGTACTTCATAAACATGAAGCACTTACTATAGTATTGCACTGAACCCTCGATATTTAAAAAAAGCAACAGACAACATGTCGAGGGTTCAGTGCAATACTATAGTAAGTGCTTCATGTTTATGAAGCACTTACTATAGTCTTGCACTGAATCCTCGCTGTGTTAGATAAACTCACTCACTATCTGGTTTATTTGTTGAACCAGGCCATCAATTCATATAATAATCCCATCTCGGTCGTAGTCTATTCTCCATTCTCGTCTCTGTTGAGGGTTATTGGAGTCGTCCAAAGACAGTTTAGGTCTGCCAGTGGACTTCTCCGCTGGTACCTTCAACTGTTGGACTTTGGTGGTCTATACAAACAATAGTGACAAAACAGATAACACCTTTTGACTCATTGTTATCCTTTTTAAGAATAAGCAGTATAACTTCATAATGGATGAATTATCGAGGGTTCAGTGCAATACTGTAGTAAGTGGTTCATGAAGCACTAACTATAGTCTTGCATTGAACCCTCATTATTGTCTTTGATTATTTATTGATTTATTTGGTTTTTACATTGCATTAAAGGCCCATTAAAGGAGATTAATGCTTATCAAACTATTTTATTTGGTAAACTTTGGATAGATTCAAATAGTTATCATCAGAAAACACCATCAGCACAACTTAAATGTGAAAGTAAACCAGAAATAACCCAGATTAGCAAGTTCTATAATTCAGATTTCCTGATTCTTCACCTCTGACCTTGACAGTTGATACACACATTTTTTAACAGACCAATCGAAATTTGTTATTTTGAATATGTAAACAATCAAGCTGTTCATAAACATGAGTGAATTGGAGACAACTATATTTCAAGCACAAAATAACTTATTTTAAATGAGTCCCATTAATAAGGTCTCAATGCATCAATGCATTCCTTAACTAATTCTCATGACTTTTATGAACATAATAAAAGAACTCCATATATTTTTTCAGTAATTTATTTGTACTCCTCCTTTGATGTGCCTTTGGTACTGTATTACAGTTATATTGATTTGCTTGGCTTATAACCAATAGAGTGGGAACCCAAGCTTAAAAGTCCATAATAAGGACTACCGGTAGTTAAACCTGGAAGAGCCATATGCAACCTGTAAATTATCCGAGAGACTACTTCTCATAAAAATCAAAATAACTAGCACCTGGATTTGAACCCATGTAAACAAAGACCATGTGCTTTCAATTTTTATATCCTGACCATTAGGCCATGATGGTCTTCTTAGGTATAGATGATGGGTAATTGATGTTTAAATCAAATGAAGCAAGTTCAAGAAAGTTCAAGTTAATTAATTAGTAATTTGTTTCATTATCTTTTCTGGTTGGTACATGCCAAAATGGGTATGCAAGGGTGTTTTTGATTTGTGTATTCCATATATGTGACTCTTATTCAATGAACACTTCAATTAACCCTTCCATTGCTCTAATGTCAGTATGGACTAACCTTTGGCAAGGCACTTCTAGTTGGTTTCCCTAGTTGGTAACTTAATTAAGATGTATAATGATTGGTTGAACTGTTGGTGTGCAAGATTGAGACAAGGCCGGCATGTTGTTAATTTTAGTTCATACAAATAAAATAGTACACCAATGGTATATTGCAAGACTATCACAACTTATCCAAAAATGTGAAGAACATGCTATATATATAGCTTGTAATGATGTTTAAATCATACCACATAATTATGGGATTGTGAAATTATGCATTGGTCATAAGGTAAGCCATTCAACACCACCATGCCCTCTTGTCATAAAAAAGTGTTTAGTTCATACAAATAAAATAGTACACCAATGGTATATTGCAAGACTATCACAACTTATCCAAAAATGTGAAGAACTTGCTATATATATAGCTTGTAATGATGTTTAAATCATACCACATAATTATGGGATTGTGAAATTATGCATTGGTCATAAGGTAAGCCATTTAACACCACCATGTCCTCTTGTCATAAAAAAGTGTTTCCATTTTACCCAGATGCTTTCAAAGGCTCTGCTGGCTGCTGTAGGCTTCTTGATAAACAGAAAAAGCCTAATCACCTGTGATCCTCTTTTATTGAGCTTGATATAAAGCTGTTGAAAATCTTTTGAAGTGGGAGGAATTATTAGAAGAAAATATAGTGTATGATTTGGAAGCATCTTAATTGATACAATGTTACAACCCATTAGATTATAGATTATGGTGAGGGTATAATCTATAAGGTCCTATGATTAATAAGTCAACAGAATAAGAAAACTTTAAAGATCAAATAGGTCTTTGACTGTGGAGATTATTTATTTATGCTTATAGTGCTGGAATCGATTTCATGCTTAATATACAAACAGGTTAGATCCAGGCCAGCCGCCAAGCAACATTGGTGGCTGGTCTGTGATTTAACCTGTTTTCTACTCTGAGTATCTTTCATCATCAAAATTAAGCAAATATTCAAGGTTTTTAAAAGCAGACGGCACAAAAATTGACTTATACAAAATTACCCAGCAGTCTAAGGGTTAAACTGAAGTTTTACTGTTCAAATTTCTTGTTTGTCAACTGAAGTATTTCATTGTGTCTTCAAAACACCTTCAGGGTAAGCATTTAAAATCAAGGAGTAGCTTATTTTATTTCAAATGAGAGGATATTACTTCGACACCATGGGTTGTCCTTGAACAGATGCAGCGCAACAGTACCCTGAGTCTGATGTGACTGGTTTTAACCCTTTACCAAAGCCAAATGTTCGAATGTCCCGAATTGAAAGAGTTTGCAGACAACATTAAAAAATTTGATGAAGTTGGAAAATAGTCCTCCTCGTCAGGAGCAATTTTTTCTTTTCCCACAATGATTTCCATAGTCTACTGCAACAAAGTGGCAAAATGGCGTTATTGTTTGGTAATGGGTTAATGAAATCTACTAATTGTATTTTATTTGGAAAAAGCAAAGACATCAAATAGAGCTATAGTTAACCTGATTGGTCTTATGTGAAATTAGGGCAGGTCAAATTGGAAAGCAAAAGCAGATGCAGACGTAAAACAATATTATAAAGTAAATTTAATCTCTTTATGAGAAAACCATTGAAACCATTGGGACACGAGCATGAAATACTCTTATGAAGGCAACTTATCCTTTTGTCTCAATGATTTGTGAACTATTTTGCAGCAACATTGTAATAAATTTTGGTGTAGGAGGTGAAAGAAAAGTCCATTAAAGCTACTTTAGAGGCCTAACATTCCTTTTACAGTAAAATGAAATAAAAGAATGATTGATAGATTTATAACACAATTAACAGACCAATGAAGCAATTTACAAAAATGTTTGTCAGTGATAATTAGGTAAATCATGAATTCTATTCCTGATAGGGAATCCGTACATATGTAATACAACTCACCAACTAAATTGGTCAATGGGGAATAGAAATGACTTAATACAGACGTCACTCTTTACCACATGTCATCAATAATCTTTAGGACATAATTTATTATGTCCTTGAAAGTATTCGCATTATGGTTTAGTTATTTTCTAAACTTGAGGTGGGAAGCGTGCAGAAACACGGGACATGACTATTAAATACCTGCTGATTTCGCTGCATTTTGTCTCTTTGTTATGGCCATTTATACTGGATTATTATTAACGTCGGATATTTTAACTAATTGGAACAACAACATCATTATCAACTCACATGGTGATCCCTAAGTACATTACAAGTACTGGCTCATGGTGTGAAAAAGATACAATTTCAGAATGCTATTAAACCTTAGAATGCTGGGTAATTTTCTATAAATAGATTTTTAGGATGTCTGCTATGAATGTCTGCTTAACTTTGTTGAGGAAAGATACTCAGAGTAGCAAACAGGTTAGATCACAGGCCAGGCCCTAAGTAAATTTGGGCCTGGGCTGGATCCAACCTGTTTGCATAAGCATTAAGTTGTTTCCAGCAATATAAGGGATAATTGTCCATCCATTCCATTATATCAGGTTTGTCACTGGTCCATGTTGGAAGAGAATGCAGTAACTGTTGTCAACAATGAAGTTACCAAAAGGACTTTATTTTTTGTGAAGTAAGCAATAAATCTTTGAGACAATAGAGGAGAATTTGCCCATCATGAATCGTATGAACACTCATAAAACAGAGTATTACAAAAAAAGAAATTCTTTATGATGGAAAAACAAGAAGACAAAGCTGTCTATCATCTGTTTAATTCCTGTCTTAACCCATTACCAAACAATAAAGACATTTAACCATGTTGTAGTAGATGACTCTTGAAAACATTGTGGCGAAAGGAGAAATTACTTGTGACAAGTAATTTGTCCTTTTTCACAAATGTTTTCTGTCCTATCAGAAGATTATTCTTCAAATTAATCATATTTTGAAATGTCGTCTGCAAACTCTATCAATTTGGGACAGATGAAAATTTGATGTTTGGTAAAGGGTTAAGCGTTGGTTATTCTTAGTTAACATCTTAACCAGGATGTGTAGCAATGTTTGGTTACCCAGATCTTGTGTCAAAACACCTCCACCTGAGTCTTTCCGGTCTTGAAGACTTAGCAAGGGCACTGAGCAATTCATTTTTTTGTCGCAATGGTTTCTACCAATGTCAAAGAAAATATTTCGCTCTTTTTAGCTCACCTGAGCACGTAGTGCTCAAGGTGAGCTTTTGTGATACCGAGATGTCCGTCGTCTGTGCGTCCGTGCGTCCGTGCGTGTGTCAACAATTGCTTGTGAACACTCTAGAGGCCGCATTTATGTTCCAATTTTGATGAAAGTTCATCAGAATGATGGTCTTAATGAAATCTTGGCCAAGTTTGAAACTGGTTCACGTGGGGTCAAAAACTAGGTCACTAGGTCAAATAATTTAAAAAGCTTGTGAACACTCTAGAGGCCACATTTATGGTCCAATTTTGATGAAAGTTGGTCAGAATGATTGTCTCAATAAAATCTTGGCCAAGTTCAAAACTGGGTCATGTGGGGTCAATAACTAGGTCACTAGGTCATATAATTTAAAAAGCTTGTGAACACTCTAGAGACCACAATTATGGTCCAATTTTTATCAAAGTTGGTCAGAATGATTGTCTCAATGAAATCTTGGCCAAGTTCAAGACTCGGTCATGTGGGGTAAAAAACTAGGTCACTAGGTCAAACAATTTAAAAAGCTTGTGAACACTCTAGAGGCCACATTTATGGTCCAAATTTGATGAAAGTTGGTCAGAATGATTGTCTCAATTGAAATCTTGGCCAAGTTTGAAACCGGGTCATGTGAGGTCAAAAACTAGGTCACTAGGTCAAATATTTGAAAAACCTTGTGAACACTCTAGCAGTTATATTTATGGTCCAATTTTGATGAAAGTTGGTCAGAAGGATTGCCAAAATGAAATCTTGGCCATGTTTGAAAGTGGGTCATGTGGGGTCAAAAACTAGGTCAATAGGTCAAATAATTTAAAAAGCTTGTGAACACTCTAGAGGCCACATTTATGGTCCAATTTTGATGAAAGTTGGCCAGAATGATTGGATTATTTACCATAAGCTTGACTGTCTTAAAAATTTCCAAATTTATTTACTGTTGAAAACCAATAAACGACTTTGAGATACATTTTCTAATTGTTATTATTTTAATTTGCCCAACCAATTGTTACTGTCCCTGCTTTCACAAACCTAAATTTCCTTCATCTTAATTCTCTTTGTCTTGGTGAACATTAACTCAAGAAGACAAATACAATACACATAAAAAAATGTTAACAAGCAAGAGCATTGGCTTAGAGTATTCAATGCAATTAGCACTTAGAAGAGTTTGAAACATACCAACCACTCTGTCTTAAATATACCTCTTTTTCAAACAGAACTCAGGTGAGCGATAAAGGGCCATTATGGCCCTCTTGTTTATTTTTGTTGTTTGCTTTGTTCCAATTTGGACCAACCTTAATATTTCCATATAGAGGAGTAGGTTAGTATGATACGTTGGAATAGTTTGTCTATATTTTTAGGGCTTTAACATCCATAGGGAATACTGAATTATTGTTATCAAGTAACTCCCATATGAGGGTTAAAAGCAAATGGCCAACAATCTGGGATGCTGTCTATCCAATAAGATTATTATTTACATATTTCTGACATGTCTGTAACTTAACAAGTGAGAGAAATAATAGATAAGCCATTGTGATTGATAGTAGAATGCTCTATGAAGTTTCAGTTGAATTCAAGTCATATACAAACAAAGTGGCTGAAAAAACATCAATTAAGTTTTTGTTGAAGGAAGTTTAAAATTCAATTGTAAATTAACAAGAATAGAAATAAAGCATCCATGATATCAGAGAATATATTGATCTACCCTTAGAGAAGGTGTTAGTTATTGCACAAAGGTGGTGTGCTGTTGAAATTGATGACATTAATATCTTTAAAACAGTTGCAATCAGGCTTTAATAACTTTTTAAAAAGCCGATATTATATAACTTCTTCTTGACTAGTTTTAAGCATTGTGATCAGAATGATGTCTTTTTTCTGTGGATACAGTGGGAGTCCTAATTGAACCATTAAGGCTTGTAGGATCATTTTTTGAGCAATTATTTCCTGGAGCTTCCATAAAGTATAACTGAAATAGTGTTTGTATGATGTAAAACCCATATAAATCGATAAAAGCATTATACTTTAGGGAATCTCAACTTGTTTAATGTTATTCAACACAATTCAATTTTGTGGACATTATATGGAGCTTTTTGATTAGAGTTTATCAAACTTTTGTCGCAAGTGGTTTGCTTTTGAATTGTGTACTGCAGGTATGATGAAAATTGTAGTCTTAAATTATAATGTTAGAACTACCATTGTGGTAAATTATTTGGTTTAGGCAATGACCTTTTTTCATTAAAGATGCTTGTTCACAGAAATAAAACTTGGAAGTCAAAATAAGATATTGTTGAAACAGTATTTTTTCTATTGTTGTTTGATATACAATTAAAAGTAGCTATTGAGGGCATAAGAATTAAGGAAGGGTCAATTATCTAAGTATGTATATACTCTTTATATCTGGTTGAACTCAATAACAATGACATGCTTTTGGAATTAAGGTTTAAAACTCATGTTAATTCACCGTAAACACACTTTAGAGAATTAAAAACAATATAATTTTACTTCAAATCACTGTTCTTTAGTGCATATGATATAACAGTTCAGCTGTTGTCCGTTTTAAAGAAAATAACCTCCAAATTTCCTCACATCTGTGAACAAACACCTTTAACCTTTCTAATTTGTTTACTTCAAGATGCTGCCGGTCTGCTGACGGCCATAGGGAGTTAAAATCATTAGAAACTTTTGTCATTGGCATTATCAATACAATAATTACATGCCTTAGACTGATGTTACTTGTGATGAAGTTATTATGACATACTCCTCTTATCAATCTGATTCAATCATTGTCCATCTTTGATATCAGGGAAAATGTCAAAATGGACGTCTGGCTGCATTATGACAGTAATCCATTAGGGTCATTGAACTCTCAATATCTCTTCAAATATCATAACATAGTATTACTTGTATAACCCTTAGAATGCTGGGTAATGTCCTAAAAATAGATTTTTGTGTCGTCTGCTTTCCAAAACCTTGTATATTTGCTTAATTTTAATGAGAAAAGATACTCAGAGTAGCAAACGGGTTAGATCACAGGCCAGCTGGCCCGGATCTAACCTGTTTGCATAAACATAAAGTTGGTTCTGCGCTACAAGGTTAAAAAGGAGGAAAGGCAGATGTAAATTTTAGATGAATTCACATACATTTCTAATTGAATCAGATTTCAAAAAGTTTTTTTTTTAAAGAAATAATTAGAATTTTATTAGAGAGGAAAGAAAAGTTTTTTGCAAACTATATTATATCTTCCATGATAATCATGAGGAGACATCCTTATTTTCTTCTGTCCATCCATCTGCCATAATCTTTGTCAATTCTATAATTCTCTTCCAAACTTTACCAAACTTTTATGAAAATATCTGATTGTCATAACAAGGGTTCAATGCAAGACTATTGTAAATGCTTCACAAACATGAAGCACTGCACTGAACCCTCGATAATATCTAGGATAAGTTAAAAAAAACTTGCATGATAATGGTTGTTTTCCATCACAGAAGCAGGTGTTTTTATCAAAGACAAGTTCTAGTTCAAAGATTTATGTTATTTTGAAGTTCACATTTTCGCTGTTTTTCTGAGCTGTAGGATTGTTTTGAATACAACAATAGCTAAGAACCTGATTCGAAGAAAAATACCTAATCTTTTTAAACTCATTTCCTAGAATTATATTAATAAGATATTGCCCCAGGTGCTCTGGTTTGCCTACTAGTCTGTTTGTCCAACGTGAAATGATAAAAAAGAATCGCGATCTTTCATCACAATGTACTCTTTTGTTGTTGTGATTTATATGTGTTCTTATCTATGAATTTAATGAATATTTGCTTTTGTTTAGAGATCTGTAGACTTTTGTTGAGGATCACATCTGAGTGTAAACACATAATTCAAGCCTAATAGATTCAACTGAAATGGCTGTCTGCACAAATATGTTCTGTTAGCTGGTTGTTTAGTTTGATGATGAATATGATAACAGTTTATCACGATTATTCATTCACATCGATTATGTTATTAGGATGAATCTTTTAGCAGGCAATGAGGAAAGTACTTTTGAGAAATCAATTAGACCTTACTTAGGATGTATGCTCTGTGAATTTGTTGGCATTTATAGACAAAACTGACAAAGGCTATTCTGGGAAATTGTCATTATTTTCAAACTGGTTTGAATTAATTGTGAAAGAATGATTTTTCTTATTATAAGCCATGTGATTATGTCACAATGATTTCAAATTGTGTCTACTTCAATGCTTCTTAAGTAATAAATGCAGGAGATCTCAAGGAATGGAGAAAGGAGAAACTAATGAATGCTGTTTTAGACATAGTTTTTGTATTGAATTGAAAAATTCTTAATTGATTGACGCCTTTAGATCCACACAAATAGACCATAAGATGACAATATGTCTCTACAAGGATGGTAATATCGCTTTGAAAAACCTCAGTAGAATCATCCCAAAGTCCCACATAGGCTTGGTTATTTATGGTTCGAGTTTATATGCGCCACTCCCTATTGATGTGATATATTCCATAGAAACCGCCTTCTCTATCAAAACTACTACAGCATTGATCAACCATATTACATCCTTGTGAAGCTTGGAAACAGTGGTGTAAGAAAGAAGTTTATGTGAAATATTTAAAGAAATATCAATTAATCCCAATTTTTTTGTGTTCTTTGGTTTTGTGTTCACGGGACAATTTTTATATTACCTACAATTAAGAGTTAAGTGACAATTTTTATATTACCTACAATTAAGAGTTAAGTGAAGAACTGAAGATATTTATACAAGGGTTCAATGCAAAACTATAGTAAGTCCTTCACATATGTGAAGCACTTACTAAAATGTTGCACTGAACTCTCAATAAGCATGACATCTTAGGCTGTGATTTTAGCCATCCCCAACAGCAATATATGAGAACAAATCTGGTCCTTAATTAACATGAACATGTTAATTCCTTATGTTAAATATAGGTTAGAGGCTAGATAGTGAAATTTAAACGATATAGAAACCCCAAGGAAGGAGCGATAGCGACTGACGGGGTTTCTATGTCGTTTAAATTTCACTATATAGCCTCTAAACAATTTAGTGTTTAACCTACATTTCCATAGAGCGCTCTATTTGACGCTGGCAAACCACGCCTCTATGGGTATGATCTGCGAATGGCATAAAACTGCTGCTCAGTATTTTGAAATTCGACATAAACCACGCCTTCCGCGGCTGTCAATTGCATGCCAAGAATCTGCCATACCATATTTGGAAGAAGAAAACTGCACTACCCAGTGATGTAGATTGCAATGTAGTTTTGAGTTTAACCCGTTACTCCATAATTTATTCCCCACCTACAGCAGAAAACTTGAGAAGCCCTTGTGACAAAAGAAGAAATTGTCTTCTTTTGTCTGTTGATGCTTTCAATTTGTACCCGTCACATTATTCCTAATGGGGTAAAAGGTTAATTTATAGTTCAGTTTCTTTTTTTCTCAACGATGTTAGGATACCCAGTTAATTGTAATTCCTTTTTATTTATTTCTGTGTTTATTTCTCCCCCGCGACGTCACAGCGATCTTTCAATCGCTACCGTAGGCTAGGCTTACACGTGTCATTGATTTGGAGGTGGAGCCTAAAACTACACATTTATGCGCATGCGTGATACCAGAGTAATAGTCTCATAGAGCCCAGATAGAACACTCGAATAGTAGTTTATGGAAAATAAACCAACAAAAAAAATCAAATTGACGCATTCTCATTGGATGAAAATGTAGGTTAAACACTAAATATAAGTTAGAGGCTAGATAGTGAAATTTAAACAATATAGAAACCCCAAGGCAGGAGCAATAGCGACTGACAGGGTTTCTATATCGTTTAAATTTCACTATATAGCCTCTAAATAATTTAGTGTTTAACCTACATTTCCATAGAGCGCTCTATTTGACGCTGACAAACCAAGCCTTATGGGTATGATCGGCGAATGGCATAAAACTGCTGCTCAGTATTTTGAAATTCGACATAAACCACGCCTTCCGCAACTGTCAATTGCATGCAAAGAATTTGCCATACCATATTTGGAAGAAGAAAACTGCACTACCCAGTGATGTAGACTGCAATGTAGTTTTGAGTTTAACCCGTTACTCCAAAATTTGTTCCTCACCTACAGCAGAAAACTTGAGAAGCCCTTGTGACAAAAGAAGAAATTGCTTGTAACGAGCAATGTCTCCTTTTGTCACAATATTTTCTTTTCAATTTCAAAAAGAAACTGATTTTTCATAATGTATATATGTGTTGTCTGTTGATGCTTTCAATTTGTACCCGTCACATTATTCCTAATGGGGTTAATATAGTTCAGTTTCTATTTTTCTCAACGATATGTTAGGATAAAGGATAAACCCTTTAACCCAGTTAATTGTAATTCCTTTTTATTTATTTCTGTGTTTATTTCTCCCCCGCGACGTCACAGCGATCTTTCAATCGCTACCGTAGGCTAGGCTTACACGTGTCATTGATTTGGAGGTGGAGCCTAAAACTACCTATTTATGCGCATGCGTGATACCAGAGTAATAGTCTCATAGAGTCCAGATAGAACGCTCAAATAGTAGTTTATGGAAAATAAACCAACAAAAAATTTCAAATTGACGCATTCTCATTGGATGAAAATGTAGGTTAACCCTTTACGGTATATAGTGCTGTTCGCCGCCTTATCGATTACTGCATAAAACGCTTTTCGCCGTTATACCTATTACCGTATAAAACCTATTTTGACGTTCTATCGATTACTGCACAGAACGCTTTTTGACAGCAGAAAAATTGATTCAACTTTAACCCTTAATTACACAGACAAACACACACGTCACTTTCTCCAAATTTCATTTTCCTCTTAAATAGATATGTTTTCTTTTATTTCCGATAATAAAATCATAGGGTCAAAGTTTAAACATTTGTTCTAGAAAGAATCTTTTGATAATGGTCCCACGACGCCCTTCTGAAAAAGATGCTATCAAATTGAGATGAAGGGAATTCAAATTACCAACCCAATTAATATGAGAGGCCTTCAATGTCCGGTCATAAAAGATCAAAACAATGCCGAATTGTAAAGACTCGATAAGGATTTCATGCAATTCTTTAGAAAATTTACACATTTCTAAAAATACTATCCAATTAAAATGAGAGCGAGCGACCCGTAAAGGACGTTTATGACACAGAGCTGTTGTTCGAAGTTAAAAGTCGAATGAAAATAAAGCCGTCGAATAACGGACGTTATAAAGACGGCTTTTTAAAGTCTTGTGTCAATTTTTTGCTTCCGATCGCAGGTCAGACATCAATAGTTTCAGAGCAGTCATTTGATCGGTCTTTTGAGCATGAAGATGATAATATGCTGATAAATCTTACCAATTCGCAGACAGTCAATTTAGATTATTCCTCCGACTACAAAAACGAGCTTTTGGTTGATTCATCACCCATGGACACTTATTTTACGGAAATATAAGCATGTTTCGTTGTCATAATGAATTAATTTTTACAGTTTTACATGTATTAGAGGACCAGGTTTGACTACTTTATGAAGCAATATTGCGTTGAAAAACACTGTTTTAATTGGGAAACGGTTTTTAATGGAACTAGATGTAAAACGATTCAGTTTTGTTGAGAAATCTACAAAGACAAAGCATGTTTCTCCGTCATGAATGTCATTTTCGCCAACAAAATTCCATGCAATTAATGACAAAACAAAACAAAAAAAATTAGGGATCTCTCAGGGGGGACACATACGTCTTTTTTTTACTTTTGATATTGTATAATTCACACCGCAATATACAGTTTCATTGTTTGTCTAGTTTTCTACACCTTAATCTTCATATGTATGTATCATTAAAAAAAAAAAAAACCATCAACTTAAAGGAAAATTTGTTCTCGTCGTCCTTTATTCTCTGTGAAAATCTATTGGATTAACGAAAATTGCATTAATTTTGGTTTGATTAACCCAATCAGTGACAATTATCGGAGATAAACCTGTGCAAATATGTACGTAGGGTGACTGTTTATCTATGCGTTAATGACCTCCGATAATCAGATATTCGGATGGTTTATACCTATGGTGTCACTGATAAGCCTTATCTCTATACCTTAAAGGGTTAAACACTAAACCTGTATAGTGCTGGAGCCGACTTCATGCTTATGCAAACAGGTTGGATCCAGACAAGCGGCCAAGTAAATTGGCGGCTGGCCTGTGATCTGTTACCTGTATGCTACTCTGAGTATCTTTCCTCATCAAAATTGAGCAGATATCTAAGGTTTTGGAAAGTAATTCATGAACATGATCAAGAACAGCTCATGTTCATGAATGACCATTTTTTGAACATGTCTGTTAATGAAATTCATGAAAACAGTTCTTAAATCCTTCAAAGGAGTTGCTTTAAATTCAGGCCAGCCACATTACCGACATGAGGGTATTATTGGTAAACCCATAAAATGATGGAAAATTTCTAAAAATAGATTTTTGTGTCATCTGCTTTCCCAAACCTAATAATGGAATGTCTACTCAATTTTGATGAGGAAAGAGACTCAGAGTAGCAGACATGTTAGATCACAGGCCAGCCCCCAAAAATTTACTTGGTGGCTGGCCTGTGATCTAACCTCTTAGCTTAAGCATGGAGTCGGTTCCAGCCCTTTACGGGTTAACGTTAGAAATTCTACAAATATGATGAATATGCTGTACTGATGGATCAGTTTAATATGCAATCTGAGACGTCTGGCACATTTATCAATGATCAATCATCTAACGATAGATTGTTTTCATTACATACATTAATATGGTTACCAAAGATCAGCAACATTTGCTCCTGTCTCATTTGTTATTTTTTGTGATTATTGACGGCAAATGTGAGGCCATACTGAATATGCTGTATCTTTAAGATGCATGGTTCAATCAAACGTTGTCAAGTTAAGGCAGCTTCTTTCAAAGTTTTATGGATTCAATATTTGGTTTATTTTGTTTTAATTACTATATTACACCAACAATTTTTAGTTATATTGCCATGCCTGGCTCATCACAGACGGAGGAAGAACTTTAAATTAACTGCCCATGTGGACATGAATTAGCAACTTTAAACAAGGCTATCCTATTTCAAACCAGGCCTTGTTATTTCCTTTTGAAATTCTTTCCCCCTTATCAAGAGGGCCATGGTAGCTAGCCATTACATGAATCAAGATCATAGTCATTTAAACTGTGTATATCAAACTGGAATCCTGTGTCACAAACACATTGAGAAATAAGTGACATTCAGTTTGTGAATCAAGGATCAGGAAGGTAGTTAATGTGGTGGAGTTGTAAAACAGGGGTCCTGGGTTAGAGCCCTGTAAGATAATCGAGGGCTAGCCTGGTACTGGTTAGTTCATGGAAAGCCATGGTATAACTGAACAATTGTTGACACTGTGTAAACCTCATTGCATTAAAATAGATACGGGATTAACGCTCTACTTACAAATCCCTCAAGTATCCTTTACAGTTGAGAATTAATATATTTTCCTCAAAATTCCCTCTTCATCCTAATGGGATTGTACTATTGACACAGTGCCATTGTAAAAGTGCATTTGAATCAGTTTCCTAGAGACGATTAGTTTATGGCTGTAATATGATATTTCAGCTGTCTGGCCGGACACTGTCACAGGCAAAACCTCTTTACGGGCTTAAAGCTCTGAGCCCATTCCCATTTAAGGAATTGTTGTCTAGCAACATATAAAGTTTTATGATAAAAAGGGTAATTTGTTTTTGTTCAAGGTCAAATTAGACTTGACAGTTGTGTAACAGCAGTGTTCTCAATAACAACAGGCCGATGGCCAAAATTATGTTTTTGCCAGTTCAAGTCTTTGAGAAGTTAAGAGTCCCCATGGACCCCCCTCTCCAAGTGGCCTGTTCAGATTATGTTTTGGCCTGTTCAACCAATTCTTATTGAGAACACTGCATCATGCTGTTGGATCATGCGTATCCTTTTTAATCTATTTCTAATTGGTCCAGTTAATTTAGCAGCATATTGAGGGTTCAGTGCAATCCTATTGGTTAAAGCTTCAGGATTGTAAACTGCACTGAGCATCTTTCTTCATCAAAGTTAAGCAGATATTTATGGTTTTGAATTTCAGGCCACACAAAAATATATTTTTCGAAAATTACCCAGCATTCTAAGAGTTAAATTCTTTATATTTTTTTGTGTGCAATACATTTTTGAAAATTCAAATACAGGTGTTATTCCTAATTGTGCAGGTATACTGATTAGAACCATGCTAATGAGTAGCCATAATCTGAATTAAGTTTAGAGAAGAAATAAGGAATTCCTTATTGCTCATATCTGTATCTCTGTAACTCATAAAGGGATCTGTTATTCTGGCTATATGTCTCCAGTGTTTAGTTTTTTCTAGTTATTAGGTCTATTGGAGTTGGACCATGTGATACCCATTTGGAAAAAGGATCGTTTTCAGGATAATAGCATTGTCATGTTCAGATAACTTCAAACATTTCCCAGCAAATTGACTTTTTCAATGGTTAATTGCTCAACAAAGTATATAGCTGGGAAAATTAAATAGAAGAGGTGTGAACAGAAAGAGAAACCAAAATGGAAGATTAATAGCAAATCTTCACTTCATATAATACTAGTTTTAAGCAATTCCCACTTTAAAGAGAAAAACTTTTTTCTGTTTCATTAAAAGGACTATCTTACAGATTGTGGTTTTATTTTTTTAAATAAAATGTCTTCTGATTAAATGACTTCACAGATCTAAAGAATTAGATATAATAGACTATTGATTAACATCTTACCCACTTTTGTTGCAGATAAAGTAAACCGTTTAAACGGTAAATGTTGTAAACAATGACCATAGGTAAAGGGTGGTATTTGTAGACACCATCAGTATGTGGGTCTCATTAACATTTGACTTTGCATGGGATTACCTTTTTTCCCGTTATGCAAAATGATTAAATTGGGGACGAGTTTACCACAAAAGAACTGAAATACAGCAACCTAAGATTAAAGAAATTAGAAGTTGCCTTTTGTTTGGTGACAAGGATTGTTTTAATCACCATTTAAAATTTGTTACTCTAAGAACAAAACCTGTGAGATAGTTAATTGTGAGTCTAATGAAAGTAGTCATGCCAACAGTCTTTTGTCTCTGAATGCTTTCTGAAGTCATTGGTATTGAATCTTCTGCATTTGTATGTTAAAAGCCTTTTGCAGCAGATGCGTCACATAGGGGTATTATGATGTAATTTTAACCCTTTCCCAAAAAAACGACATTTCAAAATGTGATGAAATCAGAAAATAATCTTCTGATAGGGCAGAAAAGATTGTTGGAAAAGGAAAAATTGCTCATTGCTCAATTTCTCCTTTTCCCACAATGTTTTCTAAAGTCGTCTGTAACAAAGCCGTCAAATGTTGTTATTGTTTGGGAAAGAGTTAAAGATGTATTCTTAGTTATTGTTATACAATTACTGAAGCTTATATAAGGAAATTGAATGATTGTCATTGGCAAGGGCCAATTGAGTGCTGGATTTTCTTGAATGCATGAGAAGGCATGCTTTTGCTATAATATGTTTAAAAAGATGTCAATATGGCAAAGTAATCCATATTAACCTTTTATGTAATACAAAGTAATGCAAGTCAAAACACATTTAGCAATTGATGCAAGATACCATACTTTTTTTCTGCTTCAATTGAACTAAAGACTTCTTTTACCTCTATTGCTATTTTTAAACTCTTTGGTGACAAAAGGAGAATTTTTCAATTAGAAATTTCTCAATTTGGCATTATAATCTCTATATAATGCACTCCTTCAAGCTTTAATAGCTAAGGCAACTTAAAACATGTACAATAAGATATGACTTTTGTGCTAAATAGTTTTGCCAAGAAAATATGTTTTCTTCTTTCAATATTATCATAGTTTTAATGAGGACCCACAAAATATGACTCATTAATCAGGATTTAAAATACAACATGCACTCTTGTCTAAAACTGCCTGATTGACTCACAATGCATTCAGAAGCCAGTGTCTCCCAGTTTCCAATTAATGAAATTAAAGGTGCATGCGCTCAATTTCAAGACTAATCCTTTCCTTTGATAATAGCTTGTCAAAGGCCTTCATTACGTGGGAGAATTGGAAATGCCTGTTGTTTTAAAGAAAAAAAGATTATGTAACTCTTCAAAATTAAGGCATCTGCAGAAAAATGATTTGATTATATATTCTCACACTGGCTGCTACAAGCAGTGTTTTCTTGTATTCTTATTCTGACGGGCTTATAAGCAGAAAACAAGTTTTTGGGGGTTTTTTTGCGGGAGTTTATATTGTTGTATTTTTAGCAAATGATTCAATCTGTTGCCTTTATTTGAAAGCTATGTGAAGCCTGAATCAAAACCCACATTTGTATGTTAGAAATGGCAAGAACATAGAATGATTACAGTTTCTTTATTTCCTGATGCCTTCAATTATTGTCTAAAGCATTTAATGTCATTAGGATTAGGTTTTTATTGTAAAGGACAGTTTGCCTTTTCAAGGAGGATATTATTTTCTATCCTATCAGAAGATAATAAACCAATCCTATCATCATTAACATTATCTTTTCTATTCTTAATTCTCTTTCAAATTGCTCTATAAGAAACTCAATTTGGTAAAGAAAGCAATATAATTAATTCTTTATCTCTGCTTCAATTATTAAATTTCTAGAAATACTTTAACCGGCCCTTATAGTGCTGGAACCAACTTCAGGTTTATGCAAACAGGTTAGATCCAGACCAGCCGCCAAGTATATTGGCAGCTGGCCTGTGATCTAACCTATTTGCTACTCTGAATATCTTTCCCCATCAAAAGAGACCGGTCGACCCGGGTTCGATCCCCGATGGCGCCCAATTGTTTCACCGTAGAGTGTCCTTGGGCAAGACACATTTCCTAGCCCAGTCCTGGTTGTCATCCAGGGAATATGTTCTATTATACTCAAATGTGAGTGCTGTACATTAACAGGAAGAAAAATTAAGCAGATAACTAAAGTTTGGAAAAGCAGACGACATAAAATACTATTTTTAGAAATTTTCCCAGTAATCAAATGGTTAGATTTCAATTTGCATCCTGTCAGTCCTGCTTTTTCAATTGATTGCTAAAGCGTCGACGGTCTTCTGTATCTTTATCTTCAAACAGCAATTTTTCTAGGGTTTGAGTCATAATCAAAGTTATTTAAGCATGGAAAGTTTGAATAGCAGAAGAATAACAAAAGCGTTCTTCAGATAGCGAAATGATTATTGTTGGAAATAGGTGAATCTTAGTTGTAGCTTACTTCTACATGTACTGGTACTTCAGAATTTGTCTACAGCAGATCCTTGTAATTACAGATTTGAAAAGTCATTTAACCAATTCCCAAATTTTAGAACTTGTGACAGTCTGAAATTGAAAGCAGTAGAAGAGAACAAAATCATCTATAAAACAACATATTTTCTTCATGATTTTGGGTAGAATCTGTCGTGACAAAATAAGGAAGTTCTTATTTGAAGCTATTCATCCTTTTGTCCACCTTGGTATCTTAAAGACTTCTGAAGCAGATGCCTCAATGCAATGTAATTTTGAAAAAGGAGTTTGAGGTCTCATGCACCGTTGGTTACAAATGTCGTCTTATCAAGGAATTAATGAAGCTCTCCTTTGACATCTGTGTTTTTTATTTCTGGTGTTCCTTTTTGTACGTGAAGTTTTCAAGTTGATTTCATGCTCCTCATCTGTCATGGTTCGAGAGGCCAATGATTTGTTTTGGGACAAAAAACACACTTAAAACTGCAGCCTTGCATGGGGTTTTGTAGAATGGGATGCGTGTTGCTGGTAATTGAAAAGAAAAACAAGGAGTGATTGGTCTTGATCCTTAAATTATTGTCATCTGTTTTCTCATGATTGATTGAAATTAAACAGCAATCATTGTAGAAAATTCCGGGGTCTTCTATGACATTGTTTAAAGGGTAGATTTGAAATATTGAAATTTTATCATGTACTCTTTAGAGGGAAATGCTCCCAACGGACATGCAGAATGTTGATTGTTTTATCCAGATGAATTGTTAATCTTTGACAGAAAGTTGGTAAATGGGGTCTTCCTCTATCACAATTGAATGTGGCATTGAAATATAACCAAATACTGTTGATGCAATTGAAATCCCTATTGAAGCAATATTAGTTATGGTGGCTTTTTGAAGAATTATTACCTTACAATTTCTTTTTGATTTACTTTCTAAATGATTTTATATGAACTCTAACTTCTTTTGTCCTGTTGTAATCTCTATAAAACTTTCATGCTATGATGATATCATTAAAAATGAGACTATCAATGAAACTAACTATATTTTTCTTCTTTCATTTCAGGTTGTCCTATGCAGTCAACCAGACTTACAGAGTGGGTTTTCCCGAGATCTATTTGTAGCATGGTGTGGAAATCCAAAAAATAGTATCATACTGACCAGTAGAACATCTGACAAAACACTAGCCCGATGGTTGATAGACCACTCGGAGAATAAAACAGTGACCATGGAGGTAGGCTCAACATTTCTTTTAATCGTAGGTTGTCTTTTTTGTGTGGACAATTTGAGGGTTCAGAGCAATACAAGAGTAAGTGCTTCATGATAATGAAGCACTTACGTACTCTATTCTTGCATTGAACCCTCGAGTTGAGAGATGTTCATTGGTGACATCATAGCTAAGGAACATCACTCGCACAAACTTTATAAAAACAGTTTGTTATTCATGTCTTATAGAGAAGTTTAATGGCATAATTTGTAATACTGAAAATATTTCTAATATCAATAATTTTGAAGAAATTTTGATATTTTAAGACATTAGAATGTGTTGGATCTGACCTTTAAGCATTTGTGATAACTGATAAGTACATTTGTGATGGCAATCTTTAGGCTGATTTGCATTAATTAAAGTTTCAATTACCATTATATGTCTGATTTCAAATATAGATTACAGGGTCTTCCCCAGGTCTTTTAAGCGTTGTGGTACCCCAGCGCCTGAAGTTCGAAATAATCACTACCCCGGCGCCTGAATTGGTTCCAATGTTCTAAAAATTTACCACAACGCTTTAAAGTTGTCCCACAGCTAGTCAACTTGCTTGTAAAAATGTTTGTTCCATTTCATTTGGTTTAAAAGCATTATTTATTTGTCTTTTAATTACCAAAATAGTCCTAAGTATTCACATTTTAAGAATGCACACTTAAAAAAATCAACATGGGAAGAGGATACCCACTCCTTTTTCGTATCCCTTCCCTCGCCCATCAAACACCCCAGCCCCTATAAAAAGGTCTGGGGAAGACCCTGGATTATTTCACTGTTGATAAATCTATTGCACAGATCTTTATTGACTTGGTGTTTAATTTCAATACCCTCTAATACAAGTTAACAGGTTAATTATAACAACAAGAGAGTTTGTAATTACCATGTTGTTTGCAATTTCCTCATAGGTTAGACGAAGAATAAAATTGGAAGGTTCAGAGCTGGAAGATTTCATGAAGAAAAAGCAAGAAAAAGAATCAGAAGAAGCTAAGAAGAAGGCATTACAGAATAGGTAGTTTATAATTATTCAAGTAAATTAGCGGCTGACCTGTGATCTAACCTGTTTGCTACTCTGGGTATCTTTCCTCATCAAAATTAAGTAGATATTCAAGGTTTTGGAAAGCAGACGACACAAAAATCTATTTTAAAAAACTACCCAGCATTCTAAGGGTTAAACTCTAAGAGTTCAAATTCTTTTTCAATTGAAATGATAATTCACAATAAAGCTATCAAGCTTCCAGGGTCATTCTTTATGTTTTATGTTTGTTGATACCTTGCCATCTCTTTCTTGACTAATGTAAGACTGATGGTATCAGATTTGATTTATAGTGGGAAATTACAGAATGGCCTTTATTGATACAATGAATACCTGAATAAAAGGCTTATTATTTATCAGTTGTCTATCCCATATTTTAGAGATCTTGAGGACGAGTCCAGTGATGAGAGTGAAACAGAAATGGAGGTAGATGGAACAACAGCTGTACCGAGTACTTCTAAGGCAAAACATGATATCATCATCAAACAAGAGGTAGGTCAAAACAGATGGTACAACAGTTGTTGTTACTGCTTTACCGAGTACTTCCAAGGCAAAACATGATATCATCATCAAACAAGAGGTAGGTCTAAATAGATGTACTTCCAAGGCAAAACATGATATCATCATCAAACAAGAGGTAGGTCTTATGGTACAACATCTGTACCGAGTACTTCCAAGGCAAAACATGATATCATCATTAAACAAGAGGTTAGTCTTAATAGATGGTACAACAGTTGTTGTTACTGCTTTGCCAAGTACTTCCAAGGCAAAACATGATATCATCATTAAACAAGAGGTTAGTCTTAATAGATGTTACAACTGTTGTTACTGCTTTGCCAAGTACTTCCAAGGCAAAACATGATATCATCATTAAACAAGAGGTTAGTCTTAATAGATGGTACAACAGTTGTTGTTACTGCTTTGCCAAGTACTTCCAAGGCAAAACATGATATCATCAAACAAGAGCTAGGTCTTAATAAATGGTACAACATCTGTACCGAGTACTTCCAAGGCAAGACATGATATCATCATCAAACAAGAGGTTAGTCTTAATAGATGGTACAACAGTTGTTGTTACTGCTTTGCCAAGTACTTCCAAGGAAAAACATGATATCATCATCAAACAAGAGGTAAGTCTTAATAGATGGTACAACAGTTGTTGTAACTGCTTTGCCAAGTACTTCCAAGGTAAAACATGATATCATCAAACAAGAGCTAGGTCTTAATAAATGGTACAACATCTGTACCGAGTACTTCCAAGGCAAAACATGATATCATCATCAAACAAGAGGTAGCTCTAATTAGAGAGCACAGCAGCTTTGGTGAGAACTGCCAAGGCAAAACATGAAAAAGCTGCTTTATTCTGATGAGGAAAGATACCTAGAGTAGCATACAGGTTAGATCACAGGCCAGCAACCAATTTACTTGGTGACTGGCTTGTGATCTAACCTGTTTGTATAGACATGAAGTGGGTTTCAGGGCTATAAGGGTTAATTTGTGGGCTGCCTTTTGTATGAAATTTTCAATTAATTTCCCAGCTTTAGAAACCATTCAGGTATGTAGTTAATTAACTTTAAACCACATCTTTATGGTGTTATACCTTTCCTGATTAAAAAGGTAACTCTTAATATTTTTTTTATTGATAGTGACTAAAGGAAATGTTACAGGTAAAGAACAGTTTCCAATTTTTTCACTTCAGTTTCTTAAATCCTTAATTGTGTTCAACCCTTTACCAATCGCCAAATTTTTCGACTGTCCCAAATTGAATGAGTTTGCTGACGACATTTCAAAATGTGATAAAATTAAAAAATAATCTTCTGGTAGGGCAGCAAACATTGTGGAAAAAGGAGAAATTGCTACGTAAGAGCAATTTCTCCTATTCCCACAATGTTTTCCAGATTCGTATGCAACAAAGTGGTCAAATGTTGTTATTGTTTGGTAATGGGTTAAATCCTTAATTGTGTTTAATGTGCAAAGGGTTTCTTCCCAATACTGACAAGTAAAATGATTACATGTATTTTGGTATCCTAAATTGTAGTCCACCATTGCATTCAAATTGCCTATGTCACAATACTCCTTATAAAGCTTTGATAAAAACATTATTTTTGTGTATTTATGATATAATTAGCACTTATCAAAAAAGATATATCATATCATGCTGGTCATTGTGTCATGGCTAAATTGAATGGACTCCCTCTTGTTGTTTTGTGACTGATCTAAATTGAGAGACACAGCAGGCTTTATAAATGTTTGAAAAAACATTTCCTTTGTGATGCTGGGTAAAAAGAAATGTGACATTTGGAAAAATTGTCACCCTTGTTTCTCAGGTTTAAATTGTTATTAATACAAAGCATGAATGTGGTTCAACTCATTTTAATGTTTTAAGAAATCTATCCTGTATATGTGAAACTATGTAGGTATTTACATCAAATCTATCAAAACTTGATAATCTAGGGGGTACATGTTTGGTCAACCATCAGTAAATGCCAATGTTTGATTTTTTTTTTTTTTTTTTAATTACACTATTTTAAGTTTCAATATAAAACATATAGGAACAATTTTCAACCTTGTTTTTAATCATTGCCTCATAGTTTGAAGAAAATGTCATAATGTGAAAAGAACGCTACTAAACATTGAAAATTAGAGGAAGTGCCCAGATAAAATTTCTAAGAGAAAGATTTGGTGACATGTCATTTAAAGATAAATGTTCTGCTGCAATCATTTATATTCTATGGTGAAATGTCCTACAGCTTTCTGTATAATGTCCTATTGGCTAATGGCACATTTTCTCTATTTTGATCTCATGTAAACAAGTTTGGTTTACACAATAGGAGAAATGCGTTTGAACTTTTTCGAGTCTTCTGACAACTATTTTCTTTCTTTCTTTGGAACAAGTAAAATATGAACTATGGAGAGTTTTTTTTATGATTAAGAAATACTTTTTTTTAATAATAATATTTTCATTTCAAACCATAGATCTATATCAAAATGCAAATGCTAACCCGTTCCCTTTTCTTCAAACTCAAAAATGATTTAAAAATTAAGATATGAAACTAGAATTAATTTTGTTTCCTTCTTATATGCTGAAGATGACATTGTGAACTCATTACATTCAGTAAATTTTCCTTTTGGCTCAAGGATTTCAATTATTATAAATCAAATAAGCAGTGTTTTAAATGTTGTTTACTAATTAATGTAATTAATGTCTCTGCAACAATCTTTACATGGTGTTAAGCATAGTTATTTTCTGCATATTTTATTAACCACTGAAATATAAGATCAACTTTATCCTTTTGTCACAATGGTTTTAGACCAATATCTTAATGAATTGTTTAATGCTGTTGTTTTGTTGTATCTTAATGCTTTATTTTGGTCCAGTTAAGAATTGCCATATGGGTAATGAGTTAACTCCTATTTTCATTAGAAGCTGGACAAAATCTCTAAAGATGTACACCTAAAAAGTGTCTTTTTTTCCCTCCACTTTGCCGCAAGCTCTAAAACTATACCCCGAGACAGTTAAGTGGAGAACTAATTTGTGGGAAAAATTTGTCATCAAAGCAAGAACCGAAGACATTTTAGGTCATGACCATCCTTTTTTCGCTTTCTCAGCAATTTGAAACTAATTACTCCTAAAATTTGGGTCAGTATAACATATTATTGAGGGTTCATTGCAGAACTATGGATAACAATTTGGTCAATCAGTTTATGTCAAAATATTTTTGGGTTTGCATGTTTTTCATGCTTCTTTGCTCCAGTAGATGTTCTTGTTTTTTCTACAAAGCTTTTCATGAAATTATCTATTGTTTTTATGAGAGAGTGGATGAGTAACAATGATTTATCAAGCTGCTGCTTTTTTCTTTTAGTAATACTCAAATGATCATTCTGTCAGTGCTGCAGGGTTAATAAAACTTGTATGTGAAGGGTTCAATGCAAGACTATAACAATTGATTCACCAGACTACAATTTGAGAAGCCCTTGCTGTAGTCTTGCACTGAACCCTAGGTATGAGGTAAACATCTTATTGACTTGTATATAAGGTAAGCCTTTTGTTCACATGTCCAAGTAATAGTTCAGGGGCCCGTTTTACTAAAGAACTTACGGAAAATGTTTGCGTAAGTCATAATTGATTAACATGGATAATATCTTCAATGAAAGTACAATATTGCAATGTGACACGTCATTGGAAGCGTCTCGGAGAGACGATTCCAATGATGTGTTACTTTGCAATATTGCTTCGCCAAATATTGAAATAAAAGGACTTATTGTTTTAGACTTACGCAAATCTTAAGCGTAAACTGTTTAGTAAAACAGGCCCCAGAACTTGAAATCATAGGACCCCTTTCTATGTGGGTAAAAATCGCGGTAGAAGTTGAATTTAATTTCAAGGAGAGATAAACTAACATCTGTTTTACTTGATGCCAATCGTTCTACCTGTCTTGAACAACCATTACGTATGATTTAGATTGGTTTGGTCCTGTGTGGCCCAGTGGTTATGGTGGCAAACTTGAAATTTGGGGAATCCAGGGTTCAAAGCCCCACTGACACCCCTGGTATCATGGGAGCGACCTTTGGCAAGTGACTTTAGAGCCCTAGCCTAGTACTGGTGCATCCAGGAAAGCCACTGAATGGCTTAAAAAGTGTTTATATTGCGTTAAACGCCATACTAACAATAATGATTTGGATTTTTGTCAATCAATGATTAGCCTGCTTTTGCAATAGAGCTGAAAAGGATTTAGTTAACCCAATTGCTCCTTTTGCTGTCTGGAGCCAAGAGAAAGGCTGTACTTCCATCATAACTTTGACATTGTAGAAACCTTTGTAATGTCTTCATTTGATGAGTCTAAATGGGGCAGATGTCACACCATGTCACATCATGCCAATTATAGCCCTGGTTGTTGCACAAGAACAGGTAGAACAGAGATGATACCTGTTATGTGCATGTTAATGGTGGGGATGAGTAGTGCATTAGCACTGAAGTCATGCCCTATCATTCCATTTGAAATATATTACCTTTACATAAGCAGATATTTCAAGTAGTTATTATATCAAGAAATACCTTTTGCTAATACAAAGGAAACTAAAAATGATTATGTTTTAGGGACACATGTTTTTTTGCAAAATGATAATTACCAAAAAAAATAAAAAGAGGCTTATAAGCTCTGCAACTCTTAATTGGTGGTGTTTTACCTTTTATCTGTGTACTTTTAAAGCTATGACTTACCTTCATATATAGCTATGACTCACACATTGTTCCGCTTCATAAGTAAATATATATACTAAATAAGGTGGAGCCTCGCTGGCCTAGTGGTTAGACCACTAACGTTGAAAGTACAAAGACCTCTTCGGCAGGGTTAACATCATGGTAGCTCTAAATTGGAATTGTCATGACCTTTGTGGGCTGTAAACTGATGGATTTTCCTTCATTACAAACTTGGCATATCATTTGGATTGAAAGGTTGTTGATCATGATGTAAAATCTCATTTTAGAAAAAAAGTAACTATGGAGAAATTGCCATATGTTCAGTTTTAATTAGACTTCAAAAGACTACTTTTTCTTGTGACGAAAAAACAAAATGTGGTACTATTTCCCTTTGTTCATGGTTTTCTAACAAATTATCATTCTTGATATGAGAATTCGATATGTAGTGATTTTAATAGAATTATTTAGTTAATTCAACATATTTGAGGAAATCAAGGTCTGAATTTGACACAGCTGCATTCGTTTTTTTCAGGGAAAAGGAAGGAGTGGATTTTTTAAACAAGCCAAGAAGTCGTATCCTATGTTTCCTTACACAGAAGAGAAACTCAAGTGGGATGAGTATGGAGAAGTAATAAGGTAAGAAACACTTTAAACACTCAATTAGATAATTACCAGTAAATAATGTCTTAAACCCATAACCAAATAATAACTACATTTAACCAGTTTGTTGCAGATGACTCTGGAAAACATTGTGGGAAAAGGAGATATTGCTCTTACCGAGCAATTTCTCATTTTCCCACAATGTATTCTGCCCTATCAGAAAATTATTTTTCAATCTCATTGCAATTTGAAAAGTAGTCTGGAAACTCTTTCAATTTGGGACAATGGAAAATTTGGCGTTTGGTAAAGGATTAAGCAGTTCCTTCATAGGTGCTTGTTTAAATGACAAACTTTCGGAATGTGTATTGTATTGGTCTACTCAGCTTGAGCCAACCCTTATGGGCAGTTGAGTAGTCTGCCATCATTAAGAATTTGGCACTACAATAACTGAAATAATTTTGATGTGATGTAAGACCCATATAAATACGAATAAAAATTTCAATGATGTGAACCACAGAAGACTTAGGAAACAATTGAGACAAAAGAAAAAATTGCTCTGTATGATCAATTTCTGCTTTTGTCACAATTGTTTCCATCAAACGTTGGAAAAGAATTTTTTTTTATACAAGAGAATGCTGTCTACAGCTGCTTTGAATTAAGACAACTTCAATTGAGTTCAACCTGTTTTACAAATTTTGAAATGTATTGGTTGTTCCAAAAATTTGTCTCACCAATGCCAAAACTATTGCTTCTTCATCACACCTCAGACACAAAGGGAATCATCACATGGGATACACAGCTATCTTTTGATTAAAACAGTTGCAAGATGGAATTAAAGCCTGCAGTCCTGAGGAAAGATTTCATTATTATCGTATAAATAATTTTTTTTAGTCTAGACGAGATGAATGAGTGTGTTATTTTGGTGATTCTTTTCTGTCTGCAGCCTTGTGGTAACCCACTTTATGATGAATTATTTTAGTTGCATGATAACCCATTACCAAACAATAACCATATTTGACCAGTTTGTCGCAGAGGACTCTGGTAAACATTTTGGGAAAAGAGGAAATTGCTCTAAACAAGCAATTTCTCTTTTTCCCACAATGTTTCTGCCCTAGCAGAAGAATAGTTTTAAATTTTATCACATTTTGAAATGTCGTCTGCAAACTCTTTCTATTTGAGACAATCAAAATTTGGTGTTGGTAAAGGGTATCCTTTATCCTTTACTGAACATTTCTTGCATTATTCTTGTCTGCTTGCAGATAGTGTTTGAAATAATTGTTTTCACATATATAATCGCTTGGACAAGTAGCTTTTTCATTTCAAACAATATTTTCTGAAAGATTCTACCCTTATAGTGCTAGAACCGACTTCATGGTTATGCAAACAGGTTGGATCCAGGCCAGCGGCCAAGTATATTTGTGGCTGCCCTGTGATTTTACCTGTTTGCTCCTCTGGGTACCTTTCCTCAATAGAATTAACCAAAGACTTAAGGTTTTGGAAAGCAGAGGACAAAAAAAATATTAGAAAATTACCCAGTACCTAAGGGTTTAAGGTTAAATGACCTTTGAGATCTTATATTTCTAGCAACTTAATTGTTAACTCATGAATTTTTAAGGTGCTGCCAAAGTATGAAAAGTGTTTTCTCACCTTAGACTATGCTGAAACATCAAGTTTTTAGATTGAACTCAAAAACTGTAACAAAATGGACAGCTCAATTGCTTATTTTTCTTTCTTTGAGTAATGTTTACTAGTACTGGCCGATTATCAGTACACAAGCGGTAAAACCTTGCAGAGGCACTAAAACTTGTGTGCGAACATCCCAAACAAATAGTCTTCCAAAAGCCAACCAAAACAAACCTTTAGAGTGTGATAGGACTAATAACACATCAGTATTTTACCAGGACATGTCATATTAGCAAAACTATGCAAGTTGAAAGTTGAAGTTCCTAGATCGGACTTCTTTGGGTTACCAGAACCTGGAAGTTCTGGGTTGCAGGTTGGCAACTATACAAAGTACTTGTCCATGATTCTTAAGGAGCTTGTGTTTTAACCCTTAGAATGCTGGGTAAAATATATTTTTGTGTCGTCTGCTTTCTAAAAGCTTAAATGCCTGCTAAATTTTGATGAGATAAGATATTCAGAGTAGCAAATAGATTAGATCACAGGCCAGGTGCCAATTTACTTGGCAGCTGGCCTGGATCTAACTTGTTTGCATAAGCATGAGGTGGGTTCCAGCACTGTAATGGTTAAAATTTATCGTCTTATGGGTTTTATTTTGTGTGGAGATGGCTGGTATTCCTCAAAAATGTTAGATATACATGTGTTGATCATTGCATCATCGTTTTCATTATATATTCTTCAGGCCAGAAGATTATACCATCGTAGAAGCTCCAGTAGCAGAAGAAGAAATCAACAAGGTAAGACTAGAAGACTAAATTGTTTGATAAAAATGTTACTATTGAGTACTGGTCCCAATGGAATATTAGAATATTGCAAAATGAAAATATTTCATATTTCAATGTGTTATTGGAGAGAAAAAACAGTTCCAAAAGAAGAGATTTCTTGTCACAAGCAAAATTTGCTTTTGTCACAGTGAATTAGGAGATATTCTGTTGCAAGTGTGTTAAGCTTGCATGAGTGAAAGTGTTCAGAATTGTTCCTGATTTTCGGTATTTGAAGACTTTTTGTCCCTTATAACAATTTAGCAAACATGCCTTTTCAGGATAAAGAACCAGAGACTTCAGACTTTTGAAATTCACTTTCATCCATGAGCGTGTTGTTATATTAATTGAATTTTAAAATAATTTATGGTTTACGAGTGCTACTGCTATCTGAAAACTGTCCCTGAATTTTGTTTTCCAAGTCTAATTGAGGGGAAAAAATGGTGAAATCCACATGATGTCTTCTCCATTGGCCTTTAGCTAATGGTAGAAAACTAGAACACCAAATTAGGCGTGTTGTGTAATTTGAGAATGAAGCTTTGTTAATGAGCACTCTCACCAAATCATACCTAAACCAAGTCATTTTGCTGTGATTTGGGGTCATGCTAGGCCCAGTGGTTATGTTGGGGGGCTTACAACTTGGTGGTCTGGGTATTGAGCCCCACCGACACTTCTGATTGTGTGTAAGTGTTCTTTGGCAAGTCACTTTAGAGGCCTAGTACTTGTTGATCCAAGAAAGCTGTTACATAACTGAAGAATTGATGATGTTGTGTTTAAAACCATACAAACAAATTTGTTTTAATCTGAAATACACATGCAGACTATATTCTGATTTACTACCATAAAAAGGATACATTACAAATAAGTTTTATCAGAGAATTAAATAGGAGGCATATTTCACATACTTTTTTATCTATTTTCCAAACTCCATATTGTGAGTACTTAATGGAACCATCTCATTAGTCCTTTAACCAAATGCAAAATTTTCCACTGTTCCAAACTGAAAGAGTTTGCAGACAACATTCCAAACGCCAACATTTCAACTGTCCCAAATTGAAAGAGCTTGCAGACAGCATCTTGAAATATGATGAAATTGAAAAATAATCTCCTTATAGAGCAAAAAACATTAAGAGCAATTTCTCCTTTTCCCACAATGTTTTCCAAAGTTGTCTACAAAAAACTTGTCAGATGTCGTTATTGTTTGGTAATGGGTTGAACTTTATCATCAGGTGTAGAAATACCCTCTTAATTTGACATGTTTGGCCACAGGGACCTTATTACTTTCCTAACCTGATGCTATTTTGATTAATTCTTCAGACAGCTTTCAAATAAATTCTCCATCTCTGTCTTATTCATGACATTTATACACCAAAAGCTTATTGCTTAAGTTGAAGGACATACAATAAGTACTATTGAGCTTGACTTTTAAAAGGACTATCTCAAATATTGCAATTTAATGCTCTTTAAAATAAAATGTCTTCATTGGATGATATGATATTGCAGATTTTTAAAGTTACATAGAACTAGAAAATTGATAAACTCTACCTTTTCAATTTGTTGTGGTGAAGATATAGCACATTTATATTGCTGATATTGTGAACTGTTAAAATGCTCTTGAAATGGTTAACAATAATTACCCATTATTAAAGGGGGGTACTGTCAGATACCACAATCACGTTGGTCTCGCTAACATTTGAGCCTGCATGTGCATACGTTTTTCTGTCATATGAAAATGATTAGTAAGGGTAAGAGTTTGCCATCAAAGTTTGTATGGCATGGAAGCTTGTTTCACTCTTTTAATGAAAACACATTAGTTCAGCAAATTAAAAATGAAAAAAAAAATCAATGATAAGATAATGTTCTATATAATCGTTTGTTTGAAGGTGAAAAAGTTAAATCTCACAAGTAGTTTTACACTTTGTTTATTGGTTTAGAATATCACTGGATGCATAATTAAAATGTATGAAAGAGAAGGTTAAATTAAATCATTTAATCCATTTTCTATAGAAATGTTGGTGAATGGTCCAAATGGAAATAACAACATAAATGATGCCTCACTATGACACAGCTACAGCAATTGACTTAGGCAATTACAGTGACCATTCGGCAAAATGGCTCTTGTCAAGTAAATTTCCTTGTCCTTGCAATGGTTTTTTTCATTATCCAAAACAAAGTGCATGAATTTTTCTTTTTATTGTCTTAAGTTGCTTTCAATTACGACCAAAATGAAGATCTCATATAGGCTAATGTTGTTAACATTCAAAGTACATGGTTGCTTTTTTGTTGTTGTCTGCCATTGCTTTTAATTCTGATTATTACGAACATCTCATATGGGGTAATGTAAACATTCAAAGTTATAGCCTATTTACCTTTTTCTTTTGTTAATGATAAATAATAATATAATCTTTTCTGTGGGGATTCATCTTTTGACCTTTTCTTTAAGCCATCTCCTATAATGGGACTGTGAGATTGCTCGTAACTGAAGGCAACAGCAAAAATCACTAATTAATGTTTTCTAATAATGTTTTGTTTGTGACAAGGCTACAAGCAGTAGCGTCTTTGGCCACATTGCTTAACACTTTACAACCTAATGCCATAGTTTGCATCTTTCAGGAGGTGACTTTAAGAAAGCATTGTGGCAAAAGGAGAAATTGCTGGTCACAGTCAGTTTCTCCTTCACCACAATGTTTTCTCAACCTTCTTTTAACATATCACAATAGCAGAACTGAAAGCGTTTTTTTTTTCTTAAGTTGTCTACTAAAGTAAAAATATTGTTGTCTGCAGGTGGTAAAGAGTTAAAATATATCTATCAATCCATGTGCATTAAGACAAATTATGACTTTGAAGAAAGGTTTGATAAACTGAAAGTTTTCCACAAAATTTGGCAAACCATTCTTTTCAACTAACGATTACTTTCAATGGTGTTCTTAATGCTTGTTATATTCGATCTTTGTCATTTCAAGCTTTTAAGTTTGGTAAAATGAACTGGTGTTGAAATGAATCTAGATGTTTGCCAAAAGAACTTTTTTGGAGGACTTGTTATAGTCTTGCATTGAACCTGTGATAATAATGATATATGTGGAATATCCATTGCTTTATTTAAACTGTTTAGGTTTTTAATAGCATTGAGGAAGGTTGCATTAACACTTAAATTTATATGAACTGTCAATCTTGTTTTAAGCAACAACTTTTAATATTCTGTGAAATGTTATTTAGTCTCATGCTACCCTTATAGTGATGGAACCAACTTCATTCTTATGCAAACGGGTTAGACCCAGGTCACACCATCAAGAAAATTGGCAGCTGTGATCTAACCTGTTTACTACTCAGAGAATCTTTCCTTATCAAAATTAACTAGGAATTTAAGGTTTTGGAAAGCAGACCACACAATAATCTATTTTTAGAAAATTACCTAGCATTCTAAGGGTTGATGCAGTCAATACCATTTATTCAGAAAGCTCCATCTTATAAAACCATGTGATTCTATCTTTGATGACCATGGTTGCCTAACCCTTTCCCAAAACAACAAATTTTCGACTGTCCCAAATTGAAAGGGTTTGCAGACAACATTTCAAAATGGGAAGAAATTGGAAAACAATCTTCTGATAGGGCAGAAATCATTGTGGGAAAGGAAAAATTGCTCGTCACGAGCTATTTTTCCTTTGCCCTCAATGTTTTCTAAAGTCGTCTGCAACAAAATGGTCAAATGTTGTTTTTGTTTGGGAAAGGGTCAAAACAAGATTGACTGTATGCATTTAGCAAAACTTCAACAGAACATTAATTTTGCTAAACCACTGGAAAGATTAGGGAAACAATCTGCAGAACAACTTCTCTTGTCCTGATAGGTTCAAATTGAATATCACGAAGGAAATGCTATTCTCAATTCTTTGTAATAATCATTTACTTTTTCTTTTGATTTGAAAGTCACAAAATTTTACTGTTTGTAAATGAGTTAATGGACATAACACATAACTTATGACTATTATAATGATGACGAGTTTCTCTTTAGAGTTATGGGAAATTACAACAAGAAACTAAATAGATATTTCACTGTAGGATTTTATGGAATTAGGCCAATCAATTAATCTTTTCTATTGAAATTTAAGTTGGATTGATACATTTGTGAGGAACAGAATTCCATGTTAGGAAATTCTCAATTGCCTTATTTCTACAAGTCAAATCATTTCATCTTAGATGCAACTCGACTACAACACCTTGCACATGCGGAGGGTTTAATCCAAGTTTATAGAAAATGTTTCACATTAAAAATGTAGAAAACTGATTCTATAATAGTCTTTCTGTTGAACCTAAATACAGCTCTGAATGCAATTGAAAATGATTTCTTTTGACAAGCCTTTTCTTTTACTGCAATGTTGTTATTTTCCAAATGCAAAATTCATTCCTTGTTCTTAACATCTTAATTCTGTCTTTGTTTGGTTGAAGCCAACAACACCAAAATTAATATCCAATAGAAATTGTGTTATGAATTATTTGTGAGATTATTTCAAAATTGGAACTATTGTTTTGGTTGTTGTCATCATCAGGCATCTGATTCAATGATTTATTAATCCAGTAATAAATTGAAAGTATTGGTTGAATGCTGATGTTTTAAGCTGATAGTGTTGTTAATATAATGTTTGATGTTTCTATTGAGGTAGGGTGATCTGGGAAGGGGGTTTCTGATCCCTGAAATGACATTTCAATATTTAACCAGGGAAATGGTTTATATTCACTGACTTTGTTGTTGACAAGTTTGCCTTTATACCAAACAGCAAGTTCCTATCATGCCTAAGAGGTTCAAATTAAAATGGTCCACAAAATATTTTAGTGCATGTATGTGGATCATGTGATTAACAATTCCCCTCTCATAATGTTAAGAAGCTATTATGATAAATGAGGTTGTTGAAATGAGCAATGGCTTCTTTGATCAAGCTGGATGTTTTCTTGAAAAGAAAAAACATAAGTGGCGGCTGGCCTAGTGTGTTCTAACCTGTTTGCTACTCTGAGTATCATTCCTCATCAAAATAAAGCAAATATTCAAGTTTTTGGAAAGCAGACGACACAAAAATCTTATTTCTAGAAAATTACCCAGCATTCCAAGGGTTAAATCTGTTGGTTTGAAATTTCAATGAAAACAATATTCCTTGTATGCTCTTGGGATACCTCTTGGGATATCATGTAATCATGTTTTGACAAACCTGTACAATGCACAACATGTTTCACTTATTTATAATTATATAGATATTCATAAAAGTCTTGTGTCTTAATAGAAAATTGCTAGTAATGAAATATCATGTTCCTATCTATGCATTAGACTTGACTCACAAGCTTCATAAGGGCTTATTCAACTTCTCAGAGAGTGAAAGTGTTTTCACGCAACTGCCTCATTTATTTCAGGAAGCCTAATTAATGTGAATTTTATGAAGCTGGTGGATTTCCGAGGAATGATTGAAACTGCCATCCCAATCACATCGGTCAAATTATCTCTATCCTGACTTCTGTGAAAATGATTTCCACATTAATGTGTTTAGAAGTTGGTTATAGGTCCATATAAAGAGAGTTGACCAAAGACAATTGACCCGAGTCACAAAAATTCATTGGCATTTTCTCCTCACTGGTAACAGGAATAGAATCCGGAACCCTTGGTACTAGTGGGCGACAGTCTACCAATGCAGCATTGATGGAGATCAAATATTTTACCACTTGCAGATAACATTTTTTTTGTTACTTGAAGCAGACATTAGAAAAGCTTTGTGAACATGTGAAAAATCTTTCAGTTCTGCTGTTGAGATATGTAAATTTATTAAAAAACAATTGTGATAAAAGGGGAAATTGCTTGTGACGAAAGTCGTCTGCTGCAAGATGCAAATATGTGGCGTTAGGTGGTAATGGGTTAAGCTTGCTCTTGCTGGATTGAAGTGATTTCCTGCAGCGGACAGACTCATCTGTCATTTTATCGCCCTTTGGAAATAGGCATTTCTAAATAATTGAGATAACGCATTTTCAATGAAATCTGGCTGTAAATATTGTGTATGCAAAAACTGAAAGGTGCATAAAACAATTCCTTAGCATGGCTAAGAAGGCCCAGAAGTTTCAGAAGGGATTTTGAATCATTGAAAGAGGAGATTATGTTGTTCAAGATAAATGAAATTATCTTTTGTTACATTGTTTTTCAATTTTTAAGAGTTATTATAGTCATTGGTTGCAGTTTATGTAGTATAATATTTTATTGGTGTGTATTTGCTGATCAACCCATTCACTTACAAAGGACTTTGTCCAAATTGAATGCAACAGTAGTTTAGAGTTCTTGTACGAAACATAGTAGGATTATATATTATGTATTAATTTTGTAATGGCTATTATAGATATGCTTTGGGTTATTTTGAGCTTAACCCTTAGCAGTATGGATAATTTTCTAAAAACATAATTTTGGTTCGTCTGCTTTCCAAAACTTTAAATATGTCCTTAATTTTGGTGAGAAAAGATACTCAAGTAGCAAACAGGTTAGATCACAGGCCAGCCACCAAGTAAATTGGATGGCCTGGATCCAACCTGTTGGCATAAGCATTAAGTTGTTTCCAGCACTATAAGGGTTAATCAGACTGAATTAAATTGGAATATATGTATTACTTATGTGACAAAAGGAGGAATTGCTTAACACAAGCAACCTTTCATATTATGAAAATAAGAGGTTTATCATCTCCAAAGCTTCTTTTGTGTTAGCAGATAAATAAGTTTAAGGTTCAAAAAATCTTTCCTTCAAACTCCAAACTCTTACAAACCATCTCAAGAAGGATAGCATCAACCAGGTTTTCCAAAACCTTAAATATCTGCTTAATTTTGTTTGGGAAAGATCCTCAGAGTATCAAACAGGTTAGATCACAGGCCAGACACCAATTTACTTAGCGGCTGGCCTAGATCCAACCTGTTAGCATAAGCATTAAGTTGGTTCTAGCACTTTAAAGGTTAATGTGTTAACATCTGTGGTAATACCATGGATGAGATAGTGAATGTTGATGCGTCTACCCTATTGGCAGTTATGTGGTTGGGTCTGTTCTTTTTTAATGGATTAGGAGCCAGGCATTGCAATATGATTTAAATTCTGATTCTATGATATAAAACCCAATAACATGACAACAAATAAAAACGTATTGCGTCAATGCTTATGATTACAGCCATTTGCAACACATTATAAAACTGATTCCATGTGGTAATTGACTGATGGGGTCATATTTGCCCTTATTATTATCACATTTAGGCTTTCCTGTAGGTAAACAAACTATCAAATGACAGATGATGTAGATAAATCAAGATATGACTTTCTGTTATCTTTCCTGATAAAAGAAATGGCATACATACACTGTATTAATCATAGAAAAATACACATTATTGACAAGCAATACTTTGGCACAGCATATTTCTTTCCCCATTGATTTATATATGCTCAAATTTAATACAAAGTTTTGATTGAAGCCACTAAAGTTAGGAGAAATTGCTCCAAAAAAACATTGTCTCCTTTTTTCCAATATCTCTGAAACTAATTAATTAGACTATTCAAATTGCACTAAATATATGCATGAGGTCCTTCAATCTGTGTTGTAATAAAAGATGTTTATTATTTTCCCCATAATAACATTTTACCCAATCTTCTGCAGAAGCTTTCAGAAACCACTGGGACCAAAGGATAAAATCCTTGTTACAATGGTTTCTACTGTATACTTTAAACATCTCTTGTCATTCGACTTCTTTAAGTTATAAAAGAATTGCCATTAAGTTTAATCATAAGACAACTCCATCCAAATGGGGGTGCTGCGTGGCCCAGTGGTTAATTAAACGGTGGTATAGACTCACAACTTGGTGGCCCCAGGTTCAAGCCCCACCTACACCACTGGTTTCATGGGAGTTGCCTTTGGCAAGTCACTTCAGAGCCCGAGCCCAGTACTGGTGGATCCAGGACACCAGAAGGAGTCACAGGCTTAGGCCTATATATCCTGTTGCAAAACAGTTAATAATGGTGTATCAAAAAGATTCTGTGAATGTTCCAAATCTATAATTGCTCTCAAGTTGAATCATGCAGTCCACACATAACCCGTTACCAAACAATAACGACATTTTATCATTTTGTTGCAGACTATTCCGGAAAACATTGTGAGAAATGGAGAAATTGCTCATGACGAGCAATTTCTCCTTTTCCCTCAATGCTTTTTGCCCTATCAGAAGTGTAATTTCCAATTTCATCAATTTTTGAAATGTCCTGCCAACTCTTTCAATTTTGGATAGACAAACATTTGGCATTTGGTAAAGGGTTGAAATAGTGTATGGTGGGGGAATGGGTGGAGAGAGGTATTTGAACCTTGTTGCTTACAGTTCCAATGATTATACACCATGTACCTGGATTAAGAGGCCATTGCCCTCGTCAAACAATGTGTATCTCTGTACTGATTGTATATAAATGTCATCAGCGGTGGATGATCTACGGACAATTACGATGAAAGGCCATTTGTGTCAGTATAGCCGTAAACAAGTGTAGCAATGATGCAACAGGTTATAATGCGTACTGCGTAAAAAAATGTCTCCTGATTGACATGGTCATTTCTTCTGGGGATAAAACATATGAATGGTCTGAATGTTGTCTAAACATGATGTAACATTTGAATGCTATATATTTATACTTATAGTGCTGGAATCAACTTCATGCTTACGCAAATAGGTTAGATCCAGGCAAGATACCAAGTAAATTTGCGGCTGGCCTGTGATCTAACCTGTCTACTACTCTGAGTAGCAGATATTAAAGGTTTTGGAAAGCAGACGACACAAAAAAATATTTTTAGAATATTACCCATTATTCTAAGCAGGTTTATGTTTTATGCCTTAGATGGTTGAGTTGACCGATTTCTTTTCCTTGTTTAAAACTGTATATAAATTTCTACTCACTCACTTAGAAGAGATTTAATTTTTAGATGTTGATATTAATATCCATTTTTAGTTGTGGATTTAATTTTTACAGGTTAGATGTTGTTTAATGTTATGTGCAATAATATCCTTGTTTACTGAAACCAATTCTTATACTGAATTCCAAAATCAAAGTGCATGTAATTGAAAGCAACCAAATGTTTTCTAATTTGAAGCAAGCAGTATCGACTATGATTTTGATTTCTATTCAGACCACTTACTAAACTTCCCATCAGAGAGAATGAGTCTGGACATGAATTTTTATAAGATAAATTGTGATAAAACGGTTATCACAGGTACCAGTAGCAAAAACAAAAACAAAAAAGTGAATTGAACTTTAGATATAGTACAATACAAATTTGTTTTGTTTTTTTATACTGATATAACATGTTGATATGATTAGCTCAATTTCAGCAAAAACTTCTGTTATCACAATGTTATCAAATGTTGTTTGGTACAGGTCATACATGATGTTATTGAAACGCAGGTGATAAGGGAATACTAGAGAAATCTCTGCGTAAAAGATATTCCCTAATTGTCTGATTTAAGGATGAAATTACTGCCATTTATTGAAGATAATCATCTCCTTTGTGTCCTTCACTTTTTTCTATCGAGTAATTTGCAACACGAGGGCTCAGTGCAAGACTATAGTAAGCGCTTCACAAACATGAAGCACTTACTATAGTATTGCACTGAACTCTTGAATATTACAGCCATGTCGAAAAACAATCGTCAGAGTGACAGCCATACCCATGAAAAACAGGGTTTATATTACAGGTACTAAGTGTTCACAGAAGAGAAAACTTGAAAGTTGAAATAAAATGTTGTCAAAAGAATACAGATATTGTATTGTTGTTTGATATATAATTTAAAGAGCTGTATTGAAAGCATTAACTCAGAAAGGATTAATATAATCTAAGTATCTATCTAAGTCTATTAGGGAAGTCACAAAATCATCGCAAGCCTTTTTTTATCTAAATACCTATCAATTTACTATAATGAACAGAGTCTAAAACTTGATCATGAACTAACTTTGCTTCCAGTGGATATTCCCCAGTGCATATAACACAGCAGTTCAGATGTTATACAGTTTTAAGGAAATTAAGTATAAACTTTGAAACTTCCTCACATCTGTAAACTAGAACCTTTAAAAAGTGAAATCAGTTTTATCAGTGTTCAGAGAGCTCCCTTATCTAAATATTAGTTACAATGCCCAGATCCTAAGCAGAACTACACTGTCTAAATGAAAAGAACAATGGAACCACATTTTAATCTGTCTACTAGAGTATGTGCCACTCAACTCGATATTATCAAATTTATATTGACAGCAATACAGCTGCTCCTTCTTACAAGTCTGATTTTCTATTTATTTTTGTCAACTTACCATAACAAGGCTTAAATCTGTCTTTTGGTAAGACACATCAGGGTCCTGGTGTAGAACCGAGAAATGTCACTGTAAAATTGTTGACATTGCATTAAACCTCATAGAACCTCTTCTTTCAAATGCACATTGATGGTTCAGTGCAATACTATAGTACCGGTAAGTGCTTCACGTTTGTAAAGCGCTTGCTATAGTCTTGCGATGAACCCTCAACATAACAAATGGAATTACTGTTTTTTTTTCATTAGCTTGGAGTTACTTGTCACTATATTTCATCAACATTTATTAAAATCATAAAGGGTGAAAAAAGTCCTTATGATTTGTTCTTGCACACCTACAGAAAATACCATTTTAAATTGATTTCATCCAATCATGCATTCCCATCCATAACTCCAATAATATCTCACTTTTATGAAGCTGCTGGAGAAGACTTCAAATATTTATGTGATAGAAGGATGAATTGATCATTAAGAGCTGCATTAAAAAAAACCTTCATATTGCTATATTTTGTCATCTACTTGATCTTGCACAACAATCCATATTGACAAAAAGAGTTGTATTGATTAGTTTCATCGTGTTTTTTTTGTTTTTTAGATATTACTGTTGCTTTCCAATACAACTACCCACATGATACTAGAAAATGTCATTTGATCTATCGCATTCATCCCAAAGAATTGGTTTGAAACCGTCAACGATTTATATTATCTTTTGAACAGAAAGCATTATGAAGAGATATTTCAAAGAAATCCAGCTAATTACCAATCTATTTGTGTTTATGGACCATTGTATGGTTTCAAGTAAAGAACCATTGAACTTTTACATTTCACTTCAATTGTTCTATTTAAGATACCGACTCATTGAGAAATAGATAACGCTGTGTTGCAACAAAGGTCTTTTTGTTCCTCTTGAGTTAGAATACCTATAATACGCCATTTTGAAACATTTTCTTTTGTCGGATTACTCTGGTTGTTCTCTGTATTCATCAGTGTGAGCCAGAACTATTGGTATCAAACCAAATAGTCTCCGCCCCAACCAGTGTATGGTGAGAATGACCAAAGTAATCTGATAAAAGAAAATGTTTCAAACTAGCTGGCTATTGATATACTACCTTAAAAGGATGACTTTGAATGCCTTCTCTAGTATACAGTAAACTACTGTGTTCACTTAACAATACTGTTAATGTTGGCAAACTTGCAGTGGCTTTGCAAAAACTGTGTTCTGTTCTGGTGTTAATGTGTGGTTAGGATTGTGGTCTTAGAATTAACTCAAGTGTATTTGGTTTGAATCACACACTGGGCAACCTCTGGTTTTGTTGGAGTGTCGTTTGGCAAGACATTTCAGAGCCCTTAAGCCCTGGACTGGTGAACCCAAGAAATTCATTACAATGTCATCCATGATATGACTGAAATACTGAAAAACAACCAAAAATGTCTGAGTAATTTAGAATTAAGTGTTAACTTTTTCATTTTACATCGATTATGAAGGAAGATTGAAGCTCATTAAATTCACTCTGGATACAACGCCAGTACTAGCACCGATTTGTGGGTTAGTCCTGGCAGTCTTCACCACGCCTAATGGGGACCCTTGGTACAAGAGGTTGACTCTCTACCACTGCACCTTTGTCGCCCACATTTGACATTTGAATGTAATATGTCTCTTAATAGAAAGTAAGAAACCTGTTTAGCTTGTTCCTCTAAAGGTACACACTTGACTCCACATGGTGACTTTAGAAGATATTGCTGGGTACAAGCAATGTAACCCTTTTATATATTTTAATAATTTAACAATGTGGAAAGGAAAAAAGAAATTCAGGCTTTATAGTTGTTGCCTGCTTTTGCATCCAGATTGCTCCAATCACAAAAGTCCCATGTGAGTTAATACATATATAAGAAATTAGTTGACTTATGAAACGGTCAACACAGTTGCTTGAAATGTGTCTAGAATAAACCGTGAGGGAGAATAGACACTGATTGTATGGTTATTTAGACAGATCCTCCATTGCAATCAAGAGGGCATTCAACCTGCAAGGTTCTGGTCAGCATTGTGTTGAGTAAATGATTATATTTATAAAGTGAGCGATCTGACATAGAGATTGAGATCGCAGGCAGTGGAAGCTTCCTACTGTTGGGTCTCTTTACATAGTAAAATGATTGGTTGGTTTGTTGAATTGGGATTTATGGTGTTTGCAACAGTATTTCTGTTATATTGAGGTGTTAAATTACATGCACCTTTACTTGCTTCTGGTATTTCCATGCCAATACTGGACAATATCCTTTCCAAACAGCTGACTGTTTCCCATATGAATATGATTATTCAGTGGTTTGAGACAAATTATGTCTAATAGACTTCATTAACACAATACCACCTTATACCACATTTTTGTCTCTTCTCTTCCAGCAGACATCTTTTAAAAAGCATTGTGGCTAAATGAGAAATTGCTTCTAACAAGGAATTTTTCCTTTTGCCAATAGGCCTTGTCAATCTATTCACATATCACAACAGCACAACTGAATGATTTTTCTCATGTTTACAAAGCTTTTCTAAAGTCGTCTGCTTCAAGTAAACAAATGTCAGCAAATAGGAAGGATTTAAACGCCAGACAGAATATTGGCTGAACTAGGTCTTGAACTCACAACCTTTGTATATCATGTCAGACACGCTACTTACTAAGTAAATTGGGTTCCAATAACAAATAACAAATCACCTCATCAAGGAATTTTTGTCATCTCTCATTTTGTCTTGATCCTTTCATATGTCTGCTAGAAAGCCATCTAGATTAATATGAATAACTTTCTTGTTTTAAAATATTGTTTGACCATTATCTACCATTATCAACCATTATCTACATTCCAAAAAAGCAAAGAGTTTGTACTAAAAAGGCAAGAAACTGTGGTCATGTCATGGAGAATAGAATTGAAATGATTACATTAAAGTTCTAGCAAAGGATTGCACACAACTCAGTAGGTCACATTTCTATTTCCATATATCAACAGGGGGAAAATTAATGATTGGATTCATTATATCGTTTATGAGGTTAGGTTAGAATGGACCCTGGTCTAAGACAGGTCAAACAACCTTTGATATTTTCCTGAAATCCTTCAATAGGTGACAAATCTATGTATTTCTTTGATTTTTTGTTTTTTAAAGAATACAAAATATTCCAAGAATAATGAAGAAATCATTGACATTTTATGCTTACCTAAGCACAAAGTGCTCATGGTGAGCTTTTGTGATCGCCTGTTATCCGCCATGCTTCATCAGCTGTCAACAATTTCTTTAAACATCTTCTCTCTCCTAAACCGTTGAGCAAATTTCAACTAAACTTAACAGGAATGTCTGTTGGTGAAAATTTTTCAGAGAAATTGATTCCATGCAGAACTTTGGTTGCTGTGGCATGGAAAAGGGGGAATTTTTGAAATTCTTGTCAGCAGCCACTGGTCAGATTTCAAAATGTGTTCACAGGAATGATCTTTAGGGGCCTCATTTTAAAGATTGTTCAAAGAATTTGATATGTTAAAAATATGGCCACAAGGGTGAGTCAAACTTTGAATGTGTTTTTGTTTTCACTATAAACATGTATGGTAAAATTCATAAATAAATAGATATCTTTTCATCCCAAATTTGTGGGCCAATTTCAATTTAATATCATAAGGAGCTTCCGTTTTTGGAGGGAAGAAAGTTTTGTCAAAAATAAAATAGTCATGTGACCAAGATGGCTGCCATGCCCATATTTGGTAGAAACCTTAATAAATATTCTTGCCTTGATATCTTAAACCACTGGTCAGTTTTCAAAATGATTTCACAGGAATGTTCTATATTTAGAAGATTACCCAGCATTATAAGTTAAAGTGACAATACCTCACTTATAGCGCAGGGAATTCAAGCCAGAACCCCTGTAAAGAATCCAACCTCTGATACATCACAGACTTGGTTGATTACTTGAAAAATAACCGTTGAACAAATTCTCCTTTTGATGCAATGCTTCCCACAAATACAATGGTATTTATGATTCTCATCTGCTTTTGCTTTCTTTTTGGATCATACCAGAACGTGAAATTGTTAAAGGGCTTCTGCAGATGATTTATGTAGTAAAATGCAAGCAGTTTCTTTATCTTGCCTTATAGTTTCACAAGAAAGATTTCCTATATATCTATATCCTCTTCTACTCATGTCTTACTGTTTCCCAGAAATAATTATTCCATATAACCTTTTTTTTGCTGGTAACCTAGTCACCAATATAAGACCCTATTTCCTCATATGTGAATTAGTGACTGGTCCAATGGTTAAAACTGAGCAATTTATACAATGCGCATAAATATTTATAAAATTGGGTAAAATAGGAACAATTTGTCCTTCTATCGTTACTAGTGCCTTTAAAAGACTATTTCATCATTATTTTAATAGTGAAGATAAGATGACTATCATTTCATACTACGCACAAGCAGTTTCTTTGTCTAATTTATTTGTAAAGCCATTCTAGAGAAACATCTGTATTCTTCCTCAGGTTTAAATTTGAATTGCTCATTAAATTGATAAAGACAATGTCAAAAATACATGATTTAGTTGATGATGTCTTCATAAATACTCTTTTCCATAACAAGTTACATTATAAAAACCTTAGAAAACTATTTTTGACTTTAACAAGCAACCTTTTAAATCATATTGACAAACCAAGAAATTGCATGATTTGAAATTTGATCACAATTATTTAGACTCTCTGTCTGTTCAAACTGAACTGTAGCAAATGACCAATTGTATAAGAGAGAAAATATTCTGAATAACTGCTTCTAAGTTATTATTAAAGACAATCTGCATTTTAAAAGGGGCAAATACTCATATGTATGGCGATGTTTTTAAATGTTCTTTGCTTCAAAAGCATTTGACAGATGGCTTAAGACAAGTGACTGTATTTACCTCTTAGAGGAGATAACATCGTAATGAAAGGAGAGGATCAAAGAAAATATCTTTTATTCTTAGAACTCGTTTTTTCAACCTGATAACAACCTATTCTCGTGACATATATTTGATATCAATTGGAAGGAGTTGATTATCCTCTATATATAGTCTTCCAGTTTTGACTTACCGTTAGTCCTCATTCATGCAGAAGTAAGTGAATACTTGCTTCTAAAGTATTTTACAGAAAATGCTTCAAAGAAAGGTATCATGGAGTAAGGGTTTAACCTTACACACTATTGGAGATGGTGACATACATGCACTTACAACAATGGACAATATTTTGTTCAAATTGATGTCTCTGGAGACGTCAACCTTTTCCCCCCAATGCCCAGAAAGTTACAATAGGTAAAATTAGCCCTTAGAATTCTGGGTAATTTCTTAAAAACAGATTTTTGTGGCGGCTGCTTTACAAAACCTGAAATATCTGCTTGATTTTGATGAGGAAAGATATTCAGAGTAGCATTCAGGTTAGATCACAGGCCAGATGCCAATTTACTTGGCAGCTGGCCTGGATCTAATCTGTTTGCACAAGCATGAACTCAGTTTCAGCACTATAAGGATTAAATGATTTGTCTTGCAGTGAACTCTCAAAATACCAAAACTTGTAAACATGTCTTGAAATCTGAATGTTTGATATATTTGATGCATGTTATGTTTTCCACATTAAATTATTGACACTTGAAACACCATACTTTACTATCGGACGGTATGAAGGATGTATGACCATTGAGCTTAATAGTTCAACTGTAATGGATGTAAATGAGATGTTTTACTATTTGACCATTGGAAATAATCATGAAGTAAGATGTCAATTCTCGTTTCAACAATCAATGTCTAAAGTTGCTTTTAGAAACCGAATAATTGCAAAATAACATCAATTAATGAAATAGATGTACCAAGCCAGATGCCACTGGATTGCGTCTCATCCCTTCAAAGGGCTTATTGTATGAACTTGGACATGCTATTCTCTCATTTAACATCACAGGCAGACAGCCTTCTGTCAGTTGTGTGGACATTTGTACACATGGTTGCAAAAGAAGAAACTCGAGGGTTCAATGTAAGACGATAGTAAGTGCTTCATGTTTGTGAAGCACTTACTATAGTCTTGGATTGAACCCTCAAACTGTTCACAATAAACAAGTCTTCTTTTTGAACTAAGGGATTAGTGTATTAATGTTGAAGATGTATTTCTTTTTAATTGTTTATAAATTTGTTTTTGAGGTATCCTACAGATAACTTTAACCCTTATAGTGCTTGAACCGACTTCATGTTTATGCAAAGATGTTAGATCCAGGCCAGCTGCCAAGTAAATTTGCGGCAGATCTGTGATCTAACCTTTTGCCACTTTGGGTATCTTTCCTCATCAAAACTAAACAGATATTTAAGGTTTTGGAAAGCAAATGATATAAGAACCTATAATTCGAAAATGACCCAGCATTTTAAGGGTTAAAGTCACATCAAATTTACATTTCATTTGTTTTTATGCAACTTGAAAGGGGGATCTACATGTCTGACTGTGACATGCTATAGTATCATTTATCAAAAACAACAGTGCAAGACTGGTGAATGACCTTTGTGGAAATTGTCTCCTTTGTCACTTATACAAGCAATAACTGTAGAACATGTCCTTTTTTAACCAGTTACTTCACATGGGACTTTCATATTGCTCACAATGAAAAGCAATAGCAGATGACCAATAGAATGCAACAGAACAAGACTGGTTAATGACCTGAACATAAACCTGTACTCTGTCATTAATGTTCATAACAGACGCTATATTAGAAAACTACCAAGGTTATCTATAACAACTTTGTGAATTATTTGGAAAATTCTTAAGAATGTTATTAGACTTCAATTTAAGTGCTGTCAATGTCTTTTCACCATGAAAGAATTTGAATGTTTATTTATTACAAAAACAATTTAGGGATATTCTTTGACAAATTGAGGGTTTAACTGAATTGACTGAACAAACAAGAGGAAAGAACATTGATATCCTGTAAAATTTCGTTTCATTGTGTGTATGACATAAATTTTGGAACAAGCATCTTTAATCCATTCCAGCTGACAGCACTTTGAAACATTGTGACAGTACAACTAGGATTGATTGCAGTTCACCTTTGAATGATACTGATTTTTTTTTTTTTTTTTTTTTTTTTTTTTTTCAGGAAAAGCTTGTTGCAGAATCAGACCAGTTACAAGGTAAATATTATTTAGCCAAATAATTTTTAGGTCCTTGTTCACAGAAGAAAAAGTATTAACGTCAAAATAAAATGACATTGAAACAATACAGTGTTTTAGTGTTGTTTGACAACTAATTTAATAAGCCATTGAAACCATAATTAATCCAGGAAGTTTCAATTTATCTAAGTATGTACTGTAAATAAATGTGATATCTCAAAAGCAATGTCACACTTTTAGATTTAAATACATGTAAGTTCGCTTTAAACAAACTTTAAACAATTAAAAATAAACAAATTTTGCTTCCAATGACTATTCTTCAGTGCTTATCATATAACAGTACAGCTGATATGCAGTTTTAAAAAAATCATTCTTTAACTTCCAAATTCCCTCACATCTGTGAACAAGGACCTTTTAAGGTCATAAGGACAACTTAAAGGCATTGTGAATGGTTATCATCTTTAAGCATTTGATGCTTACGAGCAATGTATGTTTTTGTTACATCCGTTTCTAATATATTTAGCAGCAGAATTTACTTTATCGAATATTTTTAAGTAAGTGTTAATTTACACGGAGGAATTTCAACATTTTAAAAGTCAGGGTCATATGTGAATCCTGGTATAATGGCCTAAGGATAGTTGTCTTTCTCCCAGAATAGTATGAATGAATACAAATATCTTTAACCCATTACCAAACAATATCGACATTTGGCAAGTTTGTTGCAGAAGACTCTGGGAAACATTGTGGGAAAAGGAGAACTTGCTCTTAATGAGCAAGTTCTCCTTTTCCTACAATGTTTTTCTACTCTATCAGAAGATTATTTTCCAATTTCATTACATTTTGAAATGTCGTCTGCAAACTCTTTCAATTTGGGACAGTCGAAACTTTGGCATTTTGTAAAGTGTTAAACACATCAGCAGCAGAAATCATTCAAACTAATGTTACTATTGGAGATTGATCACTATTGGTAGTGTTGCCTATAACCATTTCTAATTGAATAATCTTTCACTAACAGAAATCTATATGTTGTATTTAACAGATGTATCTGAGGTACCCACCAAGTGTATAGCAGTAACTGTTACCCTTGATGTTAACGCCAACATCCAGTTTATAGACTTTGAAGGGAGAACTGACGGGGAGTCCATGAGGAAGATTCTCAGCCAGATCAGACCTCGTCAACTGGTATGTTTTGTTTACCCATAACAAGAGGTTCTGGTACAGTGGGTTTTAGAGTTATTTGTGCGCAGTATTTTAACCCTCATAGTGCTGGAACCGACTTCATGCTTATGCAAAAAGGTAAGACACAGGCCAGCCACCAAGTAAAATGGCACTGACCTGTGATCTAACCTGTTTGCCTAAGTATCTTTACTTATAAAAAATGAAACAGATATTAAACATTTTGGAAAGCAGGCAACACAAAAATCTTTTTTAAAAAATTACCCAGCATTCTATGGGTTAAACAGTTGTAGAGAATGTGCTCTTTTGTGGTTTCTATTTGGTACCCTTAATATATGTTTTATAATGGGGATGAGCAAGTTAGAAGCAATGAACGTATGTCTCTTTTTTTGGTCCTGCATTTCCAAGTGGTTATGGTGGTAGTCTTAGACCTCTGGGATCCTTGGTTCAAGTCCAGCTTGTACCTCGGGTTATGTGTGAGTGTCCTTTTGAAAGATAATTCAGGGGCCCGTTTTACTAAACAACTTACGGAAAATGTTTGCGTAAGTCATAATTGATTAACATGGATAGTATCTTCAATGAAAGTACAATATTGCAATGTGACACGTCATTGGAAGCGTCTCGGAGAGACGATTCCAATGATGTGTTACTTTGCAGTATTGCTTTGCCAAATATTGAAATAAAAGGACTTGTTGTTTTAGACTTGCACAAATCTTAAGTGTAAACTGTTTAGTAAAATGGGCCCCAGGTCCCTAGCCTACTATTAATGAAGATAATTGAAAAATTGTTGACAAATCATTGAACCTTGTATGAAAATGTCTCTTTTCTTGAATTTTTTTTGTTCTTTTCCCAAAATAGCTTGATTGAGTACATACATCTTTTAACACATTAGGGACAGTAGTTATCTAAATTATTGTTACTAGTAGAGAGTTTGCTTATTACAAGTGGTATTGGAGATGGACATTCCATCAGGAAAATTCCAACCAATTAAGACCTCAACCTTTTTGCACTTTCTCAGAAAACCTTCAGCCAAACCATTCCCACATGTCCAAATTAAACACGTCACCAGTCGATGACTGTATTACAAGCGTTACAAACCTTGTTTTCTATTGACACATAGCTTTAATGAAGGTAATTAGTAGTTTTCTTCATCAATTAAATGTACTTGCTTATAATTTTTTAGATTATTGGGCATTGAAATTGTAACAAAAAGAGAATTTGCTCATTTTGATATGAGCAAGTTTGTCTTTGTAATAATGTTTAACCCCTTACCAAACACCAAATATTCGACTTTCCCAAATTGAAAGATTTTGCAGAAGACATTTCAAAATGTGAAGAAATAGAAAAATAATTCTCTGATAGGGCAGAAAACATTGTGGGGAAAGGAGAAATTGCTCATTAAAAGCAATTTCTCCTTTTCCCACAATTTTTTCTTGGGTCATCTGCAGAAAACTAGTCATATATAATATTGCATGGGTGAAATTGTTCAGTGTTTTTCCTGATGTTCAGGAAATGGAGACTTTTTGTCCCTTTTTAATGCTATAGCAAACATGCCTCTGCAGGATAAAGAGCTACAGATTTCAGGATTTTGAAATAATTCAACTTTCACCCATGTTATTGTTTGGTAATGGGTAAAATAAAACCCCATTTATCTGAAAAAGAGTTGTAAGAACTCAAAGGTGTATACCGACTGTTTATGGTTCTGGTCCATGGGTCGCCAGACGCCACTTAGTCGCTGGGGGAATACTGCAATTTCTCCTTTTCCCACAATGTTTTCTGTTGTCGTATGCAACAAACTGGTCAAATGTCTTTATCACTTGCTAATGGGTTAAACAAAACCCCTTTTAACTGAATTAAGTATTTAGTCCTCAAAAAGCCATAAGAACTCAATAGTGTACACTGATTGTTTAAGGTTCTGGTCCATGGAACCCCTGAAGCCACCAAGTCGCTGGCAGAATACTGCTACACCACATCAGGCCTGAACCAGACCAAGGTATATACTCCCGCCAATGGGGACATGGTGGATGCCACGACAGAGAGCCATATCTTCCAGGTAATTGCTTAACCCTTTACCAAATGTCAAATTTTTCGACTGTCCCAAATTCAAAGATTTTGCAGACGACATCTCAAACTGTGACTGAATTGGAAAATAATCTTCTGACAGGGCAGAAAACATTGTGGTTAAAGGAGAAACTGCTCGTGACGAGCAATTTCTCCTTTTTCCCACAATGTTTTCCTGAGTTGTCTGCAACAAAGTGGTCAAATGTCATTATTGTTTGGTAATGGGTTAATTATCCTGTGACCAGTGCATTGTATGGACTAATATCAGGCTGATGTATAACATTTGTGATATGCGGCATTAACCATATAACGTTCAGTCAAGTGATAAATCATGATGTCATATGTTATGTCATGATATAGGACGCCATGTATGCATCATTCTCTTCTTGTTTACTGTTGCCTAAAATTCTTTGTTTGTGTCTGTTCATTTAAGCCCATATAGGTAAAAGGATAAATAGAACAGATGGCTTGTGTCTTTGAATAGGAAAGGTTTCCAAGCTTGAGCTCTGATTATTATTCAATTTGCCTTCAGCAGACCAGACAATTTTCCTACACCTTGCCTGATAACATTTCATCTTCACAACATCAACCATCTATCATCTATATTAATTCATCAACTTAATTGATTTAAATCGTTTGAGAGTTTCTGTATCAGAATTGTTATCCAATGACAGTTATAAAGCATGAATGGTTACAGTTTACTGGTCATTTTGGATGAAGCCATTGTGATAAAAAATTTCATACCAAACAGATGCATGTTCAACGCTACAACAGAGTCACACTGTACCCAGAGGTTGATGTGTTTTGCCAGTCATGTGCAAAGCTCAGACAGGATAGATACTATATTTGACAATAGCACATAGAAAATAACTCATAATCCTGTCAGTAGTTATGTGGCTTTAATGTTAATTTCCCAGAAGAATTAATTAAGGGAGCTATTTCAATGTAAGTTTTCTGTGATTGCTGTCTACACGGTACATGTCATTGAACCTTAGAATGCTGGGTTATTTTCTTAAAATAGATTTATGTGTTGTCTGCTTTCAAAAACCTTGATAATCTGCCTAATTTTTACAAGGAAAGATACTCAGAGTAGCAAACAGGTTAGATCACAGGCCAGTCCCCAATTTACCTGGCAGCTGGCCTGGATTTAACCTGTTTGCATTAGCATTAAGTTGGTCCCAGCACTAAAAGGGTTAATACTTTTCACCACATGTTTTTCTTCAACTTTTTATGCAGCCGATAACAGAACTATAATTGATCGTTTCAAAGATATTTTATTTTGACTTTCAAATTTTCTTGTCCATGAGTAAGCAGCTTTCAGTGCTGTTCCCTAGCATTACAATCAAACCAATGCAGACATTTTATCTTGGGTGTCTTTGTGCAATAGACATCAATTGATATATTTTGACATAAGTAGAATTTGTGCATGTGTGTTAAGTCAATTCCTATGACAATGTTAATTTAATCATGATTCAATCATGCAATTTTCATTATGAAAATTTGTATCACATTGATAAATAGTATGCATCATATCTGTGAGAAATTTCATGAAGCAAGCAATTAGACAACTTCAAGTTTAAGTCTTGTGTTTGATTTGTAGGTAAAACTAAAGGACTATCTCGTCTCAGCCCTTGACTTCTCTAAAGCAAGAGATGCAGAGTTGGCCTGGATAGATGGATGTATAATGGATCCTGATAAAATACCAGATATAGACGTAGAGATGTATGAAGAAAATGAGGAAACGGAACAAGAGACTGCCCTTTCAAGTAATGTTGTTTTGTAGATGGCTTTGGGTTACTCAACATAGTGTTGTACTTTTGACTGAATAGATGATGTTCTGGGAAGTGTTTTACATCATCTGTTTAATATTCTGCTTAAGCACCAAACAACATTCCTTGTTTTATTTTAAATGTAACTTTGGAATAGTCTAAGACGCTTCAAATATTCTGTCACATTGCAATATTGTACTACTATTTAAGATGCTATCCATGTACATCAGTTAAGATGCGCGCAAATATTTTCTCAAAGTCATCTAATAAAATAGTACACTAACATTGAAATCACAGGACCCCTCTTGTTAGGTTTTAACCCTGAGATACATAGATTTGAATTCTAAATATAAGTAGCCTGCTGAATGTCCATGGTTCTACCAGCTTGATGCAAGTCTTATTGGCACTTTCTCTAATTGGTACCTACAAAGTTTATGAGCCCAGGGTATTGCAGAATCATTAAAGAAGTGTTGGTTGGATGTGAAGACAATTAGACAAATAGAAGATAATCATCTTCATAACTCTATTGTAAAAGATGAAGGGCCCATAATTGGTATATTCCTTTTTGACAAAATAATATATAAAGAGAATCATTGTCAGTTTGCAAAGAACTTCTATACCAGCTATTAATCCAGAAATATTATGATTTAATAACCCTTGTAAGCACATGATGAAGAACAGTATAGAAGTCATGGAAATAAAAGCTATAATTTCTTCTGGCAACCAATCACAAAGAATGAAAGTCATTTGTTTAAATTGTCAACTGCCTTTGCTTTTTTGGCCATGGAATTCCTTATGAATCAAAGCGTTAATGTGAATAGATGATTTCATTATGGCTACCTTGGTTGATGGTTTGCTTTTTTTCTAACACTAATGATGGCTGTTTTAATATATATACCGGTAAATTATTTTAAACTCACTTTACCGTAAATGCTGATATGGAAGTTGGACTGAATTGTGTTTTGAATTAGGGCCATAGATATTATGCAAGACCATGTTAGAAAATTGTGTGTGTGTTTTTGTTGTGATTACTAAAGATTTTAAAGCTGGTTGTTTACTAAAGATTTTAAAGCTGGTTGTTACTAGACATGGAAAAAAAAACAAGAAAACTTTTTCTAAGATGTATAATTTTACACAGGAACCTAGGATTTATATACAGAAGCACAAACATGTGGAGTTTTAGGAATTAAGTCAAATAATTCCTATAATTTAGATTAATTGACTCTTTAACATACAGTAATTAGGTAATCCTTCATCTATCTGAAAGGCGTAATGTGAAGAATAAAATGTGAAACCCTTTCCTTCAAATGGGATTAAATATCAAGTCAAAATTGTTAACAATAGCTGGAAGCAGTCATGCTTTGTTGTAGATATAACATTAGGTTGAAATAATTTTACCCATTATGATAAAGGAGATTGCACTATCTCATACTTTATAACATTTTGCAATGGTTGTTAAATATTAGATTATGTAAAAATCATTATGACTAAATGAGTAATTTCTCTTTATAAGCATCATTACATTTTCTCCCTATGGTTTCTATCCCATTGTGCAAGTTATTTTCCCTTTCTCTGTGAAACTCTTGCAGTTAAGATCATTAACCCTTTACCAAATGCCAAATTTTCGACTGTCCCAAATTGAAAGAAATTGCAGACAACATTTTAAAATGTGATAAAATTAAAAACAATCTTCTGATAGGGTAGAAAACATAATGGGAGATGGAGAAATTGCTTGTTATGAGCAATTTCCCCTTTTCCTTCAACTTTTTCCTGAGTTGTCTGCAACAAACTGGTCAAATGTCATTATTGTTTGGTAATGGGTTAAGGATTGAGGTCTTAATGGTAATAATGTTTCAGTCATTAGGATATTTCTGGTACAATGAAAGCATTTTATTTTTATCTGCAAATAATTTTTGTTGCTATTTTACCTTCATCTATTTAATCATTAGCTCATTAGTGTTCCTGTTTATTAATAAACATTAATTGTGTTTACAGAATTGAGACCACGAGATACTCTGGATAAAATTCCCACCCTGGAGGCCTTGCCATCAAATCAGGTATTTCTATATATTAGTTGATTAGCCCTTATAGTGCTGGAACCAACTTTATGCTTATGCAAACAGCTAAGATTCAGGCCAGCCGCCAAGTGAATTGGCCACTGGCCTGTGATCTAACCTGTTTGCTATTCTGAGTATCTTTCTGCATCAAAATTCAGCAGATATTTAAGGTTTATGAAAACAGACAACACAAAAAATTGTTTTTAGAAAATTACCCAATATTCTAGGGTTAATAGTTTACCAGACGCCAAACTTTCAACTGTACAAAATTGAACGAGTTTGCAGACAACATTTAAAAATGTGATGATATTGGAAAAAAAATCTTCTGATAGGGTAGAAAACACTTTGGGAAAAGGAGAACTTGCTCAAAAAAAGCAATTTCTCTTTTAACCACGTTTTTCAGAGTCATCTGCAACAAACTGGTCAAACTACGTTATTGTTTGGTAATGGGATAACCCATTACAAACACATGTCTAAGATTATTTATTCTGTGTATATGTAATTTCTGGGACGTGACAGATGATATAGATCTTACATACACTGTTGTTGATATCATAGATTTATTTGACAAACTTCAAAAGCATTTTACTTGAACACATCAAATGTTGTGTCTATAGACTCGAAGAGTTTTGAACTAGTGAATATGTATCAAACTTTTCAAAGTTTATGAGTGAGAGCAGTTGGACATTTTCTGCTCATTTCAATGCCTCTGGGCTAGCTATATGTCTCTTTATATCCATGATATGTCACTTATCTAAAGAATTAATCAAATAATGTCTCATCATGGTAAACCCCTAATCAATCAGTCATGAAGTTTGTCACATGCCTTTTAACTCTGAAAAAGTTAGAAAGCCCATGTGGAATAGGACAACTACTCTCCACAAAGATTGTCTTAACCCTTTACCAAACGCCAAAGTTTGGACTGTCCCAAATTGAAAGAGTTTGCAGAAGACATTTTGAAATGTAGTGAAATTGGTAAATAATCTTCTGAAGGGGCAGAAAACATTGTGGAAAAAGGAGAAATTGCTCGTTTAGAACAATTTCTCCTTTTTCCACATTGTTTTCCAGATTTGTCTGCAATAAAGTGGTCAAATATGGTTATTGTTTGGAAATGGATTAAAGGCAGGGATCAGTAAATCTTAGTAGCCCAATCAGTCCGAGAATCGTCTGAAAACCCTTCATATGTCTATTATAGGGACCTCCAATGACACATGTCTCTAGTTGTTACGTTTTCTATCTCATTTCTAGGCCCCAGGTCACATGTCAGTGTTTGTCAATGAACCAAAACTGAGTGACTTTAAGCTGGTGCTTCTTCAAGAGGGTCTTCAGGCAGAGTTTAGTGCTGGTGCCCTTGTTTGTAACGACACCATTGCTGTTAGAAGAGTTAGTATTATGTGTTTTGTATTTTTACTATTCCTCATATTTATGTGTTTTTATATATATGTCTGTCGCAGATTTTTTCTCTTTTGATCCTTAGAACATAAAAACCTGTTAAACATGCCTGTAGCAAACTTTTCCATAGTTATTTGCTGTGACTTTCAATTTGAAGCAGAAACAAAATTTTACCACTGTTGTTTGCTGGGACTTTCAAATTGAAGCAGACACAAATTTTGCCAGTGTTGTCTGCTCTATCTTTTAAATTGAAGCAGATACACAATTTACAACTGTTGTATGCTCTTTTGTTCAATTTGGAACAGACACAGGTTCGATGCTATTTGTGGGGTTAAACTATTCCTAATTTAAGTAATTTTCACTAAATGCTTTCCAATGAATTATCAATGTGACATTGCTTAAAAATTGAGAACAGTCTCATGATTGGTAATATCTTGTTTACTTGAAGCCGTCTGCAAAGTTCATGTAGGGTCATCTGCAGTTGAGAAAGTTATAAATGTTCCTAAGAATGATTTTATTTGCAATACCAGATCAGTTTGTTTGATGCCTTATTGATCAATTTGTCATCTTGTTAAAAAAAAAACCTTTCTCTTTGAATTTAACAGTTGCAATTCTTTCATCATTTGCGTTCTTCTGTTAATTTTGATTTTTGGACAGTGCAGAAATTCTTGGTTGATTCGTAAACCTCTGAAAGTTTTCCTTGGAATCCTGCTTAGTTAAGCTAATTATGTTATACTGATTTTTGTCCATACTAAAACCATAGAAAGGCATCAATTATATAGAATGAGAAATGACAGCTTGGTAAACTGTGGAAACGACTTCTCCATTTGAAAAAGATTCTTTCTTCTAACTTGTCTTGATTAAAAAATGTGTTCCATTTTAAGAGATTAATGGAGCACTTCTCTGTTACCCATAAACAAACAGAATAGACAATGTCTCTATTAAATTGTTTCAGTGTTTCTGATATCTAAATGTATTGTTATATTGCCCATTCCCCTGTATTGGATTTTTTAATAGTCTAAAATGAAAAACATTTGCAGACAGAAATCCTAAGCAACGAAACATAAGATGCACATTTTGCACTATTTTGAAACCATTGTAACAAAAGAAGAGATTGTTATTATTAATTTATTGATACCTTTGTCACAAGGTAAGCTATTCAATACCATAAATGATATTGATTTTTGCTCTTTTTATACATGTAATACTTTTTGTTTTCTGTGTTTGTTTTAAAATTGGACTAGACACACATTCATATTTTGGGAACAGGTTAACCAATTACCAAACAATGACGACATTTGACCAGTGTGTTGCAGACAACTCTGGAAAACAGTGTGGGAAAATAGAAATTACTCAATTTTTCCTTTTCCCACAAGGTTTTCTGCCCTATCAGAAGATTATTTTTCAATTTCATCACATTTTGAAATGTCGTTTCCAAACTCTTTCAATTTTGGACAGTCAAAACTTTGGCGTTTGGTAAAGGATTTTAAGGAGAGCAAAGTTTTCTCTGTGGAAATAAGTGTTGTTCGTTATGGTGTTGCTGATGGCAATCAAGAGCAGATAGTTAAACTCAATCACAGCAAGTTATTTATAATTGTTCCATTGGGAATTTAAATGGATGGGGATGGAAAATGACATGCCCCATGTTGGTTCAATTCACCCTTTGCACATTCATCTCATAGGAATATTTGTGTGAGTGCTCCAAATTGATAGCATTGCAGGCCATCAATATAAAGTAAAAGAAAAGTAGAATTTTCTTTATATAATTGGTTAGGTACTGTTATGACAAAATGGTTTATGAATGTATATATCTAAGTAAATCGATCTAATTGTTTCTTCAGAATGTTTTGACTGATAAAATCAGGTGTAAGCGGGACAAAAACAGAACATAGACAGATTACATTATGATAGAAGATTTAATGAAAGAAAACATGCTATATGAAATGTTGATTTCTGTGACAGCTTTTTCTTTTTTGAAATCATAGATGTATTTGTTTTCTGGTGATGGTGATGATGTATTTAAAGATGCTTGTTCATAGATGAGAAAATTGAAAGTCAAAATAAAAAATGTTAATGAAACCATCCAGTTTTGGATAGTTGTATGAAATACTATTAAAAGTAGTTATTGACAGCATTATTGATTCAGGAAACATTAATATTTCTAAATACACAGTGTACAGCCTATGGGAGAGAGTAATTTGGCTGTTTAAGACAGGTTGGCTGCTTAACACAAATTGATGTACACTATAAATCTAACAATGGGACTTTCTGTAGTGGCTGTTTATGACAGGTTGGCTGCTTAAAAGGGTGGCTGCTTAACACAAATTAGACTGTATTATACAGAGGATCTAAAAACTGTTACAACGCTTGAAAGTATGAATACATTTTAATTCTCTGTATACAGGTGCTAAAAACTTAAATACTTTTGCTTTATTGGCTATTCTTTAGTGCATGTTATACAAGAGTACAGCTATTGTGCTTTTAAAGAAATGAGGTTCAAATTTCCTCTCGCCTCTGAACAATAGCATTGAGCAAGTAGTATAAAAAAGAGAGTGAGCCAAATTTGCCTTAATTAAAAGAGTATACTTCTTAATGAACAAATCAGTCTTACCATAGAAAAAAGTGTATAGTTTTATAAAATTTCAATTACCCATTAACCCTTAGAATACTGAGTAATTTTCAAAAAAGATTTTTGTGTCGCCTGCTTTCCAAAACCTTAAATAAGTGCTTAATTTTCTTGAAGAAAGATTCTCAGAGTAGCAAATAAGTAAGATCACAGGCCTGGATCTAATTTGCATAAGCATGAGGTCTGTTCCAGCACTCTAAGGAATAAAAGGTTGTCTACTTGTAAGATAATGGATGATCATTAAATAAACATTGACTAAAAAAAATGAAAAAAAGAATAAGTAAGGAAAAAGAGATTTTTTCTTATGACGTCAATCTTTTAAAATTTTGGCTGAAGTTAAAGCACTGCCATCAGTATAATTGATGCTGTTAACCCTTAACCAAACACCAAATTTGAAAGAATTTGCCGACAACATATCAAATGGTAATGAAACAATGAAAAACAATCATCTGATAGGGCAGAAAACATTTTGGGAAAAGGAGAAATTGCTTGTTAAGAGCAATATTTTCTTTTCCCACACTGTTTTCCAGTGTAGTCTGCATCAAACTGGTCAAATGGCATTAATGTTTGGTAATTGGTAAAAAAGTTTCGCCAAGACTTTGACCTCCATTATATCTTGGAATATCATTAATTTTCACTTTGGAAGTGCAACTCGATATTTTGCATACTGGTATTGTTTGCATGGTTTACATTAGCTAATGGAATCTGTATGCAAAAGAAGTATTTTTCATAATGGTCTGTGGAGCACTCTAGAATGAACCTATGATACCAGACTTGCTGCTCTTTAATGTAAAAGAGCTCTTTGCACTTCACCATTTACAAAATCAGATGTTCAGTGATGAATGAAAACAAAATATTGTATTAGGTATAGAGAGAGATGTATGTTGTCTTTCACTGGTATGTGCTGTTCAAAAAGAGATAGCAAATTCATTGTCAAATGAAACCAAACAGATCCCATTTCCATAAATCGTTGGATCAACTTTTATGAAGAGATCACTACAAAACCTAACAAGCTAAGAAGATTGCATGACCAACTTGGAATGCAGGGGTTCTGAGTTTAAAACCTGGCTAAGCCATTATCCTTTCCAATGGCTAAGCCATTATCCTTTCCAATGTAAAGTAACAAAATGTAACATGGTTATTCATCTCTCACCACTGATTAAATATGTTTATGTGGAAAAGCAGTTAGGAGGCCACTGAAGAATAATTTGCAGTACTGGTAGAAAGTACCAGGAGCATGTGCTAACTACAACGATATGTCTAAAATATAGTTGTAAATCGCATAAATCCAACCAAAGCTAATCAACAAATGAAGGGGTCATATACATATTTTTGTCCGGTTCCGGAAAGTGGATTTTCTGCATTAAACAGTTAAATTAATGAAGGTAAGGACCGTTCCCTAAAAATTCTGTTCGGATGGTGAATAATCCGGATTAACGACGTTCGGACTATCACGGGTCGACTGTATTATATCTTTTTAAATGTATTGGGTTTTACATCACAACAACATTATTACAGTTATGTTACAATGCCCAACTCTTATTAATGGAGAAAGACCCAATACTCAACTGCCCATAAGGGCTAGTTAAGTTTGTCGAAACATCGGTATTTCCTAATTCAGTCGCGAGGCTACCTCTCATGAAAATTCAAATGCTTTCACTGGGATTCGATCCCATACGGAGAGCGGCAATGAAATTTCAAGTGTACTCAAACCACTATGGTACGGAGGATCTCGGAGGTTATCAATACCCCAAGGGTATAAGCACTACATAAATATATAAGGCCTCTCAACAATGTGTAGCAGTAATGGAAACATCCTCGGTAATTATGCTTATTTCAATCCCTACTGAAGACGAATTAATGAGAGGGTCTAATCATTTCACTTGTCCATTAGACTTTTAGACTTATCCGAAGCAGATTACAAAATAAGGACTTTAAACCCTTTGCTCCATAATATCATGTACCTCAATTAACCTCATCTATTGGATATGTTTAATAAATTTCAATTTGTCCTGTCGTCACAATGATACCTGACTTAATATCATATAGGGAAAGGTGGTTTCTTACTAGCAGTGGTTTCCTTGCAATTATTTGTATCACTGTTGTTTCCATTATGGACCATAATTGTGCTACTCATACATTCTATATAAGGGAACCAGCTGAATCCTTTACTGAAGTAATATTCAAGTAAAACTGCGAATAGTTTAACTGAAAATATCTTAGGAAAAGGAGAAGACCTACTGTTTTGGACATACGCACCAGTCAACTCGAATTTCTCGGCCGAGTGTTAGACGTAATGCCCTAATAAAGCATGGGTTATGATTTACCACTTCAACTCGAAAGCTGGTGGTCAACTCATGCGGGGTACATGATATGGATAATATTGGCAAAAGTTGGTGGAAAAAGCAAAAACATCTTGTTTGGACATAAGGTCGAAAACATTGGTCACATGATTGCTGGATTTGAGATGCTCAAAGATTTTTTTGATTGGATAGATGTTGACTGTCTGTTCCCATAGAGAATTTTTATTTTTTCTTCGATCTAATGATATGTTGCTCTTTCTCTTGACTTAATTTTATCAACATCTAGAAGTATTGAAAGAGAACTTGATTCATCTTAGTGAAAATTTCTACAATTACATAATACTTTAACTCTTTACTACCTGCAGACGACATTTTTTTTACTTGAAGCAGGCAATTTCAGAGAAGCTTTGTAAACATTTGAATAACCTTCCAGTTCTGCTGTTGTGATATGTGAATAGATTGAAAAAGCAGTGTGGCAATAGGAGAAATAGCTTTTGACAAGCAGTTTCTCCTTTTGCCACAATGCTTTTTGAAAGACATCTGCTGCAAGATGCAAAAATGTGGCATTAGGTGGTAATGTGTTAAAATTATCTCACAGCAGACAGCATTTGAAAACAATGTGTAAATATGAGACTTTGATTGTGGTGAGAAAAGTTCTCTAGTTACATGGCTTTTAATGATTGTAAAGGGTTGTCTAAAAATCCCTCAGAATGGAAAAATAGTTAATTAAGAAGGCTCAATTGAATGACCTTATCTAAGAATTACTTTCCACATAAGGTATTGCGAATTCTTACACAGAAAAGTATGAAAAACGGTGTACATGTGCTGTCAATCTTGTTTTAAGAGACTATAATTGGCAATTACAGAATCATGGTTTTGGAAAGCAGACAACACATAAATGCATTTTTAGAAAATTACCCAGCATTCTAAGGGTTAAAACGATATTGAATCTATGATTTCCTAGCAAACACTGTTTGAAGATGGTATACTGGACTTTGAACAGAAGATCCATTATTCAGCATAATCATGCGAAAGTTGCGCCTTCTACTGACTGCTCATGCTTGAGTTTCTCTATGTTAGAGTACTGTTTTTGTACTAATACAGAAATGTGTGTGAAGTTTGTGAAGTGTGGATTTAAATTATATGCCTTCCAACAGAAGTAATGGCCCTGTGTCAATCCCAGGACTAGGGTATTCCTCACGTTCTATGACAAATCTTTAGTCTACCAGTTACTCAAGGGTTCAGTGTGAGACTATATAGTTAGTGCTTCATGTTACCAAGGGCTTACTTTAGTCTTGCATCATACCCTCAATGGAATATCCTTTAACCCTTAGTATACTGGGTAATTTTCATAAAATAGATTTTAGTGTCGTCTGCTTTCTAAAACCTTAAACGTCTGCTTAATTTTGATGAGGAAAGATACTCAGACTAGAAAACATGTTAGACCACAGGCCAGCTGCATAAGCATGAAGTCAGTTCTAGCACTATCAGAGTTAATTGCATTTTGAGGGTTCAGTGCAAGATTATTGTAAGTACTTCACATTTGTAAAGGAATTACTTTAATCTTGTATTCAACCCACAAAATGTTGCCTGATCTCGAACACCCATACTTGATTAATTCAAAATGTCATTTTCTGTATGATATTTTCTTGTATACAATTCAGGGCTATCTCTTTTAAAAGAAGAGATATCATGTTTTTATGGAAGTTGATGTCAATAACCTTTTAACAAAGAGGCTAAAGGAATACAAAGCAACCAGGGAAGCATTTTCTAATCTAGAATAGTGTTTCATTTTGTTTGCATGGCTTTTTTATAATTGAAAAAAGGGTTTTAATGTATGAATCAAGTGACTTATAAACTGTAACACTTGGAAAAAGAAATTGATGGTTCAACACAAGACGATAGCAATTTCTTCAGAAAAGTGAACACTTGGAAAAAGAAATTGATGGTTCAACACAAGACGATAGCAATTTCTTCAGAAAAGTGAACACTTGGAAAAAGAAATAGATGGTTCAACACAAGACGATAGGAATTTCTTCAGAAAAGTGAAGGACTTATAATAGCCTTGCATTGAACCTTTGAAAAAGTCGTCAATTAGTTAAAGGGAATCTCTGCCTTAAAGACTGAAAAACAAAATGTTTTTTCAAGGTATTTTAAAGGACACCACAAGGCAATTATCATTATGACACAATGTGTCAATCCATTACCAAACAATAACATCATTTGACCAGTTTGTTGCAGACGACTCTGGAAAACATTGTGGGAAAAGGAGAAATTGCTCTCATTGAGCAATTTCTCCTTTTCAAACAATGTTTTCTACCCTATCAGAAGATTATTTTGCAATTTCATCACATTTTGAAATGCCGTCTGCAATGTTTCTCAATTTGGGATAGTTGAAAATTTGCCGTTTGGTAAAGGGTTAATTGAATGTCTATCTAAGGAGAGAAAGCGGTTTACAAATTTGTTCTTTTTTTCCTTTCTTGCTAATCGGAGAAAAAGGATGTCTGTGTTATGGATTAATGTTTTTGATTTTCAAGATGCAGACCTTGAGAGAGAAATGGAAAATGAGTTAAAATTGTGTTTTGTCTTCTTCCGTTCCTTACACCAATGATGAATAGTGTCTAGACATGATAGTAGTCTGATGGATACCTGCAATGCACAAATATTTATCCATTAACCCTTAGAATGCTGGGTAATTTTCTAAAAATAGTTTTATGTGTCTTCTGCTTTTCACAACCTAAAATATCTGCTAAATTTTGTTGAGGAAAGATACTCAGAGCATCAAACAGGTTAGATCACAGGCCAGCCACCAATTTTCTTGGTGGCTTGTCTGGATTAAACCTGTTTGCATACTCATGAAGTTGGTTCCAGCACTATAGGGGTTAATGGAAACAGATATCATTTTGCTGTAATTAACTTTTTCGTTATTACAGGATAACTTCTCTGCTGACTGTGTATTCTATCTTTTGTTCAAAATTCCTCCTAGTACTTTAGAAGCAAAGTAACATGGCCAATTACTGCATGGGTTCAAACCCGGGTGGCAGCATTTGGTTTTTCATAAGAGGCAGGCTTCTGACTGACTTATGGAAGGCCGATGGTTCTACCAGGCATTATTAGCCCTTACGGGCAGTTATATGTGAGGTCTTTCTCCATAAATAAGAGTATGGCTTTACAACAAAACGGAAGTAATGATGATGAGATGTGAAACCCCATATAAATGATTAAATAAAAGAAGCAAATTGTTACACATTTTAACCCTTGTATTGCTTGAACCGACTTCATAATTATGCAAACAGGTTGGATCCAGGCCAGCTGCCAAGTAAATTGGCAGCTGGCCTGTGATCTAACCTGCTTACTACTCTGAGTATCTTTCCTCATCAATTAAGCAGATATTTAAGGTTTTAGAAAGCAGGCAACACAAAAATCTGTTTTAGAAAGTTACCGTGCATTCTATGAATTAATGCTTATGAAATTTTATCATTGTTTAATTTTTTCTTTTTTTTTTCAGAATGAGACAGGCAGAATGCAGTTAGAGGGAGCAATCTCAAAAGACTACTTCAAAGTGAGGGACCTTCTTTACAACCAATATGCCATTATATGATGCCGAGATAATTACGAAGATTATTACGAGTATAAATCGACCTGTCTGACCTTAAAATGGAGAAGTTTGTGGATTCAGATTTGATCTCTAGAGATTTGGAAACATTTTCATAAACACTTTCACTCATATGATATTTTTTGACTGTTCATATTTGAAAGCAAAAGCACTCAACTAATATAGAGAATGAGTTGAAGTTTCAATGCAAGACTACAGTAAGTGCTTTGTGTGTGTGAAGGTAGCAATTTTGACAAAGACTTGCATTGGCTAAAATATTGAAAATGTTCTTGTCTAGAGAATTCATGTTGTAATTCAGTGTTAAAAATGTGGCCCTGCCCCAGAAATGCCAGCTTTAGATAGGGCAACTATCAGAAATCAGAATTTTCCTTGATCCCCCAACTTATATAGTAATGTAATGTGATGTAAAACCAATATAAAAGGTAAAAGTTTTTGTAAAACTAAAAATCCTAGCTTTCATAATATTTGCTGTAAGACATTGTATTGAGGTTCTATTCAAAGACTTTTAAAATTGTCCTCGTGTTCAACATTAAACATTGTTGCCATCATGTATACACTTTAAAGTGAATAACAACCCATGATTAGTGGTAAAAAGCACAAATGTTTTCAGAAAAACTTGTTCCATCAGCAATAATTCAGACCTAGGAATCTAAGGTGTTATAATGGATAAGAACAAAACCCTCATTTCCATTTGATTCCATCTTATCGTGACCTAATGAGGATATTAAATGGGATTAGTCTGTGTCATTGGCCTTTTCTGTTCTTTGTCCTATTTGATCTATGTATACCTTAGCTACAGAGGCATCTGTTTAGCTATTTCCCAAACGACACATTTTCGACGGTCCAAAATTGAAAGAGTTTGCAGACGACATTTCAAAATGTGATGGAATTGAAAAATACTCTTCATATAGAGCGGAAAACCTTGTGGGAAAAGGAGAAATTGCTCTTAGCAAGCAATTTCTCCTTTCCCCACAATGTTTTCCAGAGTTGTCTGTAACAAAGTGGTTAAATGTCGTTATTGTTTGGTAAAGGGTTAAATTATACCCATTAAGGTACATTTCATAAGGTCTTGCAAATACAGGGTTCAGTGCAATACTATAGTAAGTGCTGCACCTATGTGAAGCACTTACTATAGTCTTGCATTGAACCCTCGAAAGGGTCTTTTAAACAATAAGAATACTGGGTAATTTTTTAAAAATTGATTTTGTCATCTACTTTCCAAAACCTTTCATATCTGCGTAATTTTGATGGAGAAAGATACTCAGAGTAGCAAACAGGTTAGATTGCAGGTCAGCCATCAATTTTCTTCGCGGATGGTCTGGATCTAACCTGTTTGCATAAACATGAAGTCGGTTCCAGCAATATAATGGTTAAGCCGCCGACTGCTTACAATAGTTCAGTTATGAGTGACAAATAAACCATTGCATGTTTTCATTTATCCAAGGTCAGCTTAATGACCCAGCTGGACTCCTTTTCCATTATCAAACTTTCAATTAGTTTTATTAATCTTGGTCTTCTATAATTGTCTGCGATTTTCAATTAGACATATTTGCCTTTGTTATTCTGATATTTCTTTTTAGAAATGGAGTCTTTTTTCGTGTTGGCGTTTCTGTTTACTTTCAAGAGAAATAACTTGGAAAGGTCACTTCTCCATTTACATGTATATCGGTAAAAATCATTTTTTTGTACATGTATACACTGTATACTTCTTTGATACCCCTGCACCAAAAGATGGACAAAACCGCTCTTACCAAAGGAGAAATAACTAATTGCTTGTTACAGGCAATTAGTCATTTAGTCACAAAGGTTCCTTCACAAGCTATAATCGCAAAGAAATTTTCATTATTTTATGATTTTTATTTGCCATTCATTAAAATTTGGTCTTGTCACAAAGTTTAAACAACTTTTGCTGACATTTTTACTTACAACCACACAATGAACTTTTCATCGTTCCATATTGAATAATTATTGCAAAAACAAACTGGTTTTGTGACATTAACTGAGTGAATAATTGGTCAATGGAGCAGCTGATACCAGGTTAAATTTTCACTTAAAGTAAATGTCTTTAACTTTATTATAATGCAATAAATGCATCATGTATGTACATGTATTTGAAATGTTAAATGACCAAAATCTTTACTGAATAAAACTTTGAAATGAGATAAACCTTTGTTTTTACTTGCCATTGTCTTCCATTCCACACACATTATTGTTTTCTGGTTCTGGAGGTCCATGGTCTGTCTGACCGTACTTTAGCTTAATCCATTGCCAAACAATAAAGTAATTTGTCCAGCTTTTTGCAGAAGACTCTGGAAAACATCATGGGAATGGGAGAAATTGCTCTTAAAGTTCTTCAATTTCGAATGGTAAAATAAATGGTGTTTGGTAAAGGGTTAAGTGTTTCAGAAGATGCTCCAATCCATTACTTCATATCAATTGCTTAGTGCAATACTAGGCTAAGTCATGCATTTGTATTGCATTAACCCTTAGAATTCTTGGTAATTTTCTAGAAATGCATGTTTGTGTCGCCTGCTTTCCAAAATCTTAAATATCTGGTTAATTTTGATGAGGGAAGATACTCTGAGTAGCAAGCAGGTTAGATCACAGGTCAGCCGCCAATTCGCTTACTGTGGGACAGTCAAAATTTGGCTCAGTATGCAACTGCAGTGATCTGTGATAGATGTAATACATATGCATATTCAAAGGCTCCGCCCTCACTGCATCTCTCTATACATGTATACCTGTATTCTCTTGTACTCTGTCATTGTTATAGCTATCAACAGCAACACGTCTCCGGACTCTCTACTGTCTTACCCATGTTAAGTGCACAACAAAGGATTGTGAATAATAACGACCTGATACAGAAAAAGGGACAATCGGCCTTAAGATGAAAACCAACAATCTATCATTTGAGCAATTAACCTAATAGTCTCAATTAATTGCGCCAAAGATCCCAAATTGAAAAGTTATTTCCATTACTCAGGCGTGTACTGTGCTATTACTAACGATTTGGGACTTCACTTAATCATTAAATTATGGAAATGGTTAAGACAGCAATTAATAGGCTCAAACTCTTCAAGTCACATGCATTGAGTGTGTGTCATAGACAACTGTTAGTATGGATCACTTCCACATCACTTGATCACATGCATAATTGTGTCATAAGTACATAAATGCTTTTAATCAAAGTGCAAAACTACACCAGTTTCTAGGTCATGGAATTTTGTTTAACCATTGTATCTAAACATTCCAGTGGGATTAACCTAGTTTCTTAGAAAAAGAAATGAGATAAGCAGACTTTCCAAGTGGTTGAACCTTCCAAGTCGCAGTTTTATTTAAACCAAAACTAGTCTAAGAGAAATAACTCTTGAAAGATGCTAGATAAGCGTGATTTGAGTTATTTCCCTTAGATGTATAGATATCTTGCGTAAACTTTTTTATGAACTAACACAAACATCTCTGAGTTTATAATTTTGTAAAAAGAGTTGATATCTGCATTTATAACATGTTTAATAGAAGGAAAGAACAAGAACGGTGTTATCTTGATATAAGTTCCTGAATCGCAAAAACTTTCATCGAGACATTTAAATGGAAACACCGTCTGGTCACATGACTTCAAAATGGCCGACGGATAAAAAGTGATTCAATACGCGATCGCAAAAACAAGTGATATTTGTGAAACAAAACACCGCGTATATAGTTGATGAAGTGAGAAGAGTAACGTTGTTATGTTTGGCTCAATGAGGAGGGGAAATGAAGATGATTTACCACCTGTACTTGTCGGCAAGCGCCGCCATAATCTGTGTCCTGGTCCTCTGCGTTCTCAAGTTCATCTCCATCAGCAAGATGAGGCTGGATAAAATCAAGGTAAGCTTGGCGATAACCCATTTAATCGTTATGGAATTGTAACGCGTCCAAGTTTGAGGTGAAAGCAGACTACAATCATGATAAACAATGGAAATATTATGTAAATTTGTGATATAGAGTAGAAAGTGGTTTTAATATTGTGTAGGGTTTGTTTGTTTGATTTGTTTTATGTCCATTGTGAAAGAAGTCGATGAAGCCTGTCAAAGTCACTCTCGATGACTGCTTACTGGATACTTCACCAGTACTAGCACTTATTTGTGGGTTAGTCCTGGCAATTTTCATGTCGCCTAACAGGGATTCAAACCCAGGACCCTCGGTACAAGAGGCCTACGCTCTACTTAGCCTGATTCTAACTGGGCTTGTGGGTTTACTCAGCAATGGTTTAACTCAGGCAAGTCAAATTATCTCACTCTCAGAAATGGAGATATCACAGTTCTCTGGAGATTTCATTAAAGATTAGAGAATAATCGTCTTTTGCAGCAGAATCAACATTTTTGAAAAAGAAGTCCTGCAGACCAAGTGATAATGCTCATCTTTCACAGTAGTCACAGTAAAATCACATTTAATGCACAACTAAAGTGAATAGATTCATTTAGAATTGCCATAATCTATAATCAAAGTCATTCAAATCACAGATTGCATATGGCTAAAAATGTTATGTGATCAAGTGTGATTGTACTTAATTAAATTAAAAGTGCCATGGATGGGTTGTGATATTTTAAGTGTTAAAAAACATTTAGTTAAGTTAATTTTATTGGATGCATTAAATATTTTGGCATTGTTAAGGTGGTAATTGATTGGCAATTAATGATGAATAACAGATGTAATTCATAAAATGCCTTGATAATTTTTTTGACAAAATGCGCAATTACTTTTTATAGTTATACTAAGCTGCTATAGTACTAATATAACAGACTGCGTTTACCCACATTGTTTTAACATTAAATTTGAGAAATGTTTTATCTTGTTCATTTCGTGAAAACTTTCTAAGCTTCGGTTTGGTAAATATACTGTTGCTCTTGCAAGCGACTGCCTTAGAAGTAAAGAAACCATGGGTTTTGTTAACCAATATTATACTTTGATAGTGTTCTAACAGGTCTATACAGCAATAAATAGTGTACACCACAATTGGAAAAAATCAAAAGTTTTTTCTCCAGAAAGTTTCCCTCCAAATATCACAGGAAAAGTTTGATATAAATTTACATTCTGTATGATAATTTGCTATTGCTGTTAATATAGAACTCTGATTTATAAAGAATTATGTATGATATGGACATGGTTCTTTTCAGATAGAGGACTGGATTTTCAATTTTGATTGAAGCAATTAACAAGCTCTTTCATATAAGAACATTATGATTGTATAGTTTCATACATATAAACATCGTTAACATATCTTCATTTATACATATTTTATTTCACATTCATATTTACACATTTTAACATAACTTCATGTACACATTTAATACACTTTCATTTGTACATGTTTTAACAAACTTTTTGCGTGGAATTGAAGAACTAACTGAATGTATTCTTTGCTGTTCAATATTTTGACATGTCACAAAGTCCCATTAAAGGGAATGACAGCATTTGAGATTAAACTTTAAAGAGTTTATTTCTTGATTCCTTCTCTAATTTGTTGGTACCCATTGGAATAGTTTCATCAACTCAAGATGTTCCTAACAAAATTCAATAAACTATGATTTTTTTTAAAATACTTACTGTATGTTAAACACCAAATTCAGGGGACTCATTAATATTTGTAGTAGGAGGGTGATATTCAAAAGTAGGCGGAGTATGGGGGACCTCATCAGTAGATTTATCATAAAACTGAGCAAAGTAGCCGAGGTTTTCTGGTCAATGTAGCCTGGGAAATCCCCGGCTCTTAATGAAACCTTTGCTTTTACATCCCATGTTAGAATCTCTGGAATGGGCTAAGAAAAGGGTGTTGAGGTAAAGGGGGCACAATTACAAAGCCTCATTTGCTCAAGAGCATAAATTTACTCTTCTTCAAATTGTTTCATATTTTGGGTTCATGATGAATATAAGTGCAGCTGGGCTTGTAAAATTTTTGTTCTTAATTATTTCATAAAAGATGAAATGAAAAAGACCACATCATGGTGAAAATTTTCTCCTTTTGTTAGGAAGAATTGCCTTTATTTTGATTACCTTTTCCTATTTTTCAATGCTTCTTTTTCCACAAGATACCGTAAGTTCATGGGGGAAATGGTGGAATAATGAAACAATAGGTCCACTACATCTTCATTTATCCCAATCTTCATTACTTTTCCTTAAACAGTTCCCTCATATTGAACTGTGTGAGCCTTCCAATTTATTAAAAGAAACAGTACCAGTGAGATGATAATGAAAAAACAAACATTTTCTTTATGATATTTGGTAGAAACTACAGTCTAACTTGTGTTCAGCAACCACCCTTTTAAGCAGCCAACCTGCCTTAAACAACCTCTACAGAAAGTCCCATTGTTAGATTTATAGTGTACATCAATTTGAGTTAAGCAGCCAACCTGTCTTCAACAGCCAATTTACTCTGTCACATAGGCTGACCTCTTAACACAAGTTTGACTGTATTGTGATAAAAGGATAGAGGGTTATTACTAGTTTTCTAGGCATCAATTATTTCGTTTGTCACAGTTATTACTAACCTGTTCTTCAGCAACTGTGTCAATGTGAGGTATAATTGAGAAGGGTTAGAATGTAGTGATTTTAACCCTTTACCAAACAGTAAATTTTCGACCGTCCCAAATTGAAAGAGTTTGCAGACGACATTTCAAAATATGATGAAATTGAAAAAATAATTGTCTGATAGGACAGAAAACATTGAGGGAAAAGGAGAAATTGCTCGTTATGAACAATTTCTCCTTTTCCCACAATTTTTCTAAAGTCTTCTGCAACAAAGTGGTCAAATGTCATTATTGTTTGGGAAAGGGTTAAATAGAAGGATTACAATGTAGTGATATTAACAATTTAACAACCATATGATTAGACAATCCTTTTTCTTACACATAATAGGATTTTGTGAGAGTGATCCAAATGCAAAGCTGCATCAAATTGCTAATGTAACTAATGAAATATGACTATGACATTGGCTTTGCGATATTTGGTTAAAACTATGATGTAAAAATAAGAAATAGCTCATTACCAGTAATTTCTACTTTTGATGCAATCATTTCTTAAGACATTTGCTGCACTAGCATGAATATAACTTATAAGCTGTCGAAAGAAAAAAGGTATAATTTATTAAAAGTGATTAATTTTGGCTTGTGTGTATTTTAAAAAAGGCAATAACCTAATTTGACAAAGACGCATGACAAAATATTTTTTTTGTACCCTAATTGTACTTTATTGATTTATCTACAATTGGATTTTATTCTGATTGAGGACAAAAATGGCTTTAAAAATAGAATTAACATTATCTTTTTTTCTGTTATTAAAGTGTGACAGATAACTATAAAACCTTTTATTAAATTGTAAATATCAACAAGGAACATGGCAAATTATCACATATTGACAGAATGTTCAATGAAAGTGATATTATTTTTTTTTTATAATGATTTTCTTTTCTTAGTAATTAAAGAAGTGTGTCATAGACCTTATTTAGTGTCTTTTTGAATAACCATATTTAACTGCAGGAGCCTTTACAATTCTCTTGACAAGACAATTTTGACAATTACCCAACAGCATTTTATAAAGTTTATGGATTTTGAATGTTTTTGTTCCATAGGCAGATATATCTCCCTTTCTCATTCTCTGAGTAATACTGGTATTTTATCTGTGTAATTAATGCTTTTCTCTTTACAGAAGAAGGCAAGACTATCAACTAAAGAAGTATTGACGCTCCTGAAAAAGTATAAGGTAAACACTTACTTATTTTTCATTTATAGCTATAAAGGGGATTGAAGATCATTTTTTTATTGTATCTTTTTCTTTAGGTGGTTTAGAAAACATTGTAGAGAAATAAGCAACAAGTTTCTCATGTTTTACAACATTTTCTACCCTGCCAGAGAGAATATTCAATGGTTCTGACATGCCTTCATAACCCATTACCAAATGATAACAACATTTTACCACTTTGTTGCAGATGACTCTGGAAAACATTGTGGGAAAGGAAGAAATTGCTCATGCTCATGATATTAAAACCTACTAAACCAAACAAACAGAGAAACATTCAATCACACATGTTACCATGAATTTTAGTTCAACCTATTTATTATACATTTAGTGTGGAATTTAATTTTTCTATCGAAATGAATCACTCTCAATTCTGTTTCCTGGATACAGAATCATTTCTCACAACCAATTTGTCCATAATTCTGAATAGTTATCTGGTATCCACAGACTTTTCAAACACTATGTTGGAAACAAATATAACCTATATAATATATGATATTCTACATAATGTACATATAAAATACATGTATATTGAGGGTTTGTTTGTGAAGTACTTTCTTTAGTATTGCATTGAACCCTTGAATAATTATTATAACCCACATAGAAACTAACCAATGAATCCGTTTTGTTTGATTGCAGCCATTTCCAGTCAGTGTACTTAAAGGGTGGAAACTGCACTCATTCCAAAACAACAAGCGAGTCTGGACACAGGCCTTGTCTTTGTCAGGCGATGAAGAAGGAATCCAGATTTATGCTGCCTTTGTGAAAGTCAAGGTCACCACTCAGGTATTTATAGCTTATACTTAACCTTTTGGCTATAGCTCTGTTGGTTGCTGCTTTTGTTGGAGTATCCTTTGGCAAGACACTTCAGAACCCAAGCCTTCTACTAGTGAATCTCAAGAAAGCTGTAGTATTACTTTAGAATTGTTCACACAGGCGTTGTCTTTGTCAGGCGATGAAGAAGGAATCCAGATTTATGCTGCCTTTGTGAAGGTCTGCAATCTAATCTGTTTGCTACTCTGAATATCTTTCCTCATCAAAACTAAGCAGATATTTAAAGTTTTGGAAAGCAGACAACACTCAGGTAATTATGAGTCATACTAACCCTTATAGTGCTGTAACTGACTTTATGCTGATGCAAACAGGTAAGATCACAGGCTAGTTGCCAAGTAAATTGGCGGCTAGCCTGGGATCTAATCTGTTTGCTACTCTGAATATCTTTTCTCATCAAAACTAAGCAGATATTCAAGGATTTTGAAAGCAGACTACCGGTACACAAAAATCTATTTTTTTGAAAACTACCCAGTATTCTAAGGGTTAAACCTATTGGCTGTAGCTCCATTGGCTGCTTATTTTGTGGGAGTATCCTTTGGCAAGGCATTTCAGAGGCTAAGCCTTCTACTAGTAAATCCTTGGTAAGCTGTAGTATTACTTTAGAATTGTTGAAACAGTGTTAAACCTCGTGAAAAGATGGGGGAAAAGGGAACCATTGCGCCATAATTGTGAATTGTACAAATTGAAAACAATGGCATATGACTACGATAAACAATGGGGGTTAACATTATCTTTGTGAAATTGAAACAGAAGCCATTGGGGCTAAATGGAAAATTTATTGTTACAAGCAATTTGTCCTATTTTCACAGTGGCTACTGATGTCTTTTACAGTAAGTGTGGCTAAATAAGGTATTAAGGAGTAAGAAAAACATGGCCTAATTGTTAAGTATAGAGCTTAATAACACAAGACTCCTCTCAGTTAAAACCTTGGTTCCCATATTTTGGGATTTTCATGACCCGCAGTCTATAGACTGAATAATGGGCCGATAAACCTTTGGCTTCTTCCATCAATATGATTTAACACTGCAATATTACTTAATAATGCCATGTAAAAGTTCCATTGAAAACATTTTTATTTATTTCCAACCGACACCACTGGTTTGTGGGAGTGATCTTTGGCAAGTCACTTCAGAGCCCTAGCCTAGTACTCCTGGATCCAGGAAAGCTGTTACACATGATAACTGAAAAATTGTTGATACGACATTGAATACCATACAAACTAATAATTGTCTATCAAAAGATTCCAATTTGACTTTAAATTTTAGCATTAATTATTTGTGAAGAACTTACAATAGTGTTATGATGTACCTACATTTTGATTGGTACATCTAAAGAACCATATAGTATGTTTTTGCTATATAACAATGGTCAATACCATGTGCCTTCAGGTAATCCTCAACATTCTCAAAGACGTTTCGAAGACCTCCAGCTGGAAACCAGGTTGCCTAGCAACCAGCATAACCTCAAAGCCTCCTGAGCTTGACATTGGGAGCAAGACGAAGGGGAGCATGTTTTATCGGTCAGTGCAACACGATGTTGTCATGGAGGAGACGAGTCTGGATGTCCCGGAACCGTCGGGGATCTGGTATCACATACAGTACCTGTTCGGCCAAAACACAACCATACAGAGTGTCACAAAGGAACACAAACGGTAAGGGTCTGACCAATTGATTCTATTTGGGAACAACAGAAAACGCCAAATTACGGTAATACAATTGTGATTGTCTTATTGACTATGCCGATTCTCTAATATGGTTGAGAATCAATAAGATTTAATATAAGATAATTTTAAGTGTCGTTCTTAATTTGTTATCTTTCAAAACACTTATACAGTAAGGAAAATAGCATTATAATTGTAAGAGTTGAAAGAAAAAGATTAAGGCATAAAATGAAGTGTTTTTGTTTCTGGAAATTTCTACTTATGTTACACTGTTTTTTTAAGCTTTATATTATAGATAAATCTGTTTAATGAAGTTTTGATAATCTGAATTATGGGTTAAGGTATTATGTAGTTCAAATGCTTTTTTCACCACCTTCATATAGGTAACTTGGTTGGGAGTTGGAAGTTAGCAATGATGTAAGTGCTTATTTTGATACAGATTCTGAACAAGAAAACAAAATGAATGCATGTTAATGTACATTTCAGATATTGGCACCGAGAAGATAACGGTGTGACATGGCTTCTCCAAATGTGTGAAAACAAACAAGAGTGGCTCTTTTACTTAGCACAACCTGTTGAGGGTATGACTTTAGTGTTGTTTTTCATTTCTAATTTAGCTAATGTTACATTTTGAATGTGAAGACGTTTTTTTCTATCATTTTTTTCTTCTTTTGTTAAATGAACTTTTACCAGTCTTTACTCCTTGGCGGTAAATGTGTTCACAACATGAAACTTAGAAATTGCTAAGGGTGAGCATTTTATTTATTTCATGTTGTTTTCTGTTCCCTCTGTCACAATGTTTTTTTATATTTCACTTTCGTTTTACTCCTTTATGTTTGCGCTTAATGAAGATATTGTTTTACCTCAAATCCCAACAAATGAATTAAGATGTAAGGCTTTGTAAGGATGGATTGACCAGGGTACCGTTTTACTAAACAGTTTACGCTTAAGATTTCCGTAAGTCTAAAACAACAATTCCTTTTATTTCAATATTGGACGAAGCAATATTGCAAAGTGACACATCATTGGAATCGTCTCTCCGAGACGCTTCCAATGAAGTGCCACATTGCAACATTGTACTTTCATTGAAGATACTATCCATGTCTATCAATTATGACTTACGCAAACATTTTCCGTAAGTTGTTAAGTAAAACGGTACCCAGGCGGTGAAAAATCAATTGCCTGTATTGCTCAGCTTGTCAAAAAACCTTGACGAACACATGAATTTCCTCTGAAATTTATTATACATTCAATTTACCAAACCAGTATACTGACAAGCACAGAAAAAGATTTGGCATTTACGGACAAGTGAGTCGAAATCACATTTTGCCACCCCTGAATAAGATAAAAAATAATGATGCAATGGTCTCAAATAATTGGAACACTTATTAAACTTTTGTCTATCTGATTGTAGAGGTGGATGAATGCTTGCTGACAGTTTGTGGATATTTAGACTGTGATAACTATCACTCAAGTGCCTCCCACATTTCGGAAGTAATCGGAGCTCTTGAGGATTTCATCAAATACCGTCGCCTTCCCACCACTCCGCTTCTCGATATTCGACTTCCTGTTAATCGACCTGAGAGAGCAGAACCTTTAAATAGTTCATCAGATGAGCCGGTTTCGCAGAGTACAGGCAAACAGATGTTATTACGGTTTCGATCTCTCATGGAGAGACCGTCATATTCTCCGAAGAAACAGATTCAGCGTTCAGCTTCGATACTACAGCATCACAGTACTCCAGTAGAAAACACACCACCAAGTCCACAGCTGCCTTTACGCCCAAACTTAAAAACAAACTCACTGGATAGAAAAAAGAACATGCCAGATTTAGGGAATTTTAAAAGACAGATGAATGTGATTGAATCTTCGCAGGGTAGGCCAGACAACAACGGAGATGTGTATAGCAATAATAACCTTAATGATATCAAACAGGCTTTGAACGAGCAAGGTGATTCAGTGTCAACCGATTTACGGAAAGATTCGCTTGACAGTAAAAATTCCATGGACAGTAGTGACTTTAGCCTGTCTATCAGGGAGACAGAGGGTAATAAAGATATGGATAAGATTCTGGATGAGGATGTTGATGTTCATGAGAAGGAAGAGGAGGAGGAGGATGGGGCTAAGGATCTTGTGAACTCAACGGATTCTTTAGGTGAGACTCAAGAGTTTTCCAGTCATAGGTTCCACAGGTTTCTCCCTGACCCCCAACTGATATACTAAATGACACTTAATTCAAATTTGACTTAAAGAATGCAGATGTATTTACCTTGCTTGACCAAATCTTATAGGCAGTCAAGTTAAGTGTCTTCCTCAATCATGATGAGTCAAGAACTGTAACATAACTAAACTAACTGGGGATGTGACGTACAATTCATAACTTACTATAATCAATTATTATTCATCTCTGATGGTCAATAACCCTTATAGTGCTGGAACCAACTTCATGTTTATGCAAACAGGTTGGATTCACACCAGCCCAAAGTAAATTTGCGACTGGCCTGTGATCTAACCAGTTTGCTTCTCAGGGAATCTTTCCTTATCAAGATTAAGCAGATATTTATGGTTTTTGCAGACGACACAAAAATCTATTTTTAGAAAATTATCCAGCATTCTAAGGGTTAACTGAATTTTCTCTGTGTGTGAAAAACCTTCACTTTTGAAACTATTCCAGTGACACCATTTCAAATTTTGGACTTTCATGGGTAATAGTGTACCAGTTGACTTTTGGAATGCTTGTGGTTTTACCCAAAATGTACAGCCTTTATGGGCTGCCAAGTTTGGGATATTCCTTCATCGTTATGAGCCGGGCATTGGAACACAACTGAAACACATATACTGTTGAAGGGATTTTAAATTCTAATAATTTGATGATAATAATACATATTTTCTTTTCTAGATGACATCCATCACTTTGTAACAGCTAACCATACAGCAGCTCAGCTTCTTGCAGTAGTAAGTGTCTTTCTGTATTTTTTAGTCATTCAACTGAAGTGGATGTGATGATAATTTTAGGGAAAGTTATCATATATTTATTAGAAATTCCACTCAGCATGTGGAGTGGCTAGATAAATTGTACATACTGTCCAGCTTGTCGAAAATCCTTATCAGACATGTGAATTGTTACTGAAATCTACTGTAAAGTTATTACATGGACAAGTGCAGAATATGATTTGGCGTTTAAGCACAAGTAAATCATAACCAGATTTTGACCACGCCCCCTATTTCAATTCCTTTCACTCCTTTTTCACTTTCAATTGTTATCCCTGAAAAGATTTTGATGTTAGATTGTGCATTGTTGTGTGATGTGTGTTCAAAATCAAATTCTCTTTTGCCACAAGCAGCTATGAAACAACTAAGTCAAATTATCCTGACGGCCATCATCATTCAATCATTCAACTTAGGTTTGATAGGCCATTTGTCTATCTTTTTGCAAGGTTGAGGCTTGTTTGTTTGATCGAGAGCCCAACATTCTACATGTCTGGCGATTTGTGGATTTGTACCATCGAGTCTTAGAGATACTCTGTCATGCTTCACAAGGTCATCCCAACATAGTTTTTGAGTCTGTCTTGACCATATTGCTAGGGTTCAGGCATGTTTGAAGTTCGCTCTACATGGCCAAGCTTTATTAAGCCTGGTTTACAGGAGAAAGTCTGCAATGCAAGATAGTAGGGCCTTGTGGGAAGAGTCTTCTTCCAGCTTGGGCAGGCAAATCCATCTTGTCATGGCTTTGTCATTTCTATGTATTCAATCTAGAATACCAGCTGTTGCAGTGCTGTTTTGGCACCGCAGATCACATTGCTCCTCACTCAGGAGGAGTACATACGGCATCTGAGTTGGGTTGGGAATTCTTTTTTATTTGTAAGGTTGTGAGGGGGATATGAATTTGACTGTATTTTTCATCCACAAAGTAGAAACTTGCTCATCACAAGTAATTTTTCCTTAGCCTCATATGTTTTTTTTTGTTTTTTTTTTCTCTCTTTTTTCTTAATTTTCTACTGTATTTTCTACATTTGTAGAAGTATACTTGTATTTTTCTTTTTCAGGCACTGCAAGCTTCCAACATAGATCTTAACAAGTCCATTGAAGAACAGGTTCTCAACTCAGGTGGCTGGATGTAAGAGTCCTTATTATCTTTACAAGTCCTAATAGATGGCAATAAGAGAGTGTTTTGCTTGCAGTATTTTTTAAAAAAACTTTCGTAAATCAATTTTGTGTGTGATAAAATATAACAAAAATAGTATAATGCCTTTCCACCATGGCACTCTTTGTACTGGGGAAAGCAGTAAACAAGAATCATCGTAGCTCAAGGTCAAAACAGAAAAATATAGGGTTTTATACAGGAAATGTCTTAATTAAACTAAAAAGATGTTGAAAGTGGATTTCAACTAGAAATAGAACAAAACACTGTGTGGTAACTCAACTTGAGATTAAAACTAGAGATAGTAAACTAATTGTAGAAAATACTCATATAATGTGGTGGTACTTTTTGGTGGGTCCTTAAATATCATTTTGTCAATATGGGGAGAATGTTGCTTGCTAAAGTAAAAGATGCTGATTGGCTTTTAATTTTTACACATATTTAAGAATATAGCCTTGTTTACGATTTATGTGTGAAGAAGAAGATTCCGATAAAAACAGAAATGGCTCTTGACTTTCAAATTCTTATCCATATCTTTTTAAGATATTTGTTGTCCACAAATTAAGTAAAGATATCTATAGTGTGTTTTGTTGTCTTTCAGGTTCTGTGGACTAGAAAATGATGTAGTGGTGCTAAAGAAGATCTACATCAAAGAAAACATTCAATGGTAAGAGATGTTGTATTACTTTATAAAATAGATAATTATCTAATGTGCTCAAATTTGATCTACCTGAAGATTATACGATGATGACAATGCATATCTATATACTTTTATTTACAAATAATTCCTTAATGCCTTGCATTGAAAGGTCTTTTGCAGATGAATTTGAAAACATCTGTGAAAAATAGCATGAATAACATATAATGAGCAATTTATCCTTGTTGTCTCTACCAAATGTCATTAAACAAATATATGTTTGTTCTTTTTTATTTTTGTCTTCTGTTGTTGCTTTCAATTTAAACATACCCAAATTCCCTTAAGGGGAGTGAATTTAACAGTTGATGTTGCCAACCTACCATTTTGTTTCAGCTACCTGGGTAAAGGTATCATACAAGCTAGTCCAGTTGTAGTGTGGAATGCTATAAGAAATCCACGAACAAGATTCACTTATGATGACAGTCTGAAGGTAAACTATATTTCTCTTTGCCATTACTTGAAAATCTTATATAATATTTGATGAATTGTTTTGTCAGATTTTAAGATTTTGTTTTTGAAAATGAGGTCTTAGAAAATAATCTGATAAAAAGTAGGCCATTTTTGACAGTTTTAAACTTCTTTCATAGAAATGTTATTTTTAGTAGATAGGTGTTGTAGTTAAATGAAATAGTATAATCCTTTTCTGTCCACCTCATAATTTGAACAGAAATCTTTCACTAACCTCTGGATTTGTTTTTTTTAATGGCCTCCATGGTTTGAGCATTGAACCTGAAGCCACAAGACCCCTCTGTGTGGGATCAGATCATGTCACCAGACGATTTGGATTTAAATGAGAGATATGTAGTTGTATCTTCCCACTTTGACACCAATCGGTTGTTAGACCTTTTTTTTTTTCAAGAAATTGGAAAATAAAATAAGAATGCATCTGAACAAACCATTAGTCTTTTGTGTAAGTATTCAGGCTTCCCTTAAAGGCACATCAAAGGAGAGGAGTAAAATAATATATGGAGTTCTTTTATTATGTTCATGAAAGTCATGAGAATTGGTTTTGGATTGCATTGAGACCCTATTAAATAGACTCATTTAAAATAAGTTATTTTGTGCTTGAAATATAGTTGTCTCCAATTCAATCATGTTTATAAACAACCTGTTTGTTTACATATTTGAAATAACGAATTCTGATTGGTCGGTTCAAAAATGTGTGTATCAACTGTCAAGGTCAGAAGTGAAGAATCAGGAAATCTGAATTATAAGACTTGCTAATCTGGGTTATTTCTGGTTGACTTTCACATTTAAGTTATGCTGATGGTGTTTTCTGGTGACCACTATTTGAATCTGTCCAAAAGTTCACCAAATAATATAGTTTGATATAGCATTAATCTCCTTTAATGGGCCTTTAAGTGAAGTGATTTATAACTATGAATTTGTAATCTTTCAGAAAGTGGATGTGCTAGAAAATGTTTCTGATGCCATAAAAGTTGGTAAGTGTATTAAGTATATATGAATAGATTTTCAAATTCAAACTTTTTTCTACATCACTTTAGTCAAAATATATTTTCATGATGAAAGAAGGTCTTTTCATTTTTGTTCATTTGAATGATGATTTTTGATAAGTAGTTTTTTTTATAAGTCTTTATATTTAAACCACGGTACCTGTAATACTTTTTTGAACTTTCACTGTTGTTTTTATAACTTTGACTGAAAACTATATTTAAAATGCATTGTACTTACATATTCGGATACATACTAAGTCCTTTTTACAAAAGGCAAACCTTGATAGCTCATCTTTTAACCTTTTACCACATGCCATATTTTCAGCTGTCCCAAATTGAAAGAGTTTGTAGAAATGTGATGAAATTGAAAAACAATCTTCTGATAGGGCAGAAAACATTGTGGGAAAAGGAGAAGTTGCTCATTATGAGCACTTTCTCTTTTCCCTCAGTGTTTCCCAGATTTTTCTGCAACAAATTGGCAAAATGTTGTTTGGTAATTGGTTAAGGCTTTGTTAATAAATAACTGTTACTCTCTTCCACACAAGTTTCCCTGTTCTATTTCAGTCTACTACTACCATGAAGTGTTACAGTTATTCAAGTCAGAGTGCTGTGACATGGTAGTAACTCAGAGTGAGCGAGTGGACTCAGGAGACAAATACATCCTAGCCATGCAGTCCACTGACAAAGTCCAAGTTCAATCCCCAAGTGATGCAGTCAGGGTTCAGGTATATATTTATAGGATCTTTCATGTGTAGCATTTGTGTACTGAATGAGTCAACTTAAAAAGATGAAAACAAGTTTTGGGGTGTATTTGTCTTTCTTTGAATGACAAGTTTCATCAATTGATTACAATACAACAACAAATATGACTCTCTATGCATAAATGACCAACTATGAGAATAACACCACTGCACACATTAACAAGTGTGTTGTATTCAAAGGGGGGGGGGGTCCTTGGCCTAGTGGGTAGAGTGCATATTATGAAATCTTATTGTCCCTCTCTGTGTGGTTTCAAATCTTAGTACTGGATTGTATATCTTGATGAGATTTGGTTTCCCAGTTGACTTACAAAAAAACAACCAATGGTTCTACCAGATTTGACATCAAGTTTGGGGTCTTCCTTCATCATTATGAGCTAAGTATCAATACATGACTGAAAGTTTGTTGACATGATGTAAAACTTTGACGATTTTACTCTTTACAATGAGATAATTCATTACGGTATTCCTCCCTTGATGGACAAAAACCATAAAAGTCAGAATAACAAGGTCAAAGATTTAACAGTACAAAATTTATGCTGTCATTAAATCAAGTTTTATATCATAAGAATTTTTAATGGATTGAAAATTTTTTTGGCCACCTTTCATTCATGTTATTTTAGTTTCATTGTAAATTTGAAAATTAATGGGAGATAATTTCTACCGGGTGATAATTTCTATCGATTTTATAACAGAATTATTGATATTCATTTTAAAAGTATGAGTTTGAAATCAGATAAATTTGGAAAAGATGTTTGGTGAATGCCTTTGGAATGATCAATGCTTTCATGATTTACAATTCAATTTACTCTTTAACCAAAGAAACTTCCTTCAGGGGTGGAATACCTTATGTTTTAAACACTTTGTTTCAGGTTTTACCAAGTGGATGGATCATTGAGCCATTAACGAGGGACAAGAAAATCATTTCCATGGTAACCTATATAATGCAGGTAATTGTATATCCTTTCTTTTTATCTGTTAACACCTAAATATCTTAAAATTCAAATGCATATCTATATATATTAATTTTTCTTTCCCTACTACATTACGTGTAACTTTGGCTCTTAATTTGAATTGTTTTATACCTCATGCTGTACATATTGTACCTGAGAGAATAAGGAAATGTTCTGTTCTGTTCTGTTCTTATAAACATGTGAATGCCTGTCTGTCAATCTGTATATGCCTTTAACCATATAGATGTTGCTAGTAATTCAATATATATACTTCTCTTGAACAGTGGACAGCTTTTGAAATATTTAATCAGATCAAGCATTATAAAATTTTATCCCTTTTTTCATTATGGTTTTATTTGCTATTCATATAATGACCAGTAATGTTGAATGATATGTTAGACTATAATGAGTGCTTCACAAACACAAACATGAAGCATTTACTATAGTCTTGCATTAAACTTTTAGTAAACCATTATTTTATTTTATTTTTTTCAGATTGATTTCGGCAACGTAAAATCCGGCACAGATCAGACGCCATTTGAAGAGTTGATTGCCAAGCAGCCGATGAGCATAGCTTATCTGAGACAATACCTGAGGCCTACCTCCTTTCAAAGGAAGTGATGTCTGTGTCTCAATCTTTTAATTCATGCTAGTCTCCCATTACATTGTGGCTTACACCCACTCATATGGAAACTTCTGTATTATCTCTCTACAGCAGGACAAGGTTTTTTATTGTCCAAATTTGAAAAGGTTTGCTTCTTTTGAAAATTTTTGGTAATTATTTTCTTCCGTCTAGTGAGAATATAAATCAGTTTGAATACTGATACTGTTTAGATAAGATGTTCATCACAGGAATTGTTTTAGCTAACGTGTTGGAAGTTTAATCTCTGTCTTAAAAAATTCCATTTCATTCTGCCTGAGGAATATTTTCCAACTTTAGTACTTACTTCATTTGTCCTTACTATTTTAAATTTAAATTCTATCTGATTTGGACAACAAAAGTCTTAAAAGTTAAGTAAAGAACCATTAAGATGTAAAATAAGCCACACACACACTCTATCTAGTTTTGAGTATAGAGTTTAAAGGAAAATACTTTCCCAAATTTGGCATTTTTTCGTATTTTGTTTTTGTTATGGTTTTTCAAGTACATAATATAGATGAGATTATATAATTTTGCTTGATGATGTATTTATCCATTCTTGCCTATCTGCCCTTGCCAATGAAGTCTTCGAAAAAATCTTTATATATATATATCTGTCATGACCACCTTTAACCCTTAGAAAGCTGGGTTATTTTCTAAAAATAGATTTGTGGGATGTCTGCTTTCCAAAACCTTAGATATTCTCTTAAAACAACAAGTCAAAATGAGTGTGACTAAAGGATTGGCTCGTTAGTAAGCTTTGTCATGAGAACACTTTTAATTTGATATAATACTTTTCTATCTTGCCTACTTAGATTGCCAGTCCTATGGTCATGTTATTTTGTACAAGTTGAATGGATTAACCCTTTACCAAACAATGACGATATTTTATGACTTTGTTGCAGACAACTCTAGAAAACACTGTGGGAAAAGAAGAAACTGCTGGTCCCACAATCTTTTCTACTCTATCAGAAGATTGTTTTCCAATTTCATCACATTTTGAAATGTCACCTGCAAATTTTTTCAATTTGGGATAGTGGGAAATTTGGCATTTGGTAAAGGCTTAAACCATGGCTCCACTTAAACATGTTTGTTTTATCTCACACACACAAGATTTCAAGAAATTTTTTTTTTTTTACTGTGCAATATTTTGCAACCATCCAAAGCAATTTTATATTTTGTCTCAATGACACGTTCCATTTGTCACAAAAACCTTCTTAACCTATTAAAGTGCTGGAACTGACTTCACACTTATAGAACAGGTTGGATCCAGGCCAGCCACAAATAAATTGGCGGCTGAACTGTGATCTAACCTGTTTGCTAATCGGAGTATCTTGTCTCATCAAAATTAAGCCAATATTCAAGGCTTTTAAAGGCAGTTGACACACAATTTATTTTTAAAAAGTTACCCAGCATTCTAAGGGTTAATTACTTTCTAATAACCTGTCACAAAGTTCACCACAGTAAATGGGTTAAATTGCGCCAGCTTTTGTTTTCAACTTGGACCAATCCCAGGTTCCTTGTGTGAATTTGAGCTGATTGCTTTATGTTTGCTTTAAGCTGTATTGTCATATTATTCAAGCTCAAAAGTTTTATTTGTCTTCCATTTACCCATTGTTAGTTAGGTGTTGTATTTCAGATGATAATCTGTACAGAATGAATTGAAACGATGTTGGTTTATAATTGATAGAGGCCTATTAATGGTTCAGCACACGACTTTAGTGAGGGTTTCATGATTGTTAGGGAATTGCTATAGTCTTGAAATAAACCCTTAATTAAAACCCTTTGAATGCTGGGTACTTCTCTAAAAATAGATTTTGTGTCGTCTGTTTATATACCTTAAATATCTGCTTAATTTTTGATAAGCATAAGCATGAAGTTGGTTCCAGCACTATAAGGGTTAAGAAGAGACCATTGTGACGAAAGGATAAATTTCTTATTCAAGGGCAATTTACCCGTTTTGTCTAATTGGTGTCAAAGTAAAGTTGTACAGAGTAAAGGGTTAAGATATTTAGTTTCAATGAAATAAAGTTATTTATTAGGGGCGTGTCTCACAAAAGAATTGATATGTGTTCAAGACATAATCATTGCCAGATTCTTTGCCTGTCACTTTGTATAGGCTAACTGATAATTTTGATACACTTCCACTAGACGACTGAAGCAACCAATGATTCCAGTAGAATCAAAAGCTTGTAATGAGTATGTTCTTGTCACAGTTATTATTATCTAAGATATTGAAGAAATGAAATATTCATGATTGTCATCTTTTGTTGCTTCTACCCCAGATTGTTCAAATTTTCACTAAGTCTTATAGATAGCCATTTCCTACAAGAAATGTAGATGCATTTTATAAAACAATAATGGCAAAACTAAAATTGATATGATATTTCTCAACCCTTACAGAAGAGAGTCTTCATAAGAATTTTTGTCTTCAAATGTACTAAATTTTGTTATGTAACAAAATCGGTGAAGGGAAAACAAAATGAAAGTGAAAAAATGATAAAGTATATATAAAATGTATTTACAGGGTAAGAACGATACTATTTAATGCAATTATTTTATGATTTTAGCTTAATTATTGGTTGCAACTTCACCCGTATATACTAGGTTATTATGTTAGGTCAAATTTTTACATACAATTTTGAATCTTGTTAAAGCAAGCCTCGCAAATGTACCCAGAGTCAGTGTGTAAAGTCACAGATTCGTCTGCTGTAATTCTAGAAATCGATGAGTTATATGAAATACCCATAAGTTATTAGATATAACCCTTAGAGTGCTGGGTAATTTTCGGAAAATAGATGTTTGTGTCGTCTGCTTTCCAAAACATTAAATATCTGCTTAGTGTGATGAGGAAAGATATTCAGAGAAGCGAACAGGTTAGATCACTGTCCAGCTGCCAATCTACTTGGCGGCTCGCCTGGATCTTATCTGTTTGCATAAGCATAAAGTTGGTTCCAGCACCATAAGGATTAATCTGTTTTATGATTCAGATACATAAAAACTATTTTTATGCCGTTTGTTTGAAAATTTCAGCAAATCTCATTCGACTAGGCTAATCAAGCATTGGTTTTTTTCTTTGTGCTTGTACATAATTTGAAATTTCGTGTTCTTTATTAGAAAACAGTACAGTATACACAATTAAGGCTTTTTTACTACATTGCATACGTTTGTCCTACCATGATATTTCAATTTTATGGAAATGTTAGACATTTACTTGTTCAGCCAAAACTATAGATGTGCCAGTATAGCAATCACTCTGTGTTAGTAGTTCACCTTAAATATACATGTATCGTTTGTATTATTGACTCTTGCCTAAGGGATTCGAGGACTGGTCCAAATTGAAGGCAAAGTGGGAAAACAACACTTTAATTAAAATAAAATGTTTTAACCCTTGTAGTGCTGGAACCAACTTCATGCTTATGCAAACAGGTTAGATCAAGGTCAGCCGCCAATTGAATTGGCGGCTGGCGTGGATTTAACCTGTTTGCTAATCTGAGTATTTTTCCTCAACAAAATTAAGCAGATAATGAAGGATTTGGAAAGCAGATGACACAAAAATATATTTATAGAAAATTACCCAGCATTCTAAGGGATAATGGAGGTGGTGTTAAGAGTACAGGGGCCTATCTCACAATTAATTGTAACGTTATGTGTAAGATGATTTAACACATTTGATTCATGTGTGTTTCATAAAGATTGCTGCAACGAATTTTAAGTTACTTACGCAAATAAGTCGTTGTTTTTAAACAAAGAGTTTATTTTTACTCTCGAAACATTAAATCCAAATCTTCCTTGCAGGTTCCATATTTTGTATAAACCCATAGGTCTGTAATGTTTCCATACTTTGTATAAACCCATAAGTCTGCAATGTATCCAGTTTCTTTTTTCTTCCTGTTGCAAAATAATTAGTTCCCTCTTCATTTGCCTTTAAAAAGCAAACTATCCAGGTAAGTTTTGGCAATTTGATCAAAAGTAAACCGACTTATGGGTGGTATACAGGAGATAAATGTTACAGCTAGGTTTAGTTTAAGCTAATGATTGCGATTTTTCTTCAACCAAAAATCAGGCTTGCATTTAACGACTGAACTTAAGTTCACATGTAAGTTTACAAACCTTTGTGGGACACTCTCTTTGTTAATGACTTTAACCCTTTCCCAAACAACAAATTTTTGACTGTCCCAAATTGAAAGAGTTTGCAGATGACATTTTTAAATGTGATGAAATTGGAAAATAACCTTCTGATAGGCCAGAAAACATTGTGGGAAAAGGAAAAATTGCTCCTTTTCCCTCAATGTTTTCTAAAGTCGTCTGCAACAAAGTGGTTAAATGTCGTCATTGTTTGGGAAAGGGTTAGGTTCACAAGAAAAATGAGATACTCTGCAAAACTTTAAAACACATGGCCCCAGCTCTCTGTGTGTTCAAATCTCAATGACAGCATTTGGATTTTTATGAGTGATAGTTTCTCTGTTTTTTATTTTCATTTCTTTTGCATGAAAGAAAGGTTAAAAAGGAAGACTTATCTAGATTTTCTTATTCCAGAGTGTGCCTGTGTTCAGTATCTTTCCAGGTTTTTGTTTTCAATGAGTTCTTTATATGGAATGTTGAAATTTAAGGGGGCTATCTTGCAGATTAAAATCTTAATCTTATCGAAATTAAATTTTTCCTACAGATAAAATCTATTAAGCTGGCAAATAAGATTTCCAATCCAGGACAGATTTTTATAATATGAAACTTGATTTCAAATGGTGTTTGTTCTGTTTAATCTTTGATTTTGTTATTCTGATTTTAAGCCATAAGGTTACACGAGGGTACCGTTTTACTAAACAGTTTACGCTTAAGATTTGCGTAAGTCTAAAACAACAGTTCCTCTTATTTCAATATTGGACGAAGCAATATTGCAAAGTGACACATCATTGAAATCGTCTCTCCGAGACGCTTCCAATGAAGTGCCACATTGCAACATTGTACTTTCATTGAAGGTACTATCTATGTTTATCAATTATGACTTACGCGAACATTTTCCGTAAGTTGTTTAGTAAAACGGGCCCCAGGGGTGGAAAATAAGTTCACAAGAAAGGATTCCCCTGTTTATTTAAAAACCGGCTTTCCCAAAGAGGAACAGACCGGCGCAATTGCTCACTTCTCATTAATACACTAAAGCATTTTTTTTAGCAACTTATATGTAAAGAAATTGAAAACAATCTTGCATTTAGTTACAAGGATTGTGAATATCAAATTTCCTAAGCACAAATCTCTTAGAGTCTCTTTAAGTCACTTTTTTGAGGTTTATAACATTAAAGACAATCTGTGAGTTAGTCCCTTTAAGGTATAAACAGTCCTTTTCAGTAATAAACTTGGTGCTATGTTGTATAATGTTCATCTCTATTGTTATCCAACGTTTGGAAAAGTTTGCTCATTTCAAAGTTGTTAATGTTGCAATATTTAAATCTTTGGTTCAAACTGTTTTGCTTTGTTGATGCGCTCAGTGAAATCTGCTATGATGTTGTTATATATTTTGCTTCTGTCTTAAATTGTTGATATTAACTAGTTATGTGATTCACATGTTACAGTGTATTACTTTGCCAACTGAGAAATATAGTCTTGTTCCAAAATAGAAGGGTTTTAGAGGTGCTTCTTCACAGATGTGAGGAAAATTAGAAGAGAAAAAAAAAATCAATTTAATTAAAACTGCACTACACCACTGTATATTGTACTGAAGAATAGTCATTGGAATCAAAATGTTTTTTTTTTTTAATTCTTTTAAGTGTGTATTAAATGAATTGACATGTATTTTAATCCAAAAGCCTGACATCACTTTTGAGATTTACCACATACAAACTGTACATACTTTTGGATAAATTGACCCTTCCTTAAATAATTATGCTTCCTGTTGCTACTTTTAATTGTATATCAAACAACAATACAAAAATTGTATTGTTTCAAAGACATTTTATTTTGACTTTTGAATTTTCTCTCCTGTGAATAAGCACTTTTAAGTCATCTTATTGACAATAATATGTCAATTAAAACAAGGTTTAAGCAATGGAAAGTGATTTAAAAAATGAATTTATGACTAGGCAACCCCACAAAAAAATTTCATTAACCCTTTCCCAAACAACAAATTTTCGACTGTCCCAAATTGAAAGTTTGCAGACAACATTTCAAAATTTGATGAAATTGGAAAATAATTTCCTGATATTGCAGAAAACATTGTGGGAAAAAATTGCTTGTTACAAGCAATTTCTCCTTTTTCCACAATGTTTTCTAAAGTCGTCTGCAACAGTCATCGAATGTCGTTATTGTTTGGGAAAGGGTTAAGTTATTTTTTATTGTTTGACTCCTTACCTTTTTGTGATACAACTTTATGATTGGTCCAAATAACTCATCATGTAAAAATCTTCTTTATACCCCTTTTGTTTAACCCTTTCCCAAACAACAAATTTTCGACTGTCCCAAATTGAAAGAGTTCGCAGACTTTTCAAAATGTGATGAAATTCTAAAATAATCTTCAGATAAAACAGATAAAAACATTGTGAAAAAAGGAGAAATTGCTCTTAACGAGCAATTTCTCCTTTTCCCACAATGTTTTCTAAAGTCGTCTGCAATAATGTGGTCAAATGCCATTATTGTTTGAGAAAGGGTTAAGCCATTTCTAGTTAATTCCGCTGCAAACACATTTTTAAATTAATCATTAGCGAGTTAAAGATAAATGTATGAAATCATTATGCTCATTAAATGAAAATTTTCCTTTGAATGTTTAAGTTTCCTTTTTATTGAGAGGGTAATGCAAAGTTTCACAAATCACAGCCAATATTGATAATCAATGCAGCTAGTACCTTCAACTCTGTTAGGAAATCATGTATATGTTTGTCAGTGTTTGTAAAAAAGTGAGCCTATGTTATATTATCATGTATTCATATTGCATTTATAGGGTATGTCATTTAAATGAACAGCTTGAAAATAAACCCAAGTTTTAAACCATTGCTGATATGACTTTCTCTTTTTTTGTGCTAGTTTTGTTTTAAAGAATCTTTAAAGAACTAACAAGTAATATGTACGTTACCTGGCAACTTCACGGAAAACTAGAAATTTAATCATGTGTTTGTTTTTTTAAATCACCAGGTCCTGGGTTTGGCATCAGAAGACTTGAGCATCTAGCAACAGTTCTCAATAAAACTCTGTTGTAGATCTAAGGAACCATTGCAGTTCAGGTCATTTCTACCTTCAGGGGTCTTACATGCTCCTGTACTTCGAATAGCCAAGTCCTGAAAGTGCTAGTGCTGGAACAAGGGTTTGGTTTAGGTTAAACTTATTTATTTTACAGAAGATATTGAAGCAAGGCCATTTAACTTAAATTTACAACCCTTGGTTTTGCCTTTTGGAGCAAGTACTGGCATGTATTCAAATGTGGGTGAATGAAATGTGGTAAGGGTTGGAGCAGACAACATTACCATACTATTGAATGATTGGTTTGTCTCTATCCCATACTTGGTGTGTGGTATAACTTTTGGTCGGTCAAGTTCAGGTTTGATGGCCAAAATGAAGTGGAACAATGATGTTATTTTCAGTGAAATCACAGTAAATTATGTGCAGCAGAAGGGTTCCATTACCATGCTTCAGAACGTAGCACGAAGAGGCTACAAGCAATAATCAACTTGGTGTTTTACTGGGCATCTTATGCTTAAGATTTGGTTAAATTCAAAACAGTATTCCCCTTTGATTTTGATAATTAGAAAAAGCAATATTGCAAGGTAATACAATGTATGTAATTCGAAGCATCTCTCTTATATGCTTCCAAATATATGTATCATTGCAATACAATACTTTTGTTATGATAATATCTATGTTTGTTTATCGGTTTTGACATATGAAAATATGTTCAGGAAGCTCCCTTGGTCATGAGGGCCTCATGCTTGCATGCGAGGATTTAACCCTTAGAATACTGAGTAATTTTCTAACGATATACTTTTGTGTTGTCTGCTTTCCTGCTTACCTTAAATGTGCATTTACTGTCTACACAAGGGGTGTAGATTCAAAAGCTTTAAAAGCTTGTTGTATTAATAGCATTGCCATGATTATTCCGATCAATTGGTAGGACAAATCTACAAATTCTGTAGAAGCAGTGGATATATTCATTACCTGACTACATGTATATAAACTGCAGAAGATGTATACTGATTCGATTGAAATGGTGTGAGATTTCTTAAAATAGCCATTACTAATACAGGTCAAATGATCAATTCAGCGTACGGTGGAGTCTACAACACAACACGTGACAAGAAATCCACAACCATCGAAATGAACACGTTTAAGAGCGTTCTCCTTTCTGATACTTCACATTACTTGATAAGCTCTGCAATAGTGAAAGGGTAAAATTCTTACACAACACCACACAAGCTCTAGTGGAGGTTAGGATTTTCATTTGTAATTGGAATAGGAAACGAAATACATTTGGATACTTTGTTGGAGTGGGATAAATTTGCAGGAGCAGGCTGTGAAAACAGCTCATTTTAAGCTCTACTGTGCATATCTAAAGAAAGGGGACAAACCTTTTTGCTTTCATGAACAGCCGATGCTATCCTGGACTCTCATCCATTTTTTCTTCTTTTCCTGTCTCTCAAAAGTAGTACTCCAGAATCTAACAAAACCACAAACGACTGGACGATCCACCGATCATTTAAAGGTCTTCGTTCCCAAATTTAGGTTATGCTTGTACTAGAATATCTTTTTTAATGGATATCATGTCCTTTACTCCTTCTGCACGAAAACGGCGTTTCAGTCAACTCGATGCGTATTTACCATTAATATAGCATTAAATCCATTTCTGACGCATAAAGCGTTTGGAATATAACGTGGTATCAATAGACTAGATCTTACAGATATCACACGTAGTCTTTATTGATCACTTGATCGATACTCGGAAACAAAATATCTGGCATCTTTAAAAAAAAAAAACCCAACCTTTTGTTCTATTTGTAGAACTCATAACACTCGGTGATAGTCAGGTATCTCTGTCCAATAACGATCGAATGGTCACAGTGAAGTTTGTACTGGAAGTAAATTAACAGAATAGACCCCTGGCTAATATACCAAGAGGACATTCGGAACAGTGAAGTTTGTTGCTGGTAGAGCCCCAGATTGAAACCAAGAACACCACACTGAGTGAGACATAGAACATTAAACTAGTAAATCCCTATATTGAAACCAACAACACCACATTGATACCAAGAACTGAACACTTGTATAACCCAAGAATGAAACTAATACAAAAACACTGAGCGAGACCACGAGTATAAAACTTGTAAAACACTCATATTGAATCCACCAGCGCTACCACCACACTGAAAGAGACCCAGTGCATTAAACGTGTTAAGCCCCCACATAACATTGAAACCAACAACACAACAGTGAGACCCAAAACAAAGAAATAAAAACGGTATAGCTCCAGAATTAAACTATGTGATACTTTGAACATAAAACAGGCATACCACAGATGGCATCAGGAGAACTAAAACACATCACTGGACAAGCCGCAGAACATAAAATTAGTATAGCAAAAGATTGAAAACAACATACGACCGAGGGAGGTCAAGAACTGAAACCAACAAACCTTTCTTGAATAGCCAAAGAACTATTTAGGAGGGATGTAACTCGGATGATCCAAGCTGTAACTGTGTAGAATGAATCTACGTCTGGTTCATTCGAACTAGGAGGGAGGAGGGGTCTTGGGTCACATTAAATGAATAGGAACAAATGCGATCGCATTATATATCCATAGATGTTCGTATCTCTTTATCGTGCCAGACTATTTTGCATAAACATACTTTGTAAACACAACACTTTACAATGGCTGAGCCCAAATCATTAGAATGGTAAAGCCCACTCTAAAACACATGACATACCACTTAGAGAACCATCAACCATTTGTTAAAAGAATGGAATGATAGAGCACATACTAAATACTCTTTAACCCTTTGCCAAACGAAAAGTTTCGACTGTACTAAATTGAGAGACTGATGAAGGACTTTAAAAGCATGGTAAGCTCGCTCGGAAGATACCGTTCTAGAAGGGTAGAAACTATAAATCCTTGTGCGGAAATGAGAAATTTCTTTCGGAAATTAGTAATTCCTCATTTTGAGCGATTTCCCGTTATCACAATAAAACCCTTTGACTAATAGATTTGAGGCTCAAATCCCAGACACACCACTCGATAAAGCCTACGCTTGGACTGGTAGAAGCCACACAGTAACCTCATACACATCATTGGATAAATCTCAAACATTTTGACTTATGCGGGATATGCCGTGGTGCTGACGACGAAATCGGTTGGGCAACTTCCTGTTTAGCGATTTAAGTGTAGGTTTTTACTGTTTTCCTACATTTTCAGACAAGTAATCGAAAATCTAAAATCATGATTCAACCCTTATCGGATTAAACCGCCTATAGGTAAAGTTTAGAATAAAACACCAGCAGACCAAACACTGAAGCCAACACCACCACAATGAGCTAGACCAAACATAAAACACCAGCACAGCCTAAAACTGAAACCAACACCATCACCAAGTTGACCTAGAATAAAACACCAGCCAAATACTGAAACCGAAACCAGCACAATGAGCCTGGCCCAGAACAAAACATGAAGAGCCTCATAATGAAACCAACACCATCACAATGAGCAATACCAAGAATAAAACACCAGTAGAGCCAAAAATATAAACAAATACCACCACAATAAGACCCAGAACCAAACACCAGGAGAGCCAAATACTGAAACGTCCACAGCCTTAATGAGCCTGACCAAATTAAAAATTGGTAGAGCCAAAAATGGAAACCAATACCACCACAATGAGACCCAGAACAAAACACCAGGAGAGCCAAACACTGAAACCAAGATCATTTCAATGGGCTAGACCAAAAACAAAAGACAAGTAGAGCGAAATACTGAAGTCAACACCACCAAAATTATAAGCTACACCTGGAACAAAACACTAAAGAGAGCCCAATACTGAAACCAACACCACAACAATGAGCTACGCCCAGAATAAAACACCAGCAGACAATATACTTAAACTTACACCATCACAATGAGCTAAACCCAAAACAAAACATGTAGAGCCAAACACTGTAGCCAACACCATCCACAATAAGGTAGACCCAGAATCAAACACCAACAGGGCCTAAAACTAACACCAACATCACCACAATGAGCAAGATCATGAATAAAACACCAGTAAAGCCAACAATGGAAACCAATACCACCACAATGAGACCCAGAACCAAACAAACATCACCACAATGAGCTAGACCCATAACTAAACATTAAGAGCCAAATACTGAAGTCAACACCACCACAACGAGATAGACCAAGAATAAAACATCAGCAGAGCATAATACTGAAACCAACAGCGCCTAAATGAATCAGACCACATTAAACACTTGTAGAGCAAAATATTGAAACCAACACGACCAACATGAGCTAGACCCAGAATAACACACTGGTACGGCAAAAAACGGAACCAATACCACCACAATGAGACCAAGAACAAAACATCAGTAGAGTCAAATACTGAAAACAACATCGCCTAAAAGAGCTTGTCCAAATAAAACACTGGAAGTGCCAAATATTGAAACCAACATCACCACAATGAGCTCGACAGAGAGCAAAACACCATCACGAGGTAGACCCAGAACAAAACACAAGCAGAGCCTAGAACTGAAACCAATTCCATCACGAAGTAGACCCAAAATATAACTCCGGCAGAGCCAAATAATGAAACCAACACAATTAGAATGAGCTAGACCTAGAACAAAACACGAACAGAACCCAAGACTGAAATCATCACAATGAGCTAAACCCAGAACAAAACACGAGCAGAGCCTACAACTGAAACCAACACAATCAGAATGAGCTAGACCCAGAACTAATTACCAACAGAGACAAAAACTGAAACCATCACCATTCCGAAGTAGACCCAGAATCACGAAGTAGAGCCAGAATTAAAAACCATTAGAGCCTAGAATTGATACCAACATCATGACAATATGGTATATGCAGAATAAAACACCAGCAGAGCATTGAACTGAAACCAACACCATCACGAAATAGACCCGGAACAAACCACCAGCAGAGGCTTAAACTAAAACCAACACCATCACAAGGTAGACACAGAATAAAACACCAGTAGAGCCAATACTGAAACCAACACCATCAACATAAGCTTGACCCAAAACAAAACACGGGTAGAACCAAATACTGAACCCAACACCATCACAATGAGCTTGACCCAGAATAAAACACCAGCAGAACCAATTCTGACACCAACATAATCACAAGGAAGAGCCAGAAAAAAACACCAGCAGAGCCAAATACTAAAACCAACACTATCACAATGTGCTAGCCCAAGATCAAAACACCAGCAGAGCCAAAAACTGACACCAACACCATCACGAGGTAGACATAGAATAAAACAACAGCAGAGCCTAGAACAGAAACCAACACCATCAAAATAAGCTACACCAAGAACCAAACACTAGCAGAACCTCAAACTGAAACCAACATCACAAAATGAGCGTGACCCAGAACAAAAGACTGGTAAAACCAAATACTGAACCCAACACCATCACAATGAGTTAACATCCAGAACAAAACACCAGCAGAGGCTTAAACTGAAACCAACATAATCACGAAGTAGACCCAGAGAAAAACACCAGCAGAGCCAAATACGGAAACCAACACCATCACAAAGTGCTACACCCAGAACAAAACACCAACAGAGCTTAAAACTGAAACCCAACACCACTACAATGAGCTAGACCCGAACAAAACGCCAGTAACAGCCAAAAGCTGATATTAACACCATCACTCGGTAGACCAAGAATAAAATTACCAGCAGAGCCAAATACTGAAACCATCACAATCACAATGAGCTAGACCCAAGAAAAATCATCAGCAGAGCCAAAAAACTGAAACAAATTACATAACTAACACTTAAGAGAGCCAAAAACTAATACCAACACCATCACGTGGTAGACCCAAAATAAAACATCAGGAGAGCCTAGAACTGAAACAAACACCATCACGAAGAAAACCGTAATAAAACACCAGCAGAGCAAAGTACTTGAACCAACACCATCACAATTAGATACCCAGAACAAAACTCAAGCAGAGCCAAAAACTGAAGACATCAACATCACAATAAGCAATTACAAGAATATAACACCAGCAGAGCCAAATACTGACACAATCGCCATTACGAAGTAGACCCGGAATTAAGCACCAGAAGAGCCTTAAACTGAAACCAAATTATCGCGAGGTAGACACAGAATAAATCACCTGCAGAGCCAAAAACTGACACCCAACACCATCAAGAGGTAGACACAAAATTAAACACCAGCAGACCTAGAACGGTAAGCAACACTGTCACGAATTAGACAAAGAATAAAATACCAGCAGGGTCAAATACTGCAACCATAACATCACAATAAGCTAAGCCCAGAACAAAACACCAGCAGAGCCATAATATGAAACCAACACCATCACAATGAGCAATACCAAAAATAAAACACCACCAGAGTCATATACTGAAACCAACATCATCACAAAGTGGACCCAGAATAATACACCAATAGATAGTCCGAATGATCCAGACGTAGATATTTCACTCTATGTCACGCAGTTACAGTTTGGATCATCCGAGTTAACCAATAGACCGAATTCACGCGCCGGCCATCTTGGATTCAAAACGAGGCTCTTAACGCAAACAAACCGATAATACCCATTCGGAACACCTCGGCCATTTCTTAAAATAACCTCGGAGGTAATGGGGGGCCATTTTTGAAAGTAGGTCAGCAACGAAGGGCCAATCGTATCAACTCGGCAATCCCCGTCACAAGCCGGGGATTACCGGAAAGAGCTGATTGACAAAATATGAAACAAAGATGTGTTCATATGATCATCTTTAATGAAAATGGTAAAAAAAAACATTTAATTGTGATATATAACCAATTTGTGTGTATTTAAATACATATTTAGTGCCTGTGTGCATTTTGCGTTATCCGCCGGAAATAAGGCGAATTACCCCAGGATTTCTGGTGTATTCATGTACTGCCTACGAGGTATATCTACCGACTTGTTACGGGGATTGCCGAGTAGATACGATTGCGATAATACCATGTCCGCGTATCACTAATGCTATTACAATTCTTTATTTCATCGCCGTTTTCATCAAAATATTTATAAAACCAATATTTTTCTTATTTTATATTTTTTATGTTTCCTTGTTACGCCTCTGCAGTTTTAAATAACATAACCACAATAATCATATTTTGTTTACAGACAAGATAATGTAAAGTCAAAATATTAATTTAACATACGCATTCAATTGGAATTCGTTTCAGACCTCATCATATCAATATTTTTTTAATTATATTAACAAATTAAACTTGCTTACGTGATTATGCAATTAGAATTTTATTTTGATAAACTTTGATGTAAATTAAGCATTTTATTAAAAATCAAATATTTGTGTACATCTTATTATGGTTATTGCGTTGAGCACTGAATATAGGGTTAATTCTTATTTCGTCTTTACCCATGTCTTCCATATAAACTTTGGGCTGAAGACGAAATATCCCCAATTGTCTACAGTCTTTCACCAAATTTCAAACCTTTCAAGACAGAAGTCCCATCTCATCTATTGGTGTATGTTGAGTTGTGTTTGACAAGAGTTGCGTATAAAAATTAATGCAAGTTATTATCATATTTGTCCTTGGTGGGGAATTGACTAAAAATGTGTCTATAGTGTAGATCCAGAATAGAATAAGACAATTAAATGTAAAAAGACCGAAGGTGCCCTTAGACTGAGATTTTTCTGTGTTTTGGTGAAGCCTTCACTTTTTGAATTCAATGCTTTTTACAACTGATTCTTCTTCACTTTATCTTACAGCTTGCCATATTAACTCAAATTTGCTACTCCTAAAATTAGACTGAAAATATATGGTAAGTGTAAATTCAGATAAAATTTGGGACTTTGAAATAGACTGTTGTCATGCTTACCACTAACTTGTCCAAAGTTTGTATATTGATAAGACGTTTATAGAATTCTCTCACTGTAATACTCACAAATTATGCAGATCTGGATTATATGTAGCCATATTAGGTTCACCCGTGAGCTGGATCTAAATTGATTATTTTCACGTTACCAATCAGATAATGTACACCCACATAAACATGTTTACGGGATGGGAACATGTATTTATTGCCGTACTAATTGTTTTTCATAAAGAATGCTCAGTATATTATTTTAATTGTGACATTTGTAAGCAACAGATATATATATATATATATTTATATATAAAAATTATTTATTTTCATTCTGTTGACAAAGTGGGGAATTTGTCGGGTAGACGAAATAAGAATAGATCATTTTAAGGGGTGTAGACGAAATAAGACTTCGAATTGAAGACGACATGGCAGAATACGAAACTGGAAGTCACCGAATTTAATACACTGTATTGAAAATGATTTTTAAATGGGAGTTTACAAGTCTACTTTGAGTACGATTCCCCCGCCCCCCTTTTCTTTTTAAAAAAACCAACAACAACAACAGATGTCTTACAAAAAGAGATAATGATAACTGTTGGTCATAATTTATAAGAAAAGAACATGATAAAACCCTCACAAGTCAAGCATCATGTGAAACATTGGGCTTGATTGATTATATCTTAACAAAAGAGATTTTTACCGAGTCACATCTGTCATGGATATAAAGGGATTAATCGTTAAATATACCAGAATTGTAGGACACGTTAACAACTTGCAGACAAATAAGAGATAAACAACAAGGCATAAGTCACCCGCTGGGTTTGCAGTTTAATTGAATCAAAAGAAGGTGGTTGATAAACAACAGGTTGATAATCGTGTCAAACTTGTTGTATACTGTACTTTAAAAGCTGGGTCCAAATTATAGAAAAGGGGTTTTAGGTTTCTACTTCAGCGGCGTGAAGAAAAAGGATTTAATTATGGAGTAAGCGATTGATCAACTCTTTAAGGGGTGCTTTCACACTAAATAAACCAAAATAGATAAGGAATTTGTTAAACGATGGACATATTTCTTTTTCGTTCCAAATTATTCAAATGGATATTTATAAATGAACATGTAGGATATTTAAATGAACATGGATCACAGAGTCCTTTCTCGTTTTCTGTTAACGCAAGGATAAGGAAATCAAGCTATGCGTAAAGAGCCTAGCCTATATAGCCTAGGGTCTATAGAGCCTAGAACTGATTTTTTATATGGGTTTTACATCACATCAACATTATTCCAGTTATGTAGCGATGCCCGACTCTTAATGATGGAGGAAGTCCCCATACTCAACTGCCCATAAGGGCTGGTCAAGGCAGGTAGAACCATCGGCAATCCGTAAGTCAGTCGGGAGACTGCCTCTCATGAAAATCCATATCCCTCTCAGGATTTGAACCCACGCGGAGATGGGCCTGTGATTGGAGGTTCTGTCCTCTAACCACTAGGCCACTCTAGAACTGATACCTACACCATCATGAAGTAGACCCAGAACAAAACACCCAGCAGAGGCAAATCATGCAACAAACACCATGAAAATGAGCTAGACCAAGAACAAAACACGAGCAGAACCTATAACTGAAATCAACAGCATCACAATGTGCTAGACCCTGAACAAAACACGAGAAGAGCATAAAATTGAAATCATCAGCAGAGCCTAAATCTGAAAACTACACCATCACGAAATAAACCCAGAATAAAGCACCAGCACAGCCAAATACTGAAACCAATTACATCACAATGCAATTGACCCCGAACACACTTAACAGAGCCTAAAACTGAAACCAACACCACCACCATAACAAAGACCCTGAACAAAACACCGACAGACCCTAAAACTGAAACCAACACCACCACAATGACATATACCTAAAACAAAACACCAGAATCAGCCAAAAGCTGATACCAAACCATCACGCGGTAGACCCAGAATTAAACATTAGCAAAGCCTAGAACCGAAACCAACACCATCACGAAGTAGAATCAGATTAAAAAAAACCCAGCAGAACCAAATACTGAAACCAACACCATCACAATGTGCTTGACCCAGAACAAATAAATAGAAGAACCAAAAACCAAAAACATCACGAAGTACACAAAGAATAGATCACCAGCACAGCCAAATACTGAAACAAACTATGTGCTAGAGCCAGAACAAAACACTTAACATAGCATAAAACTGAAACCGACACCATCATAATGAGCTAAACCCAATACAAAAAACACTTAATTGAGCCAAAAAATGATTCCAACACCATCACCTGGTAGACCCAAAAGAAAATACAAGCAGAGTCTAGAACTGAATCATCATCACCACTAATAGCAAAACATAAAACACCAATAGAGCCATGAACTGATACCAACACCATCATAAGGTAGACCAAGAATGAAACACCAGCAGAGCCTAGAACTGACACATACAACATCACAATGAGGTACATACAGAATAAAACACCAGCAGAGCCTAGAACTGAAACAAACACCATGGCAAAGTCGATCCGGAACAATATACCAGCGGAACCTAAAACTGAAACCAACACCATCACGAAGTAAACACAGAACAAAACACCAGTAGATTAAAAAACTAAAACCAACATCACAGAATAAGCCAGACCAAAAACAAAAGACTGGTAAAACAAAATGCTGAACCCAACACCATCACAACAAGCTGGACCCAGAACAAAACACCAGCAAAACCTAAAACTGAAACCAACATCATCACAAAGTAGACCCAGAATAAAACACCAACAAAGCCTAACACAAAAAACAACACCACTGCAATGAGCTTAACCAATAACAAAACACCAGTAGCGTAGCCTAGAACAGATATCAACACCATCACGAGGTAGACACAGAAAATAACACCAACAGAGCCTAGAACTGATACCAACATGATCGCAATGAGGTATATGCAGAACAAAACACCAGCAGGGCCTAGAACTCAAACCAACACCTTCAAAAAGTAGAACTGAAAAAAAGACCAGCAGAGCCTAAAACTGAAACCAACACCACTAACATGAGATAAACCAAGAACAAAACATCAGTATAAACCAAAACAAACACCATCACGATATAGAACCAAAATAAAACACCAGCATAGCCTAAAACTGATACCAACAACATCAAAATGTGGAAGACCCTGAACAAAACCCAGCAGAGCCTAACATCACAATGAGGTACACGCAGAATAAAACGCCAGCATAGCCTAAAACTGATACCAACAACATCAAAATGAGGAAAACCCTGAAAAAAGCCCAACAGAGCATAACATCACAATGAGGTGCACACAGAATAAAATGCCAGCAGAGCCTAAAACTGATACCAACACCAACACAAGGTACACGGAGAATAAAACGCCAGCAGAGCCTGAAACTGATACCAACATCAACACAAGGTAAACCCAGAATAAAACACCAGCAAAGCCTAGAACTAAAACAAACAACACCACGAAGTAGACCCAGAATAAATCAGCAGCAGAGCCAAATACTGAAACCAACATCATCACAATGAGCTAGACCCAGAAGAAAACACCAGCAGAACATAAAACTGTCCCCAACACCATCACAATAAGCTAGACCCACAATAATACACAAGCAGAACCTCCAACGGATACCAACAACACCACAATGTGCTAAACCCAGAACGCAACACAAACAGAACCTGAAACTGAAGCCAACACCATCACAATAAGCTTAACCCAGAAAAAACACCAGCAGAGCCTAATATTGAAACCAACACCATCACAATACAAAGAATAAAATACCAGCAGAGCCATTTTCTGATACCAACACCATCACAAAATAGACCCAGAACAAAAAAAAACCAGAAAGGCCTTTAACAGGAGGTAGACACAAAATAAAACACCAGTAGAGCGAAAAACTGATACCAAGACCATCACAATAAGCGATACAAAGAACAAAACACCAGCAGAGCTATATTCTGATACCAGCACCGTCACGAAATAGACCCACAACAAAACACCAGTAGAGCCTGTAACTAAAACCAACACATGGAAGACACAGAATAAAACACCAGTAGAGCCAAAAACTGATAACACCATCATGGGGTAGACCTTGAATAAAACACCAGCAAAGCCTATAACTGAACCAACACCATCACAAAGAAAACCAAGAATAAAACTCCAGCCAGGCATAATACTGAAACCAACACAATCACAATGGGTTAGACCCAGGACAAAACACAGTAGACACAGAGTAAAATACCAGTAGCGTAGAGCCAAAAACTGATACCAACACCATCACGAGGGAGACACAGAAAAAACACCAGCAGAGCCTAGAACTGAAACCAACACCGTCACCAGCAGAGTTACATACTGCAACCAACACCATCAAAAGGTCGACTCAGAATAAGACACCAGCAAACCTAGAACTGAAAACAACAGCATCAAAAGGTAGACTCAGAATAAGACACCAGCAAACCTAGAACTGAAAACAACACCATCAATATCAAAACCAAAAATAAAACACCAGCAGAGCAAAATACAGGAACAAAGCACCAGCAGAGCCTGAAACTGAAACCAACACCAAGTATACACAGAGTACAGTACCAGTAGCGTAGAGCCAAAAATGATACCAACACCATCACAAGGTACTAGTCATAGAATAAAACACCAACAGAGCCTAGAACTGAAACCAACACCGTCACCAGCAGAGTGAAATACTGCAACCAATATCATCACAATGTGCTAAACCCAGATCAAAACACCAGCAGGGGCATAATCTAAAAACAACATCATAATGAGCTAAACCAGCAGAGAAACATACTGAAACCAACACCATCAAGAGGTAGACTCAGAATAAACACAAGCAAACCTAGAACACCATCACTAATAAAACCAAAAATATAACATCAGCAGAGCCGATACTGGAACCAACACCATCGTCATGAGCTAGACCAAGAATAGAACTCCAGCAGAGTCTAACACTGAAATTAACACCATCACGAGGTAGACACAGAGATAAACACCAGTAGAATCAAAACCTGTAACCAACATCATCATGATGTAGACAAAGAACAAAACACCAGCAGAGCGTATTACTTAAACAAACACCATCACAAGGTAGACACAGAATAAAACACCAGTAGTGCCAAAAATGGATACCAACACCATTATCGGGTTGAACAAAACACCAACACCATCATGACGTAGACCCAGAATAATACACCAACCAGGAAAAATACTGAAACCAACACCACCACAATAAGCTTGAACATGAACAACAACTACACCAGCAGAGCCACAGACTGAAACCAACACCATCACAGGGTAGACACAAAAAAACACCAGCAGAGCATACTGAAACAAACAACATCAAAAAGTAGATCCAGAAATATACACCATCAGAGCCAATACTGAAACCAAAACCATCACAATGAGCTTGACCCAGAATAAACCACCAGCAGAACCTCAAACTGAAACCAACACCATCACAAGCTAGACACAGAATAAAACACCATCAGAGCCAAATTCTGAAACCAACACCATCACAAAGTAGACCCAGAAAAAACACCAGAGCCAAATACTGAGACTAACACCATTACAATGTGCTTGACCCAGAAAACTGAAACAAACACCACAATGAGCTAAACCGAGAAAAAAAACAAGTAGAGCATTAATCTGAAACCAACGCCATCACAAGTTAGACACAGAATAAAAGACCAGCAGAG